>OZ022256.1:18293397-18608753 GCA_963978905.1 Trichostrongylus colubriformis
GAGGAACTGCGTTGAGTGAATCACTTCACCGTAATGCAAAAGTCCTTCTCGCTCGAGTAGACGGTTTAGCTCATCCCGGAGCTCCCTCTCCCTGAGCTGGGGCAAGTTATCTGATTTTCTAATACTCGCGTGTTGATATGGATGTGAGGATAGCTGCGGAGGAAATTGAATAAATGCATGCGAAACGCCATCGTCAACTAAGAGTGAACTGAAAACATTTAAACTGTACTGAACTCATCTGATTGTCTACTGAAATGAAAACAGTATGAAAACAAGCTTAACAGAACGGCGGAATGAGTAAAATAAGCGTACGCCGCCCTTGGGCAATCACACGTAATTACCACAGGAGGCAGCTAACTAGCGCACAAACGTCGCTTGTGGCACCGTGAGACGCGAAATTCTGACTAAGACTGATCTGCTATCCAGAATAGAAAAATTGGACTTGGCCATATATTCGCCCTGGGCAGTTGGTGAACATAAAAAATATGCCAACCAACTCTTTGACCTTCTTAGTGTGTGAGGCTGTCAAGAAAGTCTTTACAGGGTGGAGAACACAACCAGAGTTTTGCCCTCGAGAGCCCCTCCTGAAGAGCACCTCTGAGTTGCCTTCCATGGAATGGATTAGGAGAGCCACAAGTGCGGTAATCTCATGAGTTGTAACTGGAGGTTGAGGAAAGGAAGGAGATAAACTATTGCAATCTCTCAGAGCTATAGAGAGCTTTAGAGGTCAAATGGTACTGTGAGTACGCTAATATGTGTAGTGACTCGGTTTGCACCGGAAATAACCCTACAGTTCATGCGGTTCGCGCACTGCTACTAGTCCTCCCGGTTGGCTCCAAGTGGCTAGCAGCCATTTCGTGGTTACAGTCATTCGCCTGAGTTACCTATCAACCTGCAACCAATTCAAGGGTGTGTACATATTTCTCGAATTTTCGCTTTGCGACGTCGCCACCACTGCGCCATCAGCACAACTTGCCGCTAAGGTTGGAATTCCGCTCAGAACGCAAGAGTCTGGTATCATGAAGGTCCTTCAAGAAATAGATGTTTATCTCATTACTATCTAAAATTAATGACTCTCGTGTCCAATAAAGACAAAATAGTAAAAAAAAAGTAAAAAAAAACGATAGCATTACATGATAACAATCACAATTGAGAAATAATTAATTCGGACGTAAAACTCTAAAGAAAGTTACTATAAGGATGCTGAGTTATGAGCAAAAGCTTCGGTGTCGGACGGGTTCGAGTCCCGAAGCTCCGGCACCGAAGCTTTTGCTCATAACTCAGCATTCTCATAGTAACTTTCGCATCGCGAGCTGCGGCGATAATCAGCAGCTATCAAACATCAAAAGTATCAAATTCTGAAGAAAGTGTTGCAATATATGCACATGCGGAGAAATCCGCGGCGCCTCTCGTCGCGCGAAAATTCGACATAAGTCACAACCATAATTCGGTGATTTTTTGTGGCAAATTCAAATTCATTCAGCGCTCGGAGTTCTGAACAACAAAAAGTGGAATAGTTGCCCCTGGTAGCTCTCGCTTGGCTGGTAGCAGCTTTTGGCAGAACCACAGACTAATCAAAACATTAACTTTATCAACGACCTTTTTTTTCCTTTGTTATTTAGGCCACGCGTTCTAACATAATGCAGAATTGTGAGTGCTGTTTACTGTACTCCTGGCGTATGCTCTGGCATATCAGTGGTCCCACACAATTCAGCTCGCACTCATATAGCTAAAAGCATCCTGGAGGAAAGAGATCCTGCGGACGGTATAGAAAAACAGGAGTAGGATTATTATTCACCTGCATTTGATATGAAATAGTCATTAACTGAACGAACACACGCTTAGTACATTCTGATCGATGTGCACTCGGTATGTCTATAATGAGCTCGTTTGATATCAGAATTACTATTTAAATAGCGACTAAACTCACAAGTATCATAAGCGAATACTGTCTGATACCTATAAATACCAGTGAGCAGGAAAGCTGCACCAATAGCAATATCAGTGATTTGAAGGCCGATGATAACTGAAAAAAAAAGAAGGAGGGAACATTAAGGAAGGAAAACGCTGAAGACTTTATCTGAAGACACATCGCGCGATAATCAGATTGATTGCTCTTTATTGGGGCGAGTATTTTCTTGGAGAATTGCTCAGGCTGCACGCTGCAACCATGGTGTTGTTCCTGCGTGTGCACCAGCAAGCCACGTGTCACTTTCAGGAGGAAACTTGCGATAAAAGAAGATAATGCGATGAATCAGCCATTGGGTTTGTTAGTAGGCACAACACCGGGGTTGTGCACCGTGCAGTCGCAACAAAGATGCAGCCTGAGCAGTTATCCAAAGACCTAGTCGCCCCATGACCTCTCGGCAGGGCGTCGTTTGTGCAACTAACGAAATGTAACCCACCGTAAGCCCACACCGTGAGCCTAAATTGCCCCTCCCAGTGTCTTTGAAACAATATCTTGCTGCCTCAGTCATGAGGGAACTGGCTATATAACTTACACGAAAACGCAAAACACAGCACTAAAACGCAGTGCACAGCACGTTTAATTGACAATTTGTTTCTTAAGCGGATCGTTTGCTCCGATTACCGTGCACTGAGCATGCGACAGTTGCAGTCACGGTATGACATTGCGACTTGTTGTAACCCCACACACTCACCGAAACATCAGCGGTCAGTGTGGCTTGAAAAGCGCTTATGCATCGGTTGCAATCCTGCTTGACTAGCCACAAAAAGTACGATTGTCGACCCCCAAACAACACCAGTTAGTTTTGCTAGCTCTCCAGGAGACGAGACACCAAGAAACAATAGGAAACGTTTCCTGTCTTAGCAGAGGAACAATTGTACGGCGGGCATTCGAATAGATTATAACTGTTCCTTTTTTTGTGGCAAGTCCAATGTGCATACATTCACCCTTCCTTTTCGTTCGGCCGTTCTGTTGCTGTCTTGTGGTGAAGAAGCCGTCTCATTCCGATTATGGAAGGAAATTGAGAGGATATAATTTCCGCATGTTGTAGTTTTCTATCTTACTACAATGACACTATTCAACTAAAACCTCAACAACAATACCACCAGACGGACAGAATGTACTTTAGTAATGCAAATGGAATCGTTATTCCATTATCTGGAACTCTAAACGATTCCACATTCTCACCTTGAAATTCACGCCGACATCGGATCTTTTTCACAAGAATCATTGTTACAGTAAGAGGAACATTCAGAATCACTACTATGGCACCTGAAGCGAGAGTAATACAAATTTTAGGTCCAGATCTGTTAAACACTCCTTGAAAGAAGAAGGAAGAACTACATTTGAAGCTACCTTCAAGCAAATACGCGTAGATTGAATTCACGAGCATTGCTCCTTCGTCTTCGTTTCAGGCTGCATTAAGTCATTCTGAAAGAAACGTGTAATTAGATCATTCCAGTGCTGTAGTACAATTCCTGATGCGATTCCTGTCGTAGCAATATTCGAACTCACGAAATAGAATCGCTTTCAAAGGAAAATAGCAGGTTCTAACGACATAAAGAACAAGAAAAATGAATAAAGGAGTGTGTCATGTAGGAGGTCTCGTCGATGTGCGTCTTTTGAGTCATCGGCGTACTAGATGGATTTCTCAGAGAAGAATGGTTAATTAAAAGAAGACTACGGTTTGTCATCGAGATTTTCGCTTTTCTCTATGCCCGTTTCCTGGGACACACTTTATCTAAAGGCTGATAAATGTGACGTTCTCTGAAAGTCGAAATAGCCGATTCCATCTGAAAGGGATGTCTATGTACCCATGGGAGCAAAATCTCGGCAAACACTAATTGGACTCTGTAAGAAGGTCTGATTCTCATTTAGAAGCGGGTTTTTTAGATTCATGGGATTTAGAAGCGCACATTTGCACTTTCGTCGATTTGTGAATATGAGGGGATATCAAGGTGCACAGAAGGAGGCAAGCGTTGATCAATCCATTTGATCTTCACATAAGTTCATACAAATCGCCAATGATGCTCGTTTCGTTCAAAAAACCATTCGGACACTTCTTTTTCAGTCCAACGCTGGGAGCATTCCATGGTGGCTTTGGCAAGGAGTACAAGTCTAGAAGCGACACTCGTGATGTTAGGAGCTCACCGATGACGTATGAGAGAAGAAAATAGAAAAAATGAGACTATCTAATGCGATAAATAACCAATAGTCATGAACAGTAATCTCTTTGGTAATCAGATTTTTATGATTAGTTTCAATTTTTCTCCGTGATGAACTTCACAAAGGATAGATAATGTCAGGAAAGACACAGACAGGAATAGGGTAACGGCAGGGTGAGAAGCCAAGGTAACAACGCACAGGCCATCCACAGTTTATGCAACGGTGGACGATGGATGCATCACCCTCAGGGCACAGCGCTTCCATCACATCTCAAACGGTGTTACTTCGTCTGCGTTCGTGGAAAATTCGTACCATTGCATTCTAAAAGTTCTTGAAAACCCGTATGAGGTTTGTACATTTCGAAATGCACGCACTCAAATAAAAAACGAAGATTGCCTAATGGAAACTGAGAATCTGCGAATACTTCAGTAATTTATGCCCATACTTAAGTTACTAAGTGCATTTTGGGGAGAGAATCTTCCCAGGCTCCTTCCCTAATTTGAATGCTGTGAGTTACTCCTTCTCTAATTCAAATGCTGTGGGTTGCTCCTTCTCTTATTCGAATGGGCTCACAGAAAATTGAGTAAGTCGCCCTCTTCTGTTGTGCCCTCCGCAATAAATGCCATAGGTGAGAACAGCTAAATGAAGGAAGAAGGGTATCCGAGTATAGAATTCAAGCAAACGGTGTCACAATACGTCGATCGCTAGAGTGAAAAATACAGAGTACCATTACCGGCATGGAGAGTGCCAGTAACATGAGATTAGGAGAAAGCTTCTCATCATATCGGAAGTCGTTCATTTATCGGAGCTCTTTCTCCCCATTGTCCAAATTGTCTTCTTCTCCCCCCCCCCCCCCACACACAGAACGGAATACACTGCTACACAACAACTTGCAGTACCTTTCCTAGTGAAAATTTTCTTTGCTTTTTTTATTGTAAATATACGAGTAAAAGACGAAAGGCGAGAAAGGAGAACATGACTAATGAAGGGGAGATAATTGATCACATAACGACTCGCTGTTGTTTTAACATTATTTGCGCGGACCACGGTTTGCCTTATGTGCCGTCTCTGCAGCAAACAGTATGACTTAACACACAAATCGCGATGAGCTGTGGATACTATGGAACTCAGTGAATAGTTTTTTTTTTCTGTGTTCACGTAATCCTTACTGCCAACAATTTCTCCAGCTCACTTGCGCAATCTATCGCAGATCGACGTTGTCACCTAGTTGCCACCGCGTATCAACGGAAAACATCAGAGACGGGTGGTGCCCATCGCGGAGGGTGTGTCCCATCTCATTTACGGTTGGTGAACGCGGTTACCAATTCGCTCTTGTGCCGGGTAACGAAACGCGCTCTCCTGGTGGGGAAAGAGCTATTATATTTGCTCACCAAGGATCTTAGTACGCCATTCACCGCAAACTGTGCCTTTGATGAGCCCCTTGTAATTATACAAAGCTTGAGATTGCCCTTTTTAGACACGTGTGTGAGGCAGAGATAGACTCGTGATCGATATAGCGGGGATACGACCGCTACGGGGCAACAGTAAAAGCGATTTAGCGAACGATTCATTATGAACAATAGAACTCAAAAAAACACTACAAACAGATGTATAGAATCCGTTATATCGAAGTTTAGTGCGGATGTGATGTGTGAGGAGAGAAGAGCTGCGCTGTTGACGGCGACCCAGATTTCAAAGGTGGTCCTAATCGACTTCAAACTGTCCGCCTTCCACGCACTTCCTCTCTGACACGCTAGTGGTTCTTCCTACCCTGGCTACATTGAGCCCTCCTCCTCAAGCTCGATTGATCACTAAGACCACACAACGGAATGGCCACTAAGGCCTCACCAGGAATCGTCCACGAAGGCTTCACAGGACTTGGCTACTAAGGCTCAGGCAGATATTGGCCACGAAGGCCAAGCAGTTGGCAGGCCACTAAGACCTCTCGAAAGACATGGACCACTAAGGTTTCAGACGAATACAAAGGAGGGAAACACAAGCACCTCCTCCGGGCCGACGAGTATTGAACTCCTCTCAGACCCCTTGCTCTTAATTGATACCTTCGCTCCTGCGCGATCATACTTTGTATCTAGTGCAGTTAAAATGCCCTTCTTTCATGCGTCGCCTTTCAAGGGCTGAGTCTTCCCTCCTGCCTGACATGCCCCCTTCGCTGGAGTTGATGCCCCATCGACCGTTCCTGCCCAGATGAGGTAGCTCAAACTGTGGGCACCCTATAGCGAACAGTCTCGGAGAGATATTCTGCCGTCGCCACCCCCGGGTACGCTTATGAAAATGCATCGCCGATTTTGGGCATCCAACTTCCAAGAAAAAATTCTCGTCGTTGAACTTGTTTCTAGCGGTCGTGACTATCTGCTCCGGACCTGCGAATCTTAACAGCATCGTATCGATTGTGCTCCACAGCTGCGACATGGAAATCCATTCCACAATATTGTGCGCGGTCACTGGGGCTCAAACAGTGGCTATTCGACCTCCGCTTTCGAAATGAGTTCTTGCAAGCTTAATGATTTGCTCTATGATGGTTGCAACACAATCGCGCTCTAAAGGCATGACCACTATCCAGGTGCTGAAAGTAGCCCAGTCTGCAAGGGTTTCTCGCAAACCCATGAACGATTTCGCCACTTTTGTTATAATACCTCCTCGTGGCCCGTCTCTCTTCAGCAGAACTGCTGACTCCGAGGCTGCAGAAGCAACTGTGCCCTGTTTGCGCGGCCTCGACGCCTGCACCTCATCCCTGAGGTTCTCCTTGAGCTTTACGAATGCTATCTCACACATTTTTCACACGTCATTATCGTCGATTGGTGGATGCTCCGTGATCCTGGTTTGCACATATGAACTCCATCCAGTCCGTGCATCGCTCGTGAGCCAATTTCAAAATGGCGCGCAACGATTGCGTCTCCAAAATAGCAGAGCGCTCTGTGCAACCTGGTTTTCTCCGATGTCGAGATAACAGTCCTTATGAGAACGGACGCAGTTGTCCACGCCATCCATATATCATCGAGCGCTTTATGAGCAAAAGCTCCGGGAAACGGGAATCCTTTTATATCTCCCAGCCTCGTTTGGTTAAAACAATGGTCCAGGCACTCGAATTGCAGGTGTCCTATTTCGGCGGCACTCGCAATCACGGCTCCTCTGTGTCTTCCCGTGCTGGCGTCGTCGAAGTTAAAGATGGAGAGCGTCGCTTCCAGGATCCGACATATGTCTCTCCACTCGGGCATCTGTAATTTACGAATATGCCTTCCACCGTGTGCTTCCATGGACGCATCGTGCTTCCATGTATTCAGATCAGTGACCTTCCTCTTCAACTGCAACACATCTGTGGTTAGTAGGTCGCAGATCTCTGTGAAGACTTCTCCATCTCTTTCCATAGCCCCTATATACTGATTCCAATCCTCCCTTGATTCTATTCCCTTGTGTTCTAATGTCTTGATCATTCCTTCTATTCCATTGCGTCCTGATGTTTTGATCGTTTCATCCTCTAAGTCGCGGGGTATACCCAAACCATCCCCAGTTTCTGTCTCTACTCCTTCCACCTTTCAATACTTCTCTCAAAATCCCTCTCGATATCATTCCTTTTTCCTTTTGACAAGCGAAATCCACCCAAAATCATATTCATTGCCTTCTCCAGATATATTAGCTGCCCTACACATTGCTCTCATGGTCCGCATTCTCTTATGTGTAAGATGGACTCTTACCTCCGAATGGTCCACATTCTCTGCGATCATTGAGCTTTCTTCCCTTCCTAATTGTGCGAGGCACCGCCTGGAATCATTCACAGTTAATTCCTTATCCATACCTATGTGTCATGGACTTCCGAGGGCAATGGTGCTCTTTTCCTTTCGGTGGCTCTTGCTCATGCCACTTCGATTTAGACGACCACACTTACCCGCGGTTGTCTGCGAATGACACCACCCCTACAATATCGTCCGAATTCGGAAGAAATATCGAAAACGGAAAGAAATACGAGAAAACTGAGTAGAGTGTCACCCTATGCGACGAGCGACACGCAGGGAAATGGACCACGAAAAAATCGATAGGATAAACATCCTCTCCACAACGTTAATAGATCACGAGCGGTTCGGCTCCATGTAAGGCCCAGATAGACTCGTGATCGATATAGCGCGGAGACGACCGCAAGGGCAATCGTGGAAGCAATTCAGCGAACGATTTATTATAAACAATAGAACTCAACAAAACACAACGAACAAATGTATAGAATCCGGAATAGCTCACTTCAGTACGGATGTGGTGTCTGAGAGGAGAAGAGCTGCGCTGTTGAAGGCGATCCACAACTAAAAGGTGGTCCTAACCGACTTCAAACTGTTCGCCTTCCACGCACTTCTTTTCTCACACGCTAGTGGTACTTCCTACCCTAGCTACAATGAGATCTCCTCATCAAGCTCGATTGGTCACTAAGACCACTCAACGGAACGGCCACTAAGGTCCCACCAAGTATCGGGCACTGAGGCCCAGGCAGATATTTGGCCACCAAGGCCTAAGCAGTTGGCAGACCACTAAGACCCCTCGAAAGACACGCACCACTAAGGACCTAGACAAATACAAAGGAGGAGAACACAACCACCTCCTCCGGAGCCGACGAGTAGTTGAACCCCTTTCAGACCCCTACCTCTCAAATACCTTTGATCCCGCGCGATCATCTCTTGTGATCTAAGTCAGTTGAAATGCCCTTCTCTTCATTAGTTGCCTTTCAAGGGCTGCCTCTTTGCTCCTGCCTGACACCTGTTTATTAGGGTGTCCATAAAGTTCGTTGGCCATTTGTAAACAGCGTCGCGTAACGCAACACGTTGTGATTTTGCATAATGATATCGCAATACTGAAAGTACTCGCGGAGCTATCTTCCGAGCTGGCTGGCTCTCAATTTCCTTTCCTGCTCTTCCCACAATAGAGCAGTGAAGATGAGTGATAGTCACCACCACTACTACAACGTGGGCATCTCCAGATGTCAGGTCACGACCAGGATGCATCAGCAGTATGGCGATAACATCCCTTCTAAGAACTGAATGTCAAAATGGTAGACTCGCTTCACCAATGGAAGGTATAGCATCGAAGATGAAAATCAGTGATAAATGATGAAATCAGTGGCGTCGTACACTATAGCATCCTACCCAACAGTGCCACAGTGACGGCAGAGACCCTCTCTGAAGAATTGCAGGAGGTCAAGGCGAATGCTGCCGCCTCGTCCCAGGAACTTGCAAATCCGTGGTTGCTTTGGGAAAACGCGCGCCCCCACAAAGCGAGAGGTACTCAGGCCGTCCTGGACAGGCTGGGCATCAAGACGGTCACGCATCCACAGTATAGCTCGGACATCAGTCCATGCGATAACCATATCTTCTGGTCCATGCAAAATTTCTTGGACGGAAAACAGCTGAAGAACGAGGGCTACCTCGAGGATGTGATCGAGGACTGGGTCGAGTCGCGGCCTGCCGGCTTTCGGAAGGATCTAGTTGCCTCCCTACCCGATCGTTGGCGAAGGGTGCTGGGTATGCATGGAGGTTTTATCATGAACCTGTAAGTTCATCTCGGTGAATTATCTTTATAAGCTCTGAAAACAAACGAATGGCCAAAACTTTATGGACACCCTAATATATAAAAAAAGCGTATTTTCCCTCCAGTCTGTTATTACGTCAATGGAAGCAGCATTTGCTATTGATTTCATCCCACAACTACTCTTAAATGACAAGGTAACACATACACAAACAAAGGGCGGTTATGCAATGCAATAAATAACCGTTAATTAGGAAACTCTGGGGAAGTGGTTCTGTGCTGCCACAAATATTTTCATACATTAGTGGTATTTTCTTGATAACCTCTTATAACAGTTTCCATTTTACGTTAACAGAAGCGGTTGAAAGATCAACAACGTCTGAATTTCCACCAGCTCAGACGAAAAGTACCAAAGCAACTCAAACTGGCATTGTGGGATCAGAATGAGTTGATAGGATCATTGATAGCACCTTTTCTCAAAATTCGAAATTTTAGGCTTGGATATGTAGGCTATTCATTTCATAACACTGCATCAAAACTTCAAGTAATCTATTTGAAATATTCACACTCCGTTAATTCAACTTGGCCTTTCAAACGAAGAAATAAGTGATAACCTTCAGGTACGCGACACAAATCAGAACTTTGTTGGATGGCCAAGTTAGTCGATAAACGCCTTACTTTGCCTTCAACCCATTGAAGCATCAGCTTTTTCTTACTTTTCTTCTCTTCCAAGAAGGAGAAAGGTTCGTTTTCTGGTCATAATTCTGTATGTTAGGCGACGAGTTGCTCTGTAACCCCAGAACCCTCAAAGGCACAGTTCACTATAATATGAGTACCTTGGTTCTATCAGCGAGTAGATAGCCCCTTCCACAATTGCAAAGCGTGTGCCATCACCACGGCGCGAGGGTGAGTGCTCAACGCGTAAGGAACATGTAAATAAGATGACGGCCACCGCCCCAAGATGGCTCACACCCATCTTCGATTCAACTAGCTGGCAAGCGGTGGCCTTTACGTGTATGAGAAGCATGATATCAACGCGATAAATGATAGGAAATACTCCCATTGTAAAACAACCTTATCGAATATCATCACGTAAAAACTTCTTCAAATATTACATGCTTTTAAGCTGCAAACTTGTCGAATCCAAAGGTCAGAAACACTTCATTTTCATGGTACTTGAAAAGTATCCCCGTTTTTTCTCCATACTTGTGTCCCTTAGCACTCCTAGAGTCTTTATGGAGCGCGAGGAGGCACGAAAATTATCGTGAACTGTGTCTTTAATGTTTACACTTGCCAAAAATGTGATGTTCACCATGCTTGTGAAGTGTTGTTATTCCGTATCAGAAATTATTAGTAATGCTGACATTGCTCTTTGCGTCCAATGCCATTATTAACCCCTTGCCGTACACCGCGGACAACCCTGAAGGTGTCTCAATGATATGGTGAACTCAGTACCAGCTCGTGGTGATAATCCAAGACAACTAATACGTGAGAAGGTTCTTCCCGTAATTTGGAATTAGCCAAACAAGTGTCAATTTCTTTTAAGAACAGTGTCCAGAGCGTCGTCAGCTCTATTAGTTTTCACAGACTCGCAGGTAACCATTAAAAGATCTTGTTATGAGACTCACCCACTAGGGGTGCGCACCGTCCACTGTGTTCGAGCCTCTCTCCTGGCTCACTGACCGCTGACCTTAATCGATCTTTTCCCCCACGTTTGGGTCATACTGGATCCCATTCAACAAATTTTGGTCCGAATACGGAACATTCCAGCGCACGCACCACCCACCATGAACGGAGCTCAACTTGGTTTATGTGTGCCCTTCGCTCCTTGTCCCATGTCCTTCCCATTCCAAACTAGTCCCCAACTCCACAGGCTCTTTCCCATGTACTGATTTCGTGACAAACTTCGATTTTTGTATTGCCCATGAGCAAGCAGAAATCTTTGCGTTACATTGGTTTTCAACAGAAAAGGCTGGACTTGCTGTTTCAGTCAATAAGAGGGAACCATTCGCGGGACGACACAGGATTGTAAGGTTTTTTAGCGGCTGCGTTGGTTTCTGCAGCTGTCAGGTATATCACTTGTATCACCTGTTGTTCCGTTGCTCATCGAGAGTCTGAGGTGGGAGCCAGCAACGTCACCATTCGTCCCTGTCGCGAGCTAAAGCAGTCAAGTGAACGTTTCTGGCTCCAAAGATACTAGCAACTCGTTCTCTTCGCGCAGGGTTTTCGTGAAGAACTCTGACCATCGGGCCGGCGGTTGTCCAAGTGTTCGTATGACGTCCCGAAGGATCCAGTCGGTAACCGCTCTGGTCCAATGGTCATCGCGATATCGAATGACGTGTTCGGCCTATCTAATCTTCGATTCCTTGGCGAATACGGCGGTGTCCCTGATCTTCGACCGACGAGGGAGTTTGGAGTTGTGGATTCCCCTCTGCACTTGTGTGTATCGGGATACTCCGAGAATCGTCCTTTCGATGGCGCGTTGAATGACGTCGACCGCATGCTCCACCTGCTTTCGTAGAGTCCAAGTCTCTGAGGCGTATGTTAGGGCAGAAAGGACAGCGGAATCGAAGAGATGGGCGTGGAGCCGGATGTTCTTCGTCAGATGTATACGATAAATGAAAACAATCCACTTTCCTAAAAGACACACCACGGGATTATCAGATTAGGGGCTGGCTTACTTTCATTGGGCACGTAGGTCCTTGGATAACTACCCAGACAGCACCTTCGTTGCAGCTGCACGGTGCACCCTCACGGTGTTGTGCCTGCTTGAACACAACCGAGCCACGCCCACCAAAGCAAATCCATCCACGCTTAGATGAACAAATTTTCAACGTGGCGCTTACGTTGAGAATTAATTTTGTGATAAGAGAAGATAATTTTATGAAAGCTATTTCGCAAATCTCAGGAGGCAGCTGGTCCGAAAGCGCTTGTACGACAACTCGTGCGACATCCCTGATTGTGTCGTCTGCCCTTTCAAAAAGAAGGGTGACTGCATGAAGCTGGGGCAATCAATTTGATCCGTTGCCAGGTCTGCGGCAGTGATTATGTGGATGAAACAGGGCGTCCCCTCCGCACGCGAGTTAAGAAATACTTGGAGGGTCTAGAGGTAGAACCCATACTCCCCTGGGTAGGCATCTTGTTCAGTGCCATGAAGATACCGAGTTTGCAGTTGAGGTCACCATCCCGGCAATCGAACCTGAGACCACCGCGTGAAAACATTTGAGGCATTTTGGATTGCAGCAAAAGGCCTTAAAGCTGACAGGAAAGTGGGAAGTGTGGCCATAACCCGTGACCTCGCGCCCTTTCTTGGCCTCTGTAGGTGACCTACTGCGCGAGGCTCAGATCGTAGAGGTGGAGGTAGTGCTCCTCAGTCTACTAAAAAAGTTGTCCTACTAGTGGTCTATCTTGCGCCCCGGTCGCAAAATACCATGGTAGGCCCATGCCACCCTTCGTTTGATCGATGCCGAGAGCTGGTTTAGTACTCTGTTGAAAAGGTTCTCGGGATTGTGAAAGTCATGGAGTGAATTGGGTCTCAAGTTTTCCGACTTTTCAGGCTCTGAAGAAGGCGAAGACGCCGAAACGTTAGTCTCGACTAAATAAGATCGCGGATCTCGGAAGGCTTCAACAAAAAACTAGCCGGAGTGTCTATCTATGCCAAGATCAAAAGAGAGTCGAACATGGAATATTCTAAGTGCTAGTTCGTTGATAAAAGCAGATTCCTTCCAGCTTCCACATCGAAAATCGTTCGTTCAAGGCCAAGTGCGACTTGGTTGGGTGGGCGTGGTTGTGTTCAAGCAGGCACGTTATCCAAGAACCTACGTGCCCGAGGAAAGTGAGCCACCAGTCTGACTATCGTATGGTGCCTTACAACTGAAGATGCTTAGCAGCTATGACTGATCTATTTTCAATATACAAGCCGATATTTTAAAGGCTTTGCTCTAGTGGATTTGATATTATTCATGTGTAGCTTCAATTCATTTGATACCCATCAGACCACACGGCATTTCGGTTATCTACATAGGTACCCATGATGTGGATGAGGTGGCATCATCCACCTGAAGATCCATATTAAGCCTATAGATACCCATTACGCTATTCACAAGGTGCCCACTCATGTGACTGAATAAGTACACAATAATTTGCTTGCAATGCCATTGAGAAGAGGTGGGCATAGAAGGATGGCCAGGAATGGTTGTATGGTTAAGAATCTAGGCCCACGCCTCCACACCCAAGTACACTAAATTCGATCCCCGTCGAGGTGCAAACAATGCTTTGCAAGAAGTTACAAAAATGGTGACGTTACCATCATGGTGCTCAGGCTGACAGACCGACTGATGGAGAAGCCGCGTCTGCATCGATGTTAAGGACTTGATGCTTGAATACCCGTTGAGCGAGTACTTCCCGGAAGAACTTGAATACGTCGTAGTGCTAAATGCTAACGAGAACATTGTAAATGCTCAAAAGATCGAGGCCATACCATGTATGAGAATAGCCTCGAGAAAAAGAATGGACGACAGCATGTGGAAACCGATTGTAGGCTTCTCTTAAACCTGCCTACAGAAACAGCTTTGTGCTGTTGGTGAAACTTCCTCGTGGGACGTTTAGGGGAATCGAAAATCTACTATGTTGTAGGAGAAAGAGAGAGTGGGAGTGGGGAAGGTGCAAAAAGTAAAAAGGATGCTTGAGTGATAGTTGGAGTTTATATGATGGGATGATTAGGGTATCTTGCAAAAATTATTTCTACCGCCTTTGCATAGTGTGATCCGTGGACAGCGTCTTGGAGTGCATAATACGACGTGAAAGCACTCAAAGTTCAGTAATCCGTGATCACTGAAGTGTGAAAAGCAGAAGGACAAGAAAACTATTTTCGCCTGTCCTATCCCCAAAATCAACTTGTTGTCTTGGAATTTTCGCTCTCGTATCGAACACATATCGCCACCGATTTGGAATCGGGAACAACCCACACGGAGAAAATTTTTTCAGTTTCGCAACAAGGGAAACAAAAGGAAAGTCAACCCAATGGTGCTGACGTTAGCTTCTCGCGTTTTTAGGCAAATTACCGCCCTTTTTTTGTTGACCGGGTTGTGTACCTGATCAATATGTACCTGAAATACACGGAAATTTAGAAGTAAAGGAGAGCGAGAAATTTTTTTGCTGTGGCCATCGGGGGAGCCACCGGCCACTAGTTGGTTAATGAGCTCTTTTTGTATACCCTTATGACTCCCGTCTTCCAATCACCAAAAATGCAATCGCTTTGAGGTATGCTAAATTGCATAGTGGTACAAAATGAATGTAGGGGTGCTGAGTAGAGCGTCATCAGAGACAAAGGCCGAAAAAATTCTCGAGTACCCGAGAACCCTCTTCCTTATACATATGTCCCGCTTTTCTTCCAGCAGACATGCTTACTGGTGTACGTGCCACTGCATTACTGAGTAGATCCACGCGAGAATATGATACGTGTTGGTGATACCCGGCGGTCAATACCTCCACTCACACGGAAGGCCCATCAGGTCATGGTGAGCTTTCTCGAAACGGTTTTTTGCATTTTATAGGATCACACACATGAAGCAAAAAACCGGTCTCAAATTTGGCTAAATGGTTTTGGGGAGCCCAGAAAATAGTTGATGGTTCGGTCCCCACTGAGGACAAATTTTTGCATTTTTCTAGTTTTCATCCATTTGTGCTCATGTAAGACCATACGTGCAAAATATGTGCAAAATCAATTCTTATTCTACCAGGGAACCGTTATCTCCAGTATTTTTGCGTACTAAGCGAATGATTGGTTCGGACCTGCCAGCACTCATAACAGGGGAACTAGGCGTTTTCTCGCAAAGTACATACGATATTCATGCTCAGGGGGTCGAACAACCCTAGATGACAAGTTTTCAGCCTAATCGTGATTTGGACCCAAACTCGGAAAATTGGACGACCAAGAGTACTGCTATTGCCATAGTAAAGAGCACTCAACGAAAGGAGCTCGCCCGATATAAGGAAATATTTGCTATCTTTTGCCTTCGCATGGTGTTGCTAGGTGCAGTTCACTTGGAATGCGTTGTTTCTGCACATGCTCATTGCATTTAATCGAGGCTGTAAGTTGTTCGTCTGTACAACTAGTGCAGTGACTGTGTGCCCATGTCCACCCCACTGTCTCGAGTTTGGGTGAAAATCTCAATTTGGATAGTATTTTGTATCTAGGGCTAGTCGAGTCTCCTGAGCACGAATATCACACTAGTTTCGCAGGAGAACGCTTGGCACGCGTGCTAGGGGCGCCGAAGGGTCCAAACACTTTAACCACTGAAAGCTTGCAAATGAGGTCACTTTTGTGCACCAGCGACGAAAATTGCAGTCATTTTGCATGTGCCCAAATAGTATGGCGCTGGACAAAGAAAATTAAGAAAATGCAAAAGCGAAAACGTCGAGAGGAGTTGAACCGCAAACGCCTCCCCTCACCGTGCCAATGCTAATCTACCCCACTATCCACTCGGCCATCCAACCACTACGAGCACGCTAACCTGTGCATCCCCTATCAGCATTCTTTGCTTCGTTTAGCAGTTACCATAAGTGATTCCACATTTTTGAACCAGATCGCAGTGGTTTTGGCGTAGGTTTGAAGACAGTCTTCTGATATGCATATACTGAACGCCGCAGCTGGAAAGCATTGCAGCAAACTGGTCAAAATTGTTTCTTTCTGAGCAACTTTTGCCACTCATTTTCCGGGCCTCCCAAAACCATTTAGCCGAATTTGAGACCGGTTTTCTGCTTCATGTATGTGACCCTATAAAATGCACAAAACCGTTTTGAAAAAGCTCACCATGACCTGATGGGCCTTCCTTGTCAGAGGCGGAACAAAAAAAAGGAACCGTGCTTCGGATGTATACGGCAATATTAGCTGCATTCGACGCCCTTTGCAGCAAAGCGCGCGACACATCGTCTGTCTTGGATTGCAGCTTCATTTCACAGTAAGCGTATCATCTGCTATTGAACAAGCAGATATGATATGGATTGCTATGAGTTTTACCGTTGCATCAGGAATGGATAACTCACATCAGTAGCGGCGCAGACTGCAAGGTGCTGATGGCGTACCATGAACAATTACTGTGACTCGGAACCGTAGGTGAGTAACGCCGCTTATGACCCCTACTTGGTAGGATTTCGCTAGTATTCTGGAACCCCCCGACACGATCACAGCTGTGACCAGGCATGCCCTAACGAAAAGGGGCAACATTTATACTTTGAATTCGATGTGTCCTCAAGACATTTGTAGTACACGGATGGTTTCTGAATAGAATAGCGCGTTCCACTTTTTCGGGCTTGCTGAAGTTTAGTACCTTGTTTACTCTGAAGGATGAATGCGAACAGATGCGATCAGTACAGCACGGAATGTTCGCTGATAACAGCGATGTATGTGATTATGACTTCAGTTCCTTGAAAGAGAATCCTTTCTTAGAATATCGTTTCACAATGTGATTATTATAATTCTGTTTTTGTGTACGTGTTTTCTAGTTTCTGACGCGAGCGAGATAAATTCTGATACAAAATGTACTATCTTCCTAGAAGATTCCTACTTACTTCCGTGTCTCGTGGAGTGAATGAACATTAACAGCATGTTGAAAGCCTTTCTCATTACTACGGTTTTTGTCGATGTTACCTAAAGGTCTAACCACATTTAATGATCAAGTATTTCATGGTAACGTACGCCTAATGCAAAGTTCAATCACCTGTTGCGAAGGAGTATGTATTATACGTACCCAGGTTATTCACGGCCTCTAATGGACTACTCGCATTTCATGAGGGCAAAAGGATTAGTTATGGTGATTAAGGCTGAAAAAGAGTTATCCGGCGAATGGCAATGTTACAAGATATAAAGCGACCAAAAATGGCTCGGAGGCAGAGTTAACGAATTCGGAAACACATTTCAAAATAATCTTGCGTAGATTATTCCCCTAATTACCGGAATCAGAGGAGCCGAGAGACGAGAACGAAGATCAAACAAAACCTGGATAATCACTGAGGCAATGCCTTTCCAGCTTCCAGTCTTTTAAGGGATTTTACACAAAACCAAGACGTAACAGTATCACTCATCACCTGTTCTTCCTTCTTCTTCATAGGGCCGCCTTCACTATATAACTCGGGGTTTGTCTTTCGGAAAGGAGGGATAGGTTCATTCAAGAACCGAATTATCATTGTTGAAAAAAAAGGAAGTTCGTTATGTCGTGGAATGCCTGCCTTCATGTGTTATAAACTTTATTCACACGATCTGAATGGTTTCAAAGCGAGCTATTCTCTTCCATCTACACGCCTTCTTTCAACCTGTCTCTCTCGCCCTCGAAACTCAGCTCAGATAAATCCGTCACCATGCTGCATCACGCTTTCGTTTCGGAATATAAGTGTGAATTTTTAGGTTCTTATTTCTCCCAGACGCCTTTGTCTTGAAATACACTTACTGTGTGTTATAAATTCTTATTTCTCTTATTTTGTCAAGGGTTCGACGTAATGTTTTTTTTTTTGCCCGTAGGCTTTCAATATCTCTGATGAAACGCATTGGCTGGGTAGAAACCACAGAAATAGCGGTTCTGAAGACGAGAGGGATTTGTGTGGGGGCCCTTTTTGGGGAGGGCCGTATTTTTTGAAAAATCTCCTCAGCGCCACGCCTGACTTTAGTGTTCTCTTCTCAGGGGTGTGTTCGGGCCAGCGTTTGTCGAAAAAAAGCCTCGTAACTCTGCTAACAAGGAAAGGCTCCCGGGTCACCGTGGCCATTCAAGATGAGTCGTATATCTACCTATGTAGTTTCAAACGGGGATCTCAACTCTGCCCTTCAAATCTGCTAAACGATTCTGGGAAGGATGTTACGGACGCCTAAAAAATACGGCGCAAGTGGAGTTGCTGGTCATATTACGACTCGAGAACATACTCTAGCGGAGCTCGTATGGAGCAGCTGGTAGGGTGTAGGGCTACAGTTTGGTGCTTGAGAGTTCGCATCCCTAATGCGTATGCTACTTTTGCTTTTGCCTTGCGTGTTTGCTAAACGTTTGCAAAACGCTTGTACGCTTCATTGAAGCATCACGAGTTCGGAGCCTTGCTGCATGTGCCTATTTGCATTTTTTCCCAAATTACTTCCCGAACAAGGAGTTACAAACAAGGAATTACATGCAACGAGAGCTTGATCTCACTACGAAGGAGCATTTCTGAAGAAATGAATCCATTTTCGCTGTTTTATCATGTACATTTCCGTTGCTAGTTGGTGCTCGCGTTGTATCACAAGGACCGAAGACCTTCAACAGGTGCGCTAGCACAACCTCGAGGCGGAACATTTCTCACAACCAGCACTTTATAGATGACAATGACCCTTTGGCCTAATGTGAGTTCTGCCAAAATTGCCACTTGAATGTAAGGCAGGCTGTGTTGAAGAGTACGTTCGTCTGGGTCATTAAACCTTGTAATTATTTGGAAGACACAAAATTTGACTAATGTCCGTGTACCATGTCTACTTCTAGATTAATTCATACACTGACTGTGAAAAACATTTTTGTGAATGCAATAAACGAAGAAGTGGAAATGTACATGCGAAGCTAAAATGGATTTATTCCTTCAGAAATGCTCTTTCGTAGTGAGATCAAGCTCTCGGACCATGTAATTCCTTGTTTGTAACGTTCGGGAAGTAATTTGTGAAAATGCAAAAAGGCACATTGCAGCAAGGCTCCAGACCCGTGACCCCTCGAACTTGAGTCCTAGCTAGCCGCTTGGCTATTGAAACCTTACATCTGTTGCACTTGCCTATCGCATATGTGCTGAGTTGCTTCTCTTTCGACGCTTGTAACTCTGCTCCCTGAGACTCATAGCAGATATGGAATGCAGATTGGTGAATGGCATCCCGAGCCCTATCATTGGTATGAACCCCATTTCGAGCGGCCACTTCGACTTACCATCCTTCCCTTGTGAGTAATATGGGAAGATTGGTTCTCTTCTGCATAATTGACCATTCTGCCCATCCTGTTACCCTGTTATTCTGCGATTGCAAGACTTTAGCGTTATTGCGTAAAACGACTATGATATTTGTGCTCAGGGGCTCGAATTACCCCTCTGTGCAAGTTTTCAGCCAAATCGAGTTTTTGGCCCGACGTTTCAAAATTAGGGGTGCCGAGGGAGTAAGTAGTAGTTTTTGAATTTTTTTCTGCAAAAAAAAAATCGTGCAACCTAAGCAAAGATAACCTAGACATACCCAATACAGATGCTTGTGACAAAAATATACGTAACACGTGCAAATAAGGGCATTTACTCGGCAAGGGTCAACGACTTCTCTTTCTTTGGATGGGCTGCCAGCTCATGAAGTTTTCGAAACTCGCTCAAATTCTCAAATTGGCTAAAAACTTGTACAGTAGGATAGTTTTGTCCTCTAAAAACGAAAATGGCTCTGATTTTGCGAGAAAACGTCTGGCTCGCGCGCCATAGACTTCCGAACGTACCATGTAATAGTACCAGTTACTCAGGAAAAGATCCGTAACTCCGCTCCCTGGCCATTCAAGATCAATTGTGTATTTTCCTATGTAATTTCAAACGGGGATCTCAAATCTGCCCTCCAAATCTACTAAACGGTTCTGGGAGTGGAGTTATGGAGGATTTTCTAGGCAATTAATATAATTACGCGGTAAGTTCGGGAGCCCATAGCGCGCGAGCTAATCGCTCTCGTGCAAAACCAGTGTGTTTTTCGTATTCAGAATATGAAATTCATCCAAAGGGCAAGTTTCTAGCCAATTCCAGAATTTGACCAAATTTCGGAAAAATTCATGAGCTATTAGCAGCCCACTCAACGAAGGAGAAGTCGTTGACCCTTGCCGAGAAAATGCCCTTATTTGACGCCTGCTACGTACATTCTTGTCATGAGCATCTGTAATATATATGTCTAGGTTATCTTGATTCAGGTTGCACGATTTTTTGTAGAAAAAGATTCAAAAACTACTACTTATCCCCTCGGCACCCCTAATCTTCCGAAGTTGGGCCAAAAACTCGATTTGGCCGAAAATTTGCAGAGGGGTAATTCAAGCCCCGAGCACGAATATCATAGTCGTTTTACGCAATAACGCCAAATTCCTCACAATCGCAGAATAATAAGGTAAAAAGATGGGCAGAATGTTCAATTATCCAGGAAAGAGCCAATCTTCTCATATTACT
The DNA here is from genome assembly GCA_963978905.1 of Trichostrongylus colubriformis. Taxonomy (NCBI): domain Eukaryota; kingdom Metazoa; phylum Nematoda; class Chromadorea; order Rhabditida; family Trichostrongylidae; genus Trichostrongylus; species Trichostrongylus colubriformis. The sequence continues at coordinate 18,314,225 of OZ022256.1, forward strand.
CATCTTTGGGGGGCGCGGGATGCTTTACTGAAGCGTAAAAGCGTTTTGCAAACGTTCAGCAAACACTCTAGGCAAAAGCAAAACTAGCAAATGCATGAAGCATTCGAACTCTCATCCCCCAAGTTGTAGCCCGACACACTACCAGCTGCTCCATCTCGGCTGTGACAACGTATTTTCTCGAACCACATATGACCAGCACCTCCGCTTGCGCCGTATCTTTCAGGTGTCCGTAACATCCTTTCCCAGAATCGTTTAGCAGATTTGGAGGGCAGATTTGAGATCCCCGTTTTAAACTTCATAGAAGATAAACGACTCATCTTGAATGGCCACGTAGTCCCGAGAGCCTTTCCTTGTAAGAGAATCGCTCTGCAGATCTGAAAGCAGATTTGGGATCAGCGTTTGAAAGTACATCGGATCATATGCATCCCATTACAAGCGGTCACTACGACCTCGGGTCCATCCCTTGTAAGTTGGGGTTTATGAATAAGGTCGGAAACAATAACAACGGCTGGGCGCTTCACCGGTTGAGGTACAGATTGGGAGCTCCGGACTTATAGATCTTGATAATGACGATTTGTTTGAAACGCCGAAAGATGGAGCCGTTTGCACTAAAGTAAAACACACCATTGAAATTGTTTACAGGACTTCCATGATTTTGATAAAGGCCCTTCGTAATCGATGTATCGACAAAAGGGAACGGAAACGTTGAAGCATAACCCGTATGCTGCAGCGATCAAATTGCTCATGGAAGTTCTATCGCTTTTTTTCATTGCATTTTAACAAGGTTTTGACTACTGGAGTTGAGTCTAAGCTTAAGCACAAGTCCGAAAACTGGAGAATACGTTGAAATTCACTCATGGTTCCAGCGTTTTGCAAAATTTGATCAGTGGTAACTTTCGCATTAAAATGCTGATGAAGGAATTTCAAAAAAGGCAATGATGGCACTACCTTTCTTCTGCAGCTTCAAGAGGTATATTTGTAGTACGAGTGCGTATGCCACAGAGCACTCGAATGCCGAGCACTTGAAACTCAAAAAAAAGGAAATGAAGGGCTATCCTTCTTCTCAAGGGGTATACCGTCTAAAAGTTCTAGGAAGTATACCTGTAGAGACGAGGGTGTATGCAACTGAACACACAAGCAGGATTTTTTCACGCGACTCATTTCGAGTCTCCTGTCGCACATCCGACAAGTGGCGGAATCGGCAACCTGTACATATAACCGCACTGATCGCGTTCGGAAATAAAATAGCAGATGCTTTAGCTGTGGAACTGATAACAAGGTTACCTCCGTTTTCAGACTAAAAGGTATTGTGGTAGTGACACGCCAGAGAGCTGACTGCCCCAAGGACGAGGCGCTTCCCGTGAGTAAGCGGTATTAAGCGTATCATATCTTCAGCCCCGTGCCGAGCTGAGAAACGTGGTTGAGAAAGTAGCTAGCATTTGCTGCAATGGGGCGTTTGTTTCAGTAGCGGAAGTATTAGGTTGTCCCAAAAGTCTTGTCGTATTTTTTTCGATCATCACTTTTTTTTTCGTCCAACAAATAACAATTAGGCAACAACGTAGTGACCATTGTTATCGGCAAGCCTCTGCTACTTTATAGGAAAATCGTTGATTCCCTCCTTCCAGAACTCTGGGTTCTGAGAGTAGAAGAAGTGAGCGATCGCCTTCGCAAGCAAGTCATAATCAAGGAATTTCCTCTTGGCCAGGAAGGATTCGAGAGGATGGGTAAGGTGTTGGTCAGAAAGGGCAATGTCTGGAGTGTATGGCGGGTGGGGCAGGATATCCCAGCCGAGCTCCTGTAGCTTGGCCTGGGCACTTTTCGCGAAATCAGAGGAAATTGGAGCGGGCGTCGTTATGTAGGAGGGTGACCGCGGACCTTTTTCGGCGCTTTTCTCGAACAGCGACGGCGAGCTGCTGGAGCTGGTGGGTGCATACGGTAGCGGTGACTGTCTCGCGTTGTACCAGCACCTCGCGGAAAAGCATTCCTTCTGCGTCCCAGAACCAGCACAGTCCCAAGCGTGGTTTTTCTTTCATGTCAATCTCGCCGTTGCTGAAGCTGATGAACCAGCGGCCCACGGTCTCCTAGCTCACACATCCCTTGCCCAGTGCAGCGCTGATGGAGTGGCAAGCTTCCGTCGTTTTGGTGCCGCAATACCGCTCATAATAGATGACACCGCGAGTTGGGTGGGTATCGACAACGGGCATTGTAGCTCTCTCCACGGGATCTGGTGGGTCAATATATATTTTCCTAGAAAGCTTAGGGAACGTTCTACCATATTCTGAACCGCTTGGACCTGCCTCGAAGTGAACAAGAGTTACTGTTTTTTTTGGAAAAATACGACAAGACATTTGGGACAACCTAATAATTCATGTTATCTGCACACGGTCGTATAATTAGTGTTAACAAGAATCCCTTGTTAACAGGAACAAGACAACTTGGATCGTGATGATATATGATGAACCCTTCCTTTTGATGATCCCGATATTGAATTAATATCACTTTGAACACTCTTGGTTAGACAGTTAGGACTTCCTTGTACTGATTTGGAAAGCCGGGCTTCTCCACTGTTGAAAATCCGAAGATAAACAAATCCTAGCATGGCAAATAAGCCTGCGATTTTCCACTGCGACCGCCGTTTCTCTGTCCCTAGACCCTACTAAGAATATGCCACCAATGTCTTTCAAATCTTGGGGAGAAAAGTCACAGCCTCTTGTACCAGCTGTAACATGTTTGCCTGACTTCTAATGCATCAGGTGAGCTCTTTATGAGAACGGAGATCGTCAGAATTTTGTTGTGAGTGAACTAAATAAGAAGGAACGGTGGCACAGGAGGGGAGGGGGCCACTGTATGCGGGCATGTTCCTGTTGAGTAATGTTTGTGTTCAGGGCAAATAAAAAAATGTTTTATTCAATTTTTAGCAAATTACCTATTCCTTTGCTTCTCATCGGTATAGCGCTGAAAACCAGTGCAGTCTACATTCTAGTGTTAATGTTCCACTGATGGTTCTCTATAGACTTCACAAACTACACGAGCACGAGTTATGCGGCTGAATGAGCTCCGACATAATGATATGCACAAAAGACGTGTACTTTCGAGTTACTGCAATATTCTTTTTTGGAATCATTCTGAAAACGGCCATTTGCCCTAATTGGCAAGATCATGGACTAATCTCGTCGATAGATGCATGATTATTCTTTCGAATAGCACAGAAAATGTTATGCTGAAAGGCTGTGAATCTATCCAAGCGAATATGGGCATCCACAGCCATTCGACACTAGAATGCTCTGTGGGCTTAATTAGTTGTTATTGCTCCAGGAAATCTGCTAATAATTAGCGTATGTGAGCGATGGTTGCTTGCTCGCTTGTACGTCAACGTTGTTCTGTTCAAGGTGTGATGCAAGGAAGGATCTTCGAATTGGAGGAGTTTTCAAATGCTCCCATACTCATTTTTTTCAGTTTCCTAAAACTGCGAGCGCGCCGCAAAACCTTCGATCCTCTTGGCCGCTCCCACCCCAGTCAATCGGGAATTACGTCAACGGGAGGCGCGATCGTTTTATCCAAGAGGTGGGACAGCTGCGCGGTTGCGGCTTTTTGCGGCGTTTCTACACCTCGGGGCGCTTTTTCACCGGGATTTCGCCACAGGTAGCCTTCTTTGGCCCAGACTACCATGTGAGTGACTTCCTGTAGGGATTTCTCCATCACCACATTACCCCTATGCTGTCTTTGAGTCGTCTGATTGCGAGGCGTTTGTAAGTACAGTAGAGCTCAAAAGTCTTCGGCCAATCACTCTTTTGTCATAACTTTTTTTTGCTTGACCAAATTTGACAAAATTTTAATATGTGGTGTCTGAATATTGTCAAAATTCCCTTTGAGTGCCACTTGACTCTTTTCATGGTTTTTTACAAGAATTTACTACAAAATCACCGAAAAAGATAAAAAGGCTTGGTCAAGAAAAAAAAAAACGGTTTTTCACAAAAACAAAACGAGCAAGCTTCAGAAAACATCAATATTTTGTAGAAAGACCACGACTTTCGATGACAGCGGCACAGCGGGACGGCATAAGGATGGCACTCCAAAAACAAAAAATTGCAACCATTTCAACCACGTAACCACCGTTGACCGTCAAAATATTACATTTAGTATGCAGTGTCTCCAAGTCCTACATACTATAGCTTCTCTTAGATCGGTCCAGTCGCAAAAAAGATACAAGTGAAAAACGTAAGTGAGAAACCATTTGGCCGAATTCTTTAGAGCGCTACTGTAGCTACAGGTTGAAAATACTTCACTTTTCCCACTCGGGAGCATCTTGGTACTGGAAAAAAGTGGGGTGCAGTGGAGTAAATATATCGTTACTACAAGGATGCTGAGTTATGGGCAAAAGCTTCGGTGTCGGACGGGACTCGAACTCGTACTTCATCCTTTCCGGGGATATGTGCTAATCCATCACACTACCGACACCACCTTCACCTCAAATCAGCTTTTGAATGGTGTATTTACCATAGCTTATCAGCACTCACACGTATAACGTGTATAACGTGTTGTCAAAATCATTACTAAAGCTTTCAGCTTCACGGTTTGATGCCGATATTGGCCAACCGGCTCAACACGTTATACGTGTGAGTGCTGAAAGCTATGGTGAATATACCATTCAAAAGCTGAGTTGAGGTGAAGGTGGTGTCGGTAGTGTAATGGATTAGAACATATCCTCGGAAAGGATGAAGTACGGGCTCGAGTCCCGTCCGACACCGAAGCTTTTGCCCATAACTCAGCATCCTTGTAGTAACTTCCGCATCGCGAGCTGCGGCGATAAACAGCAGTTATCAAAAAATTAAATATATCGTTACTCTTTGTCGTCAAGTGCGAAAGTCGAAGCAGCTGAAGACTTCATCATCCCTCCCTTCCCCCACCCCACCTTGGGGCCGCAGTCCTAGTGACTCTTGGTGAGATTAGAAGAGGAAGGGTCACTGTGCGAGAAAAGGGGTACGCGTATTATTACTGAACATCGTGTTGCATTGAGTTCAATTGCACTAGCAATGCCTATGTAGCCGTATACAAAATGCACACTCACCTATTCATTCAAAGGAGTAACAGCAATGCAACTGAGCTTTCAACATTCAAATGAGGGGGTTGTGAATTTCAAGGTAAAAACAGAGAGACAAGGACCACTGTCAAGGAGGAGGCGGAACAATTTCCTCGAGGTGGGAAGGTTTTTACATGCGAAATATCCATCCAGGACAAGCTTACATGAAGTGCCATGCATTCAGAGCAAAAATTACGTTGAAATAAAATTCAAAACGTGTAATTATTTGAATTGCGCATTAAACACTCTAAAATTCGATCGTTTTTTATACAAGAAACCGAGAGAGCAAATCCTTCCAAGGGAGCGGGAAGAGGCGCCGCGCCTATAGGCGGCGCTCACTCAAATCTAAACCTTGAAGGAGAAAAAAGAGGGTCACCTGCCTCCTTTGACGACCGCTAGAATGCAACACACCAATCGCGAGGATTATATTCGATCTTACGTGCTGCTGTCTGGGGGCACAAACAGTACAGCGATACGTGATGGCAAGTGTTACCGAAGCAGGGAATGTCTCGTCGATGTATGTACCATGTGTAATGCAGTGACTCTTCATGACCAGCTATGTATGCTCCTCGGGTAGTAGCGGCGACGTTCTTATCGTAGCTTCAGTGGTTAATGGATTATCAGTGGCCTAGTCACACCGTTGCTATCTTTACCCTTACAAACGCGCACCATTCCATGGTTTTACCTCATTTCAATGCCCATGTGGGTATGATCTAGTGTTCAAGTGCAGATTAGTCCCGTTCCGTATAGATGAATTCATTAAATGGCGGTGTTCACTGTGTTTCTATCTTTCTGTACGTTTTAATGCTCACATATTAGAGGAAGAGGAGTAAATTGGTCTGGATTTGTACCGAGCAAAAAATTAATCAAACTGTCCAGTAAATGAATGTCTAATGAACTCGACTGACCCAAAACGAACGGAACTAAAAAACTAGTAAGTTACTGATACCCTCAGAGGTCAAGGATGATGTGTAACGAAATACGTTAGACGATCTCCTGCCACTTCTTAGTCTCTCGCACTCAAGTAACTTGCGAACTCTGTGTATCGCCGAACTATTCTGGAACGGTGTCACCGACGGACTGGACATCATCTTCCACGGCAGGTGTTTTGGTATGATGATCTCCCTTTGGGCATACGCCACATAGTGGGCTTTCAATCATTGCTTGCTAGAGATGCCCACACTGCTTCCGCACACCAGCAGTTGCCCTCTTCACTACAGCTTACCTGAATTCACTAAGAGCCCGTTCTCAAAAACTGTGTGACCAGTGTAAACTTTTTTCTTGCTAGTGTTGCTACAAACCTTCAACATTATTCCGCGGCGGAAGCACTGCAGATTTCATGTGAATATGTAGAACACTTGCGATTTTTGCAACATGTGGGTTACAAGCCTTTTAGCTAGTGCAGTTCTGATCAGGTGATTTTCCTTTTGAGTTTCGATTTGATGATTCTTGTCAAAATGAAAGCCGGTCCCGATATTTAGAGGGAAACATGCGCATGACAGATTCCGCCATTTTTAATGTGGTCCGCCTCCTAGGGTCCAATTTGCCGCCCAATGAATGAGGTGTAGGGTTATAAGAGACAGCAGCGTCATACCAACTATTTCGTATTATTGCCGTTAAAAATTAAGTGGTGCTTGGCGTGTCGGTAACGGCTCGTGGTGAAAACATCCACTAGTAAGTAGCAAGTATTTAAATGAATAATACATCCGAATTATCCTTGCCACTGCCTTTAGACATCTGGAGGGTTCCTACCTTGGCTTTTGGAACCTTTCCTACTTCCCTGAACCTCGCTAATTAACCATTTGGGAGTAGTCCTTGGTTATTAGTTGGGGCAAGGAAAAGCTTCGATGATGACGGGACTAATCTTATTATGGAAATGTTAACTGGAACATTCCCAGACCCATCGTAAATATCATAGGGTATCTAGACGTGCGAGTTACCATTTGATCCACATAATGAGCCTCGCATCCTGATGCCATACCATTTCGTGAGTTCAGCTATGACGTTCGCTATCCGTTCCTTTGCGACGGTTCCCAGCGTTGAAGATGACAGTGGAGTCTTTGAAGGGAGTAAGGTCTTCCCCCCCCCCCCACCACCGCAAACGCCTCTCCTGTCGCTTTTCGAGGAACAGTCCTTTTCAATCTCGCAAACAGCGTGTAGAGTGTAATGCCTTCTCGCCTCAATCAGTCCAATGATTGCTTGGTCTTCCTGGATTGCATCACAAGATATACAGTACTCGTTCGCGATGCAGGGTTCGCGCATTTAAAGTAAAAGTTGAGGGGAGTGCGGCCTTTTCCTACTGTGTTTTCAGCATAAGAACGACCCACGAGTAGCTGCCGGGCTTTGTCCGGGCCGGATATACTGTGGATAGGTAGTCTTGGGTATCCCGAAGTAGACGTGAAGCCTATTTATGGGAGACGACCCCGGGACGCCCTTAACGCACTTTCCAACCGTTCCATTGCAGGTTTTGGTTGACCTAGATGCGGGATGTATGCGTCGATCCAGCACATTAGAAGCAGGGGGGCTATTCACTGCACGTCCAAGTACTTGGTGGCTTTTGGCCTAGATTTATCTGCTATCCTCCACTAGGGGTAGGCCACGTAGCCTTGCCTCAAAGTGATCCGAGATCCTTCAGCGAAGTAGGTTTTGTTGGAGGGGATCCGTGAGATTGTTGGTTGTAATATATGTCTTTCATAAATTCTTCTGGAAACCGCGAAATTCACTAGGTGTATTATCGTTACACGTAAGGCACAAATTGCGTAACAATGTAATATTGTACAAAAACAAAAATAGGCATGATCCAGGAACTACCAATGTTTCGCAAGAACCTCATTAAGATGGAAGTGATCATTGGGTGTAATGTTCGCTCAAGGAGCAAAGGCCTATCTGGATTATCGAGGAACTCTGGGCCCGTAATAATATTCTCAGCGAAAATAAGTGTGTTCGCGGCTCACAATGTACACTAGCTAGAACTGATGTTGTGGCAATAAAAGCATGAGTTTGTTAGACTCTTACCGATATGCTCAACGACTTCCTCCATCATGCAACACCTCACCCAATTCATAGAATACTACGGTAGCCGCAAACGTTGCGTGATCTGCAAATCCTTCATGCACGAGTAGGACCCGTCTTGCTCAGATGAAATTTTGTTGCCCACCTGAAATGAAATTCGCAGAGGTAATACTGAATTTCTTCATCCTAATGGTTGATTCACACCTTCTGTGCTCAGGTCAAGCTCCAAACCTACAATCGAACGGGTAGGAAGTGCTTAAAAGCGTGCCTTGTTGTCCATTTCGTCAAAAGTACGTCAGTCCGCTGTTGGGTTTGATAGGTTGATGTGTTGTAAGGGTGCCGTTTGGTACAATCATCCGTCAAAACTGGAGAAATGATCAAAGGCATCAGATGGGTGAAGGAATTTTGAGATTTATGAATACATATTTTCTGAAAACACCTTCTACTCTAGAATAGGTGATATGTGGTGAAACTCGCATTCAAAAAGCGCGGCGGGGTTCTATCACGGCATGTTGTCCTGCAGTGCTGCAGCCGTGCGAGTTGCCGACGAAGGCGGGACAAGGTTCGCAATCGGCTGATTAAACATCTCGCCCGTCTGCATTCTATCCCAACTAATGACGCAGAGGGGTGCGAGAGAGAAGGGGTTTTACACTGCTGACACCCTTACTTTCATATGCCACAGTCTGCCCAATTCTCCTTTCCGATGTCTTTAATTTTTGATCCGAAGAAGGCTCCACATGAAGTGGGGCTGAAACTGTCAGTATAAAATTACCTGAGCTGCTTTGTCTATGCGCATTTACTCTGGTTCCGATAATTTTGAAACTGTAGACGTTGGCTAACAAACCTCTCAAACACACTGCAATCAGAAATGCTGATTAGCCTAGTAAGAGTTCCCGAATGCCCGGAATAAACAAAAGTTGGTTAGTTCCAAAGGTATTAGGAAACCATTGCGACTACAATTAGCAATTACAGTCGTCTCCTTCTGGATTAAGAGCAGCTGTTGCTCGCTTGATAAGTACACGCTGCAGTATCCTACTATTCGGTACCCACACCCAAAGAAAATCTTCAATCTGCTGATATCATAAATCAAAAAAAAAAGTTCTATGCTTGCCCTTTCCGGACAATTATTTGCATGATTATTTACATGTTTGTTTCGCTTGACAGCAATGGCCAGAAACCGTTTATTCGTGCATTCGCTTCCATAATATCGTACGTCAAAGCGTTGAAAAACAGTTCTGTAAGTGGAACATATACGACTGGACATTGAAGGAAATTAAGAAAAGCAAGACGAGCCCGGGTACTGCTAATGGAGAAGGGAAGTAGCTAGAAAGAAGTAGCTCCAATCGTGCGACCTCTAGATTTCTTTGGTAAACGACTTTTAGCGAAGAACAGGATTCATGAGAATTTATTATTGGAGGCGATTAACGCGTGATGAGTATTCACAAGGAGCAACACAATTGGCAAAAGTAATGAGGACTGCTCAAGTGATAACTAAAATATGAGGAAGGATCAGGCAATGTGTTTCGATTCCGAAAAGCTGCCAACAGCATGTGTGTGTTCCACAGCTATATTAGGCTGCTTTGAACAATGCTCGTTTGCGCCCGTCTGCCATGAATTAGTCGCTCGCCACGAGCGGTGATGGCAGCTCATCCAACCCTGATATTGAATGCTCACCATATATTACATCCCCTCCTGCAGAATGTGTTTCGTTTCAAATTTGGAAAATGAGGGCGTCTTCAGAGCAATGGAACCTTTCTGAAGTCCTTTTTAAGGGGCAATACAAAACAGTATTGGAAAAGGCATAGTGGTTGGTCCGTTTCGTTGCCTTGTAACCAATGATTAATTAATATCAATGGTGGAATGCTACTTCTGAAAATGTGAAAAAAAAACTGAACGGAGACTCTTTGAGTGGAATCCTAAAACCAATCTGATATTCGTGAGAACTATGAAAGGCGATCAAAATAGATTCTTGTATCTTGTCAGTAAATATGTTAATGGGTTTATTGTCAATCACAATGTAGTGTAAACTATATGGATGGCCATGAAACAGGGGTTCTTCTAACCATGCATTTGGCTCATTGAATCGTCTGAAGGAAAAAGGTGGAGCATTAGCATTTGCTGAAGACACGTGGTGCAACTTCAGACGTTTCAGATCATAATAACATCAGACCAACGCCAATTATGGGTACACTGCTACGCAAGACTTGGACTTCACACGTCCACACAAACTTTAAACTTGGGTATTTGAACTTCATTCGAACCGAAAACAGTAAAATTCACAACAGGCAGTAAGAAATAAGGTGATCAGGGGAGACTACAAGAATCAATGAAACGCTGTGTTGCCTCCTCTGCTTCCGGGAACTTCCATTGTATCCACCATTGGGGCGCTATCATATTTTGAGCCCAGTTACTCCATAATTGATGTATGTCGTCATTTCCCAAACTCGTATGACGTTCAGGGAAAGGAAGAATTGTAATGCATAACAGGGCAGCAAAGGGTGTCATTGAGAGCCGGTGACCAAGAAATATTAGGTTGGTGAGAAAGTTTGGGACACTGAGAAGTCTTCTTTCAATTTTTAAAAACTTTATTTTGACGTCATTTCAAATCACAAAGTAATCACCTTCTGCATTGATAACACTTTGCCATTTTTTGGCAGATCGCGAATACCTTTCTTCCAGAAGGAAGCTGGTTGTGAGTCGAGGAAGCGGGTCACCTCCGATTCAAGTTGAGCTTGATCATTAAGTTTCTTATCTCTGAGATTTTGCTAGGGGCCCTAAATAGGTGATAATCGGAAGGGGCAAGGTTGGGTGAAAATGGAGAGTGAGGCAGTACTTCCCATCCAAGCTCCTCCAACTTCTCCCGAGGCATTCTTGCAACATGAGGGCGTGCTACGTCATGAAGAAAGTAAACTTTGTTCCGTCCTGGACGCTTTTGTTGCATTGCATCGCTCAACTTCTGCAGCTGATTAGACTAGATGCTTGCGGTTACTGTGGTACCACTTTCGAGAAATTCGTGGCAAAGCATTCCTTGTGAGTCCCACCAACAGCACAGCATCACCTTTTTTTGATGGGTGTCTGTCTTCGATTGAGTCGGAGTCGCTTATCCTTGGGGAAGCCACTGAGCTTTCCTGCTATGATTCGCGTAAAGACCCAGGATTCATCCCCTGTAACGACCCCTCCCAGAAAGCTCTTGATCCGGAATTTCGCCGAGGTGTATATAAGCAGTGTCGATTCAGTTGAAGAGCATTAGTGCTCTACGATCGTGTGGCTATTGATCTATAACGTCGATCTGCCCACGGACTCTTTTTTCGAATTTTACCTTTTTTTTTGAGATTGGTGTCCAAGGACTTTTTACCAGCCTAATACATGGAAGAGCAGAAAAACGCACCTTGCTTTGCATCACTCCTGAGAGGATGCTGGGCCGACAAAAAGGGGATGCATTTGAGACTGGCACTCTAGCACGCGCTAAGAAAGGAAGAAGATGGATGAAAGCAAAAACACGCATGGTCAGCATGCTCTGCTTGTGCTCTGCATGCTCTGCTGGCCTATAGCTCCTTGGCAATAATGTTCTGAATTGGAGGTAGGGTAAGCTTTGCCTGACAGAAAAAATAAAATTTTCAGCTCCGTTGCGCGATATATTGGGTCATTCCATAAGTAATGTCGTTTTTTTCAAGCACAAATTTTTCCTATGAAATCACAAGTTTCTGCAGCATGTCATATATCATTTGGAAGAGGTTTCCCTACTCTACAAAACGTCATGTTTAGTTTCTGAGTTTGTTAGAATGGCGCCGACATCTAGGCCGGCGAAGAGGTAGGACGAGCAGACAAAAATTGGCCAAACCGGCAATCAATTGAAACACTATATTTCACTTTAGAAAAATCAACCAGTCATGTGTCGCGTAGTTAGTTCAGACCTCTTCTACAATTTCCAGTATTTAGTTGATCAAGAAGTCTTGTCGTTATTTTTCCACATTTAGTTTTTCCTCCACAACTCGGTGATTTCAGACAATTTCTTCGAACCAAGGCAAGAAAATTTTCTCAACCAATCAGTTGAAAGAGTGGTAGTGTTGAGAATAGGGTGTGGGTAGGAGCAGAAAAATACCACTGACCGGATTCCTTAACTTTCTCATGGAAAAAATAAATTGTGAAAAATGTCAACTGGACCCCTATCACATGGTATCAAAACTCAGTCTGAATCGTAGCCAAAACAGGCTAGAAAGATGTTTTCGATATGGCAGAAAAAGATCTTCGAAACGGTTCATGAAACAACCTCCAAGCAAGGAGTTTGAAAGAAAAATTTCATTTTAAATAAGTGTGGGTGCTTTCGAAAAAAAGATTTTAGAAAAAGAACACGACTTCTCGATCAACTAAATATTGGAATCTGTAGAAGAGGTCAGGATTAAGTTCGCGACATATTACTGATTGATTTTCCTAGAGTGAAATATAGAGTTTCAATTGATTGCCGGTTTGGTCAATTTTTATCGGCTGGACCTACCTCTTCGCCAGCCTAAATGTCGGCGCCATCCCAACATACTAAAAAACTGAACATGTCATTTTGTAGAGCAGAAAAGTTCTTTCCGAATGATGTATGATATGCTGCAAAAGCTTGTGATTTTATGGCAAAAATTTTTGCTTGAAAAAAACGACACTACTTATGGAATGACCCAATACATTGTAGAGCCACATTCATCAGTCGAAACTCTTCACAAATTCTGTTTTAGAAATAACCACAATTGACTGATCATGGCCTTTCGAGCGCGCCATGCATAAGCAGGCCTAAATGCTGGTAATGCACGTGTTGCTCGATAAGAGGAACAAGTGTATGATCCTTACCTATTTTTCCGAGTTCTGTGTACGCCCGAGCTCCATGGGACTGGGTTTCTATGTGAAGCTCAGTGTGCCATATTTCGGAGACAAGGTCAAGTATTACTGTAGTGAGCTTGGCAATTTTTCGACAACATTACTATTACCATCAAACCCCGACTCATGTCCTCCCTTCATTGCTGTGCATACTCATTCAGTCTTGTTCGAGCGAAATGTAAGCCTCGAAAGATGTAAAGGGAAGGAGAAAAAGGAAGAGAGGAATCAGAGCACACCTCGCGAATCAGATCAATAAACTTACATTCCTGGGGTAGGAAATTCTTGGGTGCCCATCCAAGGTTTTTTGTGCCTTCACAGTGCGCCATCACGATGCCACATCCGCCCCATTATTACTACTTTATATAATCGCCTAAGTGTGTCTGTTGGTGTGTGTGTTTCTGTTTGACCGGAAATTCATAACTCGCGTCGCAGCAAAGACGGGATCCTGGACTTCAGATATGATATAGGGGGTGGTAAGGGGATCCCAGCGGTGGTGGACCGAAAGTGATAGCAGCTGATAGGGACTGATAAGGAGCCTAAGGCTGATGTCGCATTGGTTTCGCCTCTCGGGTCACTCCTAGAGCGCCCACACTCATAGATGGTTTGAGGGGTGGAACGGACACATCGATGGTGAGTGATCCAAATTGATAACATTTGATAAGGTTCGATAAGGAGCGTCAATAGGCTCAGGTCGTTAAATGCTTTTTCCCATTCGGGTGGATCTTAGAGCGCCGACATTCATAGGTGCTTTAGGGGGTGGGACGGGCACATCAATGGTGGGTGATCCAAATTGATAACGCTTAATAAGATTCGATAAGGTGCGTCAATAGGCTAATGTCGCCTGATTCGTTTCGCCTTTTGTGCCGATCCTAGAGCGTCGACGCTCATAGGTGTTCCAAGGGATGGGACGGGCACATCAATGCTGGGTGATCCAAATTCATAGCGGTTGATAAGAGTCGATGAGGAGTGTCAAAAGACTAATGTCGACAAATCCATTTCGCTCTTCTGGCTAACAGTGGGATGTTGACACCCACAGGTATCGCAGGTACGGGACCTTGATGGTGACTTTCCGGAACCGATAACGGCTTACAGAGGCTGACAAAAGTCATTAGGAAAGAGGGAAGGGATTAAATCTGGTACACTGCTTACTACTGCTATACGACTGCTGTAGTAAATGCATGTGATGCTCAGCACCATTGGGTGAACAAATTTTGTTTATGTTCTGATATCTGCTACCGATTTATCGACCGCTAAATCTCCAAGCGTTCCAAATAGTGCTGCATGTCTTTTGATACTGCGATCTACGGGGTTGATCAAGACACGATCTAGATATGTGATAGCAAAGCAAGCCATTCATTCTCTCATGCGGTGCCAGCAACAATACTGGGTATCGACCGCTAGACTGTGTTAAATTCCAAATAGTGGTGCATGTTTACAAGAACGATAAGCATCGATAACTGGAATATGGATCTACCACCAGTTTACCATTTGATGCAGTTTAGTTCAAAACTGTCGATCCTCAAAGTATCTAAGCTCCCAATAGTGACCACTTCAGCTGAAGGACTAACTGATCAGTGGATTTACTCACGACATTCCTAAACATAGATCAATCATTTTAGCAAAAGGTATCAACCGCTAAATCATCTGGCCTGTGAAGCATGGTGACCTTCCTCAGCGGTGATATTTTCGATATCGGTTACTACTTATCACCTATATGTAGAAAGTAGGTGTGAAAGTAGGCTTAGCAAAAAGTCAACATCTACCAATTCTCCATTACATAATTCTATTGAGTTAGATAAATAATAATAATAATACGCACAGTAATGTGCGACAGCCCAACTAGTACTATGATTATCGCAAAAAAAACCTTAGGCAAAATGAAAAATACAACTTTCATTACATTACTACATTCTATTACTGTAATCGGCTGAGTCGGCTGAGTGTGTGCGTTGATGTGAGTGCTTCTGTGTGCGTGTCTTTTCAGCGAAAGTTCATATCTGCCATTGCAGCAGAGGTAGATTTTTCAATTTAACGTATAACACAGGGGCTGGCATGATGGAGAGAAGAGAAGAACTGGAAAAGCACTAGCACATTATAATAGCGAAAATGGATTCATTTCTTGAAAAATGCTCTTTCGTAGTGAAACCGAGCACGCACAGTCAAAAATGTAAATCCTTGCTTACAGTGTTGAATAAGTATTTACGAAAGGATGCAAAATAGCATGTTGTCAAAGAACCGACTCGAGGCTTTTCGAATTTGAGCGAAAGCACCAAGCCAGTTGGTGATCGAGGCACGCACATTTCGGCCTTGCTTACCCCATATATGCTGAGTTGATCCTCATAAAACACTTGTAACTCTGCCCCTAGATACCCACAGGGCATCTCGAGACCTATCACTGGTACAATTCCCATTGTAAATGGCCACTACGACCTACTATCCTTCCCTTGACAGCGAGTGACTTCGTACTCCGATATCAGTAGCAACGGGACATTTCGATTGCTATACCGCGAGGGAATCCGTACAGTAACAGGTATTTGTGGAGATGCCGGTTGGGCTAGCGCTCGGTATTGCGCTTATCACACTATGAAGCTGCTCTATATGGACTTCTTCTATATCGATAGTCCAGCATCGCTTCTATTTCTATAGTCCAGCATCGACCATCTCCCAATTTCAGGGTGTTGTTCGCGCAGTACTGTGTCATAGCCCGGTTCTTCACTAACTCAGTGAACAGGACAAGGTCAATCCTGTCACTGTGTGTCAGTCTTTGCTGTGTCGACCTCATCTTTCTATACTTTTTCCAGATATTAACACTAGAGATCAAAGTTGGGTCCTTTATGTGGACCATACAAGAAGATTTAGTCGCTGCCTGTCGGAAATTGCCACTGCTTGAGGTCAAACGAGGGTTTCATGAGAAAAGTGCTGCTCTGCTGTTGGTGGGATTCCTCAGGTATGCAGTGCTTTGAGCTGCTGTCCAGTGATACTGCAGTCTCTGCAAGTGTCTACGCTAATCAGCTGTAGGAGTTACCTGGCACTCCATTGCGTTATCCATTGAGAACGCGTTTTGTCTTGCAGCATGACAATGCAAGGCCATGTGCTAGGTTGTAAAGTTCTGCCCCATCCTACCTATTTATACAACCTAGTTTCTTCCGACTACCATTTATGTGGAGCTCTCAAACATCATCTGAAGAAAGAGAAGTCCTACGGATCAGGTGTGGTGGAGTTCTGTGTGCGAGCATTTCGCGGTTTGCAGCCTCCGGAGTTCTGGGCAAAGGGCATTCAGGAGGTATCGAAGCGTTGGGAACGTGTCATTGAAAACAATGGCAACTATACTGTAAATCATACGTGTCACCTATAAAGTAGTAACTTTTTTGGAAAACAAAGTCACATGTGTCGCAATCTTATTCACCGAAATAATAATGGAAGGATAATAGGATAGGGCTGACTTATAAAAATAACGCAGCGAGAATGATGTGTGATATTTTGTGATAGGCATCTTTTGGATGTTACAAATAGGTGACATAGTGTGACTCAGTTAATTTAGGTTCCTCTTATGTATCGGTGGGCCAGAGTAGCACGATCTTTATGTTTGAATGACTGCAAAATATTTCTGCATTCAGGATAAAAGTCAATAGTGCATGAACGATTTCACAACACTCGGATACGCAATTATTTTAGTGATGGCTCTGTGTGAGTTTGTCACCGCTTTGTGTATTGTAAAGCTGTTGAAGTAGAAGCTAGCAATAGCTTGCACAGATACTTGTGAGCATCTACAACTTCACACAGGAAAGAGGCTTGGGATCAATGTAGGTCGGAGGTCGGAGGGCGAGGGGGGGGGGGGGGAGGAGGGAGGGGGAAAGGAGGCTAAAAGATGCGACTTCGCTTTCTATGACTCAACCAGTTGGCTGGCGCACACTACTGCTCGCGATCCATGGAGACTTTGTGCAAAATGATTTTGATCGGCCTGACCACAGTTGTGTAAGGAATTGTGCAGGAATTTCCTTCCCTCTGATTTCGGCTGAGCTATTGAATTGGAAAAAAGTAAGGAAGATGGCGTGATGAGGAAGCACTTCGGTATTGATATACTTCAGTCGCTTTGCATCGAACCCATTTAGCACGTCAACAACATGAATCGTGCGCAGTAGTGTGCCCCAGCCAAGTGGTTTAGGTCATCATTGGGAGTTTGGATAGTTTAGAGATAAATAGTTGTATCCGATTGCATCGACTGATAACAAATTGCTCACTTGCTGAGCATCTATTTCCTACAGATTAATGGTAGATCCATATCCTGCTTATCGATGCTTAACGTCTCCGTAAGCATGCTTCATTACTTGAAAGTTTACTTAGTCTAGCGGTCGATACCTAGTGTTGCTGCCAGTACCACATTAGGGAATGATTCCGAGTGAATCGCTTGTTTTGCTATCACAAATATAGGTTGTAACATGGTTATCAATGTAGATCGCAGTAGAATAATTCACTATTTTTGGATCAATCAAGAATAATTCACTATTTTTGGAACGCCAAGCAATTCAGCGGTTGATACATCGGACAGCGATATCAAAACAACCAAAATATGTTCACGCAATGGCCCTGAGCATCCTTTCCTAAAGCGGTCGTATACTAGTAGCAAGCGATGTAAAGGCAAGCCAACACCTAACGGTTTTTATCAGCCACTGTAAGCCGTTATCGAATTCACTGAGGCTCCTGTACCCAACAGTACCATTGAGATCCCCGTACCCAACAATACCTGCGAATGTGAACGTTCCACTTCTAGCCGTAAAAGCGGTTCAGCCTCGGAGACTTTTCCCATCTCACGCTACTAATCGAATCTTATCAATCATTATCAGTTTGGATCACCCACCATCAATGTCCCTTTCTCAAAACTCAGAACACCTACGAATACCGGCGCTCTGGGACCAACCCCAAGAGCGAAATGAATTTGACGACATTAGCCTCCTCATTCTCCTTATCAAATCTTACCAACCACTATCAATTTAGATTACCCACCATTAAAGTCTCTAGCCCACACCGCAAAACACCCATAAGGGTTAGCGCCCCAGGATCAATGTGAAAAGCGAAGCAGGTTTTACAGCTCTAGCCATTTCACACTCCTTATCGTATCTTATCAACCGTTATCAATGCGGGTCACCCACCATTAATGTCCCTGCTCCATACCGCAAAACACCTATGAGTGTCAGCGCTCTAGGATCAACCCGAAAGGCGAAACGACTCCGGTGGCGTTGGCCTTGGCTCCTTATTAACGCGTTTCAGCTCCTATCACTTTCGGTCCACCACAGCCTAGGTCCCCTTACCATCCCCTATATCACCTGTAAAATTCAGCGTCCCAGCTTTGCTGCGACGTGGGATATGACTTTCGTGACAGACAGACGGACACACACAACGCTCAGACATACTAAGCGAATTATATGGAGTAGAATGTCAGCGCATCGTGTGTTTACTTACGACCACGTGAAGATATAAGAAACTTGTCCTGGCGTATATTCATATTCCTTGCTTCTACATTAAAAACACCTGTCAATATCCGCTTTGAGAGCAAAAACGTGGAAATGTCCTCGCATTGTCCTACGTGCATGCGAGCTTGCGACATGAAACGTGAACTTCCCCGTCCCGGACCCACATTGTCGCGAGGCCTATCTCTTATCAGCGGATGCACTTGCACAGCGTAGCGTTTAAGTGCCTAAACTGCTTCAAACCTACAACGGAACTCGGGCAGGCAGGGCCGACCGCTAACGCTGTGATGAGATAGGTAAGAACATTATCTTGTCGCTAAATTGTTGATACCGGTTGGCCTCAGGGCAGTACCGCAAGGCTCAAGCGGTGAGATCATATAATGCGAACTCCATCTGCGTTGGTATATCGGTATTGCTAGAACCCACATGCAAGTTGTGTCCTCTTACATCCGAATATTGCAACGGGCTGTTTTGTCAGTGCACAGCTTCAAACGACGCCATGTTCTTTGCGGGCCTTTCGGGGTTTAGCGAAACGGTGTAAAGCTTCATCGAATTAACACTATGAACCAATCCATTGTGCGACCCATTTTTATATTTTGCGAATCTTATGATGATGTGGGCCATTGCCCGTTTCTAGTCCTCTGCGCACAATCTCGTAACTGACTGAGCTGAACGCGACTTTTCGTAGATTGGCAATCGCTTTCATGCGCTCATCTCCTTCAATACCTAGAACTAGTCATGATGGTCCTCTAGCACCTTCCACTTCTGCGCACTCTTATTCTATGCTGTCACCTAGTGCCGCGTCAGCATACCGCAGAATGATGGCAAGTGTACTGAGCACGAGTTGACATAAGAAAGGGGCATTATCAAAGCCCTAGATCGATAGTGCGAGTCAATTCAGCTGCTCGTCTGCGTAACTGGTTATTGTTAATCAGCTCTCTTCACAATCACCGTTTGTGGACGAACAGCACGATGATTTGGGAGCATAATCATGGCCAAAATGACCCATAAAAATGGACTCTCCGAAAAATACCCCTTCAAAACCTCTGGAAGTCCAAAGACCTCTGTCCACCGGGGTATCTTTTATTATATAAACCACTAACTTTGTACGCCTGTTTGCTGGTACTGTCTGTAGGTCTGCCGGTAGGCTTGCAGGTATGTCTGTCCGTCCGTAACGTGACGTGTCACGATAGGCGGAGCATTGTGATATGAAGCAGCTATAAAATAGCTGATCCTACTATATATAATTCGCTTAGTATGTCGTGTGTGTGTGTCTATGTGTGTGTGTGTGTGTTTGTCCGTCTGTCACGAAATTCATATCTCGCGACACGGCAAAGCTGGGACGCTGAATTTTACAAATGATATGGGGGGTGGTAAGGGGACCCAGGCGGTGGTGGATCGAAAGTGGTAGCAACTGATAAGGGCTGATAAGAAGCCTCGGAAGGCAAATGTCACCGAATCCGTTTCGCCTTTCGCATTGACCCCGGAGCGTTCATATTCATAGGTGTTTTGCGGGGTAAGACGGGGAATGGTGGGTGATCAGCTTGATAACGATTGATAAGATTCGATAAGGAGCGTAAAAAGGCTAGAGTCGTCAAATCGGTTTCCCTTTTCGCATTGGTCCCGGAGCGTTCATACTCACAGGCGTTGTGCGGGGTAAGACGGGGAATGGTGGGTGATCAGCTTGATAACGGTGGATAAGATTCAATAAGGAGCGTAAAAAGGTAGAGTCGTCAAATCGGTTTCCCTTTTCGCATTGGTCCCGGAGCGTTCATACTCGCAGGTGTTTTGCGGGGAAAGACGGGGAATGGTGGGTGATCAGCTTGATAACGGTTGATAAGATTCGATAAGGAGCGTAAAAAGGCTAGAGTCGTCAAATCGGTTTCCCTTTTCGCATTGGTCCCGGAGCGTTCATACTCGCAGGTGTTTTGCGGGGAAAGACGGGGAATGGTGGGTGATCAGCTTGATAACGGTTGATAAGATTCGATAAGCAGCGTAAAAAGGCTAGAGTCGTCGAATCGGTTTCCATTTTCGCATTGGTCCCGGAGCGTTCATACTCACAGGTGTTGTGCGGGGTAAGACGGGGAATGGTGGGTGATCAGCTTGATAACGGTGGATAAGATTCAATAAGGAGCGTAAAAAGGTAGAGTCGTCAAATCGGTTTCCCTTTTCGCATTGGTCCCGGAGCGTTCATACTCGCAGGTGTTTTGCGGGGAAAGACGGGGAATGGTGGGTGATCAGCTTGATAACGGTTGATAAGATTCGATAAGGAGCGTAAAAACGCTAGAGTCGTCAAATCGGTTTCCCTTTTCGCATTGGTCCCGGAGCGTTCATACTCGCAGGTGTTGTGCGGGGAAAGACGGGGAATGGTGGGTGATCAGCTTGATAACGGTTGATAAGATTCGATAAGGAGCGTAAAAAGGCTAGAGTCGTCAAATCGGTTTCCCTTTTCGCATTGGTCCCGGAGCGTTCATACTCGCAGGTGTTTTGCGGGGAAAGACGGGGAATGGTGGGTGATCAGCTTGATAACGGTTGATAAGATTCGATAACGAGCGTAAAAAGGCTAGAGTCGTCAAATCGGTTTCCCTTTTCGCATTGGTCCCGGAGCGTTCATACTCGCAGGTGTTGTGCGGGGAAAGACGGGGAATGGTGGGTGATCAGCTTGATAACGGTTGATAAGATTCGATAAGGAGCGTAAAAAGGCTAGAGTCGTCAAATCGGTTTCCCTTTTCGCATTGGTCCCGGAGCGTTCATACTCACAGGCGTTGTGCGGGGTAAGACGGGGAATGGTGGGTGATCAGCTTGATAACGGTGGATAAGATTCAATAAGGAGCGTAAAAAGGTAGAGTCGTCAAATCAGTTTCCCTTTTCGCATTGGTCCCGGAGCGTTCATACTCGCAGGTGTTTTGCGGGGAAAGACGGGGAATGGTGGGTGATCAGCTTGATAACGGTTGATAAGAATCGATAAGGAGCGTAAAAAGGCTAGAGTCGTCAAATCGGTTTCCCTTTTCGCATTGGTCCCGGAGCGTTCATACTCACAGGTGTTGTGCGGGGTAAGACGGGGGCATTGATGGTGAGTGACCCGCATTGATAAGTGTTGATAAGACTCGATGAGGAGCATGAGAAGGCGAGTGTCGTCAGATTTGTTTCGCCTTTCGTGTTGATCCAAGAGCGCTGACACTCATGGGTGTTTAGGAGGGTGGGACGGGCACATCAATGGTGGGTGATCCAAATTGATAATGGTTGATAAGATTCGATAAGGAGCCTAAAAAGGCTAGAGTCGTCAAATCGGTTTCCCTTTTCGCATTGGTCCCGGAGCGTTCATACTCGCAGGTGTTGTGCGGGGTAAGACGGGGAATGGTGGGTGATCAGCTTGATAACGGTTGATAAGATTCGATAAGGAGCGTAAAAAGGCTAGAGTCGTCAAATCGGTTTCCCTTTTCGCATTGGTCCCGGAGCGTTCATACTCGCAGGTGTTGTGCGGGGAAAGACGGGGAATGGTGGGTGATCAGCTTGATAACGGTTGATAAGATTCGATAAGGAGCGTAAAAAGGCTAGAGTCGTCAAATCGGTTTCCCTTTTCGCATTGGTCCCGGAGCGTTCATACTCGCAGGTGTTTTGCGGGGAAAGACGGGGAATGGTGGGTGATCAGCTTGATAACGGTTGATAAGATTCGATAAGGAGCGTAAAAAGGCTAGAGTCGTCAAATCGGTTTCCCTTTTCGCATTGGTCCCGGAGCGTTCATACTCACAGGCGTTGTGCGGGGTAAGACGGGGAATGGTGGGTGATCAGCTTGATAACGGTGGATAAGATTCAATAAGGAGCGTAAAAAGGTAGAGTCGTCAAATCGGTTTCCCTTTTCGCATTGGTCCCGGAGCGTTCATACTCGCAGGTGTTGTGCGGGGAAAGACGGGGAATGGTGGGTGATCAGCTTGATAACGGTTGATAAGATTCGATAAGGAGCGTAAAAAGGCTTGAGTCGTCAAATCGGTTTCCCTTTTCGCATTGGTCCCGGAGCGTTCATACTCGCAGGTGTTTTGCGGGGAAAGACGGGGAATGGTGGGTGATCAGCTTGATAACGGTTGATAAGATTCGATAAGGAGCGTAAAAAGGCTAGAGTCGTCAAATCGGTTTCCCTTTTCGCATTGGTCCCGGAGCGTTCATACTCGAAGGTGTTGTGCGGGGAAAGACGGGGAATGGTGGGTGATCAGCTTGATAACGGTGGATAAGATTCAATAAGGAGCGTAAAAAGGTAGAGTCGTCAAATCAGTTTCCCTTTTCGCATTGGTCCCGGAGCGTTCATACTCGCAGGTGTTTTGCGGGGAAAGACGGGGAATGGTGGGTGATCAGCTTGATAACGGTTGATAAGAATCGATAAGGAGCGTAAAAAGGCTAGAGTCGTCAAATCGGTTTCCCTTTTCGCATTGGTCCCGGAGCGTTCATACTCACAGGTGTTGTGCGGGGTAAGACGGGGGCATTGATGGTGAGTGACCCGCATTGATAAGTGTTGATAAGACTCGATGAGGAGCATGAGAAGGCGAGTGTCGTCAGATTTGTTTCGCCTTTCGTGTTGATCCAAGAGCGCTGACACTCATGGGTGTTTAGGAGGGTGGGACGGGCACATCAATGGTGGGTGATCCAAATTGATAATGGTTGATAAGATTCGATAAGGAGCCTAAAAAGGCTAGAGTCGTCAAATCGGTTTCCCTTTTCGCATTGGTCCCGGAGCGTTCATACTCGCAGGTGTTGTGCGGGGTAAGACGGGGAATGGTGGGTGATCAGCTTGATAACGGTTGATAAGATTCGATAAGGAGCGTAAAAAGGCTAGAGTCGTCAAATCGGTTTCCCTTTTCGCATTGGTCCCGGAGCGTTCATACTCGCAGGTGTTTTGCGGGGAAAGACGGGGAATGGTGGGTGATCAGCTTGATAACGGTTGATAAGATTCGATAAGGAGCGTAAAAAGGCTAGAGTCGTCAAATCGGTTTCCCTTTTCGCATTGGTCCCGGAGCGTTCATACTCACAGGCGTTGTGCGGGGTAAGACGGGGAATGGTGGGTGATCAGCTTGATAACGGTGGATAAGATTCAATAAGGAGCGTAAAAAGGTAGAGTCGTCAAATCGGTTTCCCTTTTCGCATTGGTCCCGGAGCGTTCATACTCGCAGGTGTTGTGCGGGGAAAGACGGGGAATGGTGGGTGATCAGCTTGATAACGGTTGATAAGATTCGATAAGGAGCGTAAAAAGGCTTGAGTCGTCAAATCGGTTTCCCTTTTCGCATTGGTCCCGGAGCGTTCATACTCGCAGGTGTTTTGCGGGGAAAGACGGGGAATGGTGGGTGATCAGCTTGATAACGGTTGATAAGATTCGATAAGGAGCGTAAAAAGGCTAGAGTCGTCAAATCGGTTTCCCTTTTCGCATTGGTCCCGGAGCGTTCATACTCGAAGGTGTTGTGCGGGGAAAGACGGGGAATGGTGGGTGATCAGCTTGATAACGGTGGATAAGATTCAATAAGGAGCGTAAAAAGGTAGAGTCGTCAAATCAGTTTCCCTTTTCGCATTGGTCCCGGAGCGTTCATACTCGCAGGTGTTTTGCGGGGAAAGACGGGGAATGGTGGGTGATCAGCTTGATAACGGTTGATAAGATTCGATAAGGAGCGTAAAAAGGCTAGAGTCGTCAAATCGGTTTCCCTTTTCGCATTGGTCCCGGAGCGTTCATACTCGCAGGTGTTGTGCGGGGTAAGACGGGGAATGGTGGGTGATCAGCTTGATAACGGTTGATAAGATTCGATAAGGAGCGTAAAAAGGCTAGAGTCGTCAAATCGGTTTCCCTTTTCGCATTGGTCCCGGAGCGTTCATACTCGCAGGTGTTGTGCGGGGAAAGACGGGGAATGGTGGGTGATCAGCTTGATAACGGTTGATAAGATTCGATAAGGAGCGTAAAAAGGCTAGAGTCGTCAAATCGGTTTCCCTTTTCGCATTGGTCCCGGAGCGTTCATACTCGCAGGTGTTTTGCGGGGAAAGACGGGGAATGGTGGGTGATCAGCTTGATAACGGTTGATAAGATTCGATAAGGAGCGTAAAAAGGCTAGAGTCGTCAAATCGGTTTCCCTTTTCGCATTGGTCCCGGAGCGTTCATACTCACAGGCGTTGTGCGGGGTAAGACGGGGAATGGTGGGTGATCAGCTTGATAACGGTGGATAAGATTCAATAAGGAGCGTAAAAAGGTAGAGTCGTCAAATCGGTTTCCCTTTTCGCATTGGTCCCGGAGCGTTCATACTCGCAGGTGTTGTGCGGGGAAAGACGGGGAATGGTGGGTGATCAGCTTGATAACGGTTGATAAGATTCGATAAGGAGCGTAAAAAGGCTTGAGTCGTCAAATCGGTTTCCCTTTTCGCATTGGTCCCGGAGCGTTCATACTCGCAGGTGTTTTGCGGGGAAAGACGGGGAATGGTGGGTGATCAGCTTGATAACGGTTGATAAGATTCGATAAGGAGCGTAAAAAGGCTAGAGTCGTCAAATCGGTTTCCCTTTTCGCATTGGTCCCGGAGCGTTCATACTCGAAGGTGTTGTGCGGGGAAAGACGGGGAATGGTGGGTGATCAGCTTGATAACGGTGGATAAGATTCAATAAGGAGCGTAAAAAGGTAGAGTCGTCAAATCAGTTTCCCTTTTCGCATTGGTCCCGGAGCGTTCATACTCGCAGGTGTTTTGCGGGGAAAGACGGGGAATGGTGGGTGATCAGCTTGATAACGGTTGATAAGAATCGATAAGGAGCGTAAAAAGGCTAGAGTCGTCAAATCGGTTTCCCTTTTCGCATTGGTCCCGGAGCGTTCATACTCACAGGTGTTGTGCGGGGTAAGACGGGGGCATTGATGGTGAGTGACCCGCATTGATAAGTGTTGATAAGACTCGATGAGGAGCATGAGAAGGCGAGTGTCGTCAGATTTGTTTCGCCTTTCGTGTTGATCCAAGAGCGCTGACACTCATGGGTGTTTAGGAGGGTGGGACGGGCACATCAATGGTGGGTGATCCAAATTGATAATGGTTGATAAGATTCGATAAGGAGCCTAAAAAGGCTAGAGTCGTCAAATCGGTTTCCCTTTTCGCATTGGTCCCGGAGCGTTCATACTCGCAGGTGTTGTGCGGGGAAAGACGGGGAATGGTGGGTGATCAGCTTGATAACGGTTGATAAGATTCGATAAGGAGCGTAAAAAGGCTAGAGTCGTCAAATCGGTTTCCATTTTCGCATTGGTCCCGGAGCGTTCATACTCACAGGTGTTGTGCGGGGTAAGACGGGGAATGGTGGGTGATCAGCTTGATAACGGTTGATAAGATTCGATAAGGAGCCTAAAAAGGCTAGAGTCGTCAAATCGGTTTCCCTCTTCGCATTGGTCCCGGAGCGTTCATACTCACAGGCGTTGTGCGGGGTAAGACGGGGAATGGTGGGTGATCAGCTTGATAACGGTGGATAAGATTCAATAAGGAGCGTAAAAAGGTAGAGTCGTCAAATCAGTTTCCCTTTTCGCATTGGTCCCGGAGCGTTCATACTCGCAGGTGTTTTGCGGGGAAAGACGGGGAATGGTGGGTGATCAGCTTGATAACGGTTGATAAGAATCGATAAGGAGCGTAAAAAGGCTAGAGTCGTCAAATCGGTTTCCCTTTTCGCATTGGTCCCGGAGCGTTCATACTCACAGGTGTTGTGCGGGGTAAGACGGGGGCATTGATGGTGAGTGACCCGCATTGATAAGTGTTGATAAGACTCGATGAGGAGCATGAGAAGGCGAGTGTCGTCAGATTTGTTTCGCCTTTCGTGTTGATCCAAGAGCGCTGACACTCATGGGTGTTTAGGAGGGTGGGACGGGCACATCAATGGTGGGTGATCCAAATTGATAATGGTTGATAAGATTCGATAAGGAGTTTAAAAAGGCTAGAGTCGTCAAATCGGTTTCCCTTTTCGCATTGGTCCCGGAGCGTTCATACTCGCAGGTGTTGTGCGGGGAAAGACGGGGAATGGTGGGTGATCAGCTTGATAACGGTTGATAAGATTCGATAAGGAGCGTAAAAAGGCTAGAGTCGTCAAATCGGTTTCCATTTTCGCATTGGTCCCGGAGCGTTCATACTCACAGGTGTTGTGCGGGGTAAGACGGGGAATGGTGGATGATCAGCTTGATAACGGTTGATAAGATTCGATAAGGAGCCTAAAAAGGCTAGAGTCGTCAAATCGGTTTCCCTTTTCGCATTGGTCCCGGAGCGTTCATACTCGAAGGTGTTGTGCGGGGAAAGACGGGGAATGGTGGGTGATCAGCTTGATAACGGTTGATAAGATTCGATAAGGAGCGTAAAAAGGCTAGAGTCGTCGAATCGGTTTCCATTTTCGCATTGGTCCCGGAGCGTTCATACTCACAGGTGTTGTGCGGGGTAAGACGGGGAATGGTGGGTGATCAGCTTGATAACGGTTGATAAGAATCGATAAGGAGCGTAAAAAGGCTAGAGTCGTCAAATCGGTTTCCCTTTTCGCATTGGTCCCGGAGCGTTCATACTCACAGGTGTTGTGCGGGGTAAGACGGGGGCATTGATGGTGAGTGACCCGCATTGATAAGTGTTGATAAGACTCGATAAGGAGCGTAAAAAGGCTAGAGTCGTCGAATCGGTTTCCCTTTTCGCATTGGTCCCGGAGCGTTCATACTCGCAGGTGTTGTGCGGGGAAAGACGGGGAATGGTGGGTGATCAGCTTGATAACGGTTGATAAGATTCGATAAGGAGCGTAAAAAGGCTAGAGTCGTCAAATCGGTTTCCCTTTTCGCATTGGTCCCGGAGCGTTCATACTCACAGGTGTTGTGCGGGGTAAGACGGGGGCATTGATGGTGAGTGACCCGCATTGATAAGTGTTGATAAGACTCGATAAGGAGCGTAAAAAGGCTAGAGTCGTCGAATCGGTTTCCATTTTCGCATTGGTCCCGGAGCGTTCATACTCACAGGTGTTGTGCGGGGAAAGACGGGGAATGGTGGGTGATCAGCTTGATAACGGTTGATAAGATTCGATAAGGAGCGTAAAAAGGCTAGAGTCGTCAAATCGGTTTCCATTTTCGCATTGGTCCCGGAGCGTTCATACTCACAGGTGCTGTGCGGGGTAAGACGGGGAATGGTGGGTGATCAGCTTGATAACGGTTGATAAGATTCGATAAGGAGCGTAAAAAGGCTAGAGTCGTCAAATCGGTTTCCCTTTTCGCATTGGTCCCGGAGCGTTCATACTCACAGGTGTTGTGCGGGGTAAGACGGGGGCATTGATGGTGAGTGACCCGCATTGATAAGTGTTGATAAGACTCGATAAGGAGCGTAAAAAGGCTAGAGTCGTCGAATCGGTTTCCATTTTCGCATTGGTCCCGGAGCGTTCATACTCACAGGTGTTGTGCGGGGAAAGACGGGGAATGGTGGGTGATCAGCTTGATAACGGTTGATAAGATTCGATAAGGAGCGTAAAAAGGCTAGAGTCGTCAAATCGGTTTCCATTTTCGCATTGGTCCCGGAGCGTTCATACTCACAGGTGTTGTGCGGGGTAAGACGGGGAATGGTGGGTGATCAGCTTGATAACGGTTGATAAGATTCGATAAGGAGCGTAAAAAGGCTAGAGTCGTCAAATCGGTTTCCCTTTTCGCATTGGTCCCGGAGCGTTCATACTCGAAGGTGTTGTGCGGGGAAAGACGGGGAATGGTGGGTGATCAGCTTGATAACGGTTGATAAGATTCGATAAGGAGCGTAAAAAGGCTAGAGTCGTCGAATCGGTTTCCATTTTCGCATTGGTCCCGGAGCGTTCATACTCACAGGTGTTGTGCGGGGTAAGACGGGGAATGGTGGGTGATCAGCTTGATAACGGTTGATAAGAATCGATAAGGAGCGTAAAAAGGCTAGAGTCGTCAAATCGGTTTCCCTTTTCGCATTGGTCCCGGAGCGTTCATACTCACAGGTGTTGTGCGGGGTAAGACGGGGGCATTGATGGTGAGTGACCCGCATTGATAAGTGTTGATAAGACTCGATGAGGAGCATGAGAAGGCGAGTGTCGTCAGATTTGTTTCGCCTTTCGTGTTGATCCAAGAGCGCTGACACTCATGGGTGTTTAGGAGGGTGGGACGGGCACATCAATGGTGGGTGATCCAATCGATAATGGTTGATAAGATTCGATAAGGAGCCTAAAAAGGCTAGAGTCGTCAAATCGGTTTCCCTTTTCGCATTGGTCCCGGAGCGTTCATACTCGCAGGTGTTGTGCGGGGAAAGACGGGGAATGGTGGGTGATCAGCTTGATAACGGTTGATAAGATTCGATAAGGAGCGTAAAAAGGCTAGAGTCGTCAAATCGGTTTCCATTTTCGCATTGGTCCCGGAGCGTTCATACTCACAGGTGTTGTGCTGGGTAAGACGGGGAATGGTGGGTGATCAGCTTGATAACGGTTGATAAGATTCGATAAGGAGCGTAAAAAGGCTAGAGTCGTCAAATCGGTTTCCCTTTTCGCATTGGTCCCGGAGCGTTCATACTCACAGGTGTTGTGCGGGGTAAGACGGGGGCATTGATGGTGAGTGATCCGCATTGATAAGTGTTGATAAGACTCGATGGGGAGCATGAGAAGGCGAGTGTCGTCAGATTTGTTTCGCCTTTCGTGTTGATCCAAGAGCGCTGACACTCATGGGTGTTTAGGAGGGTGGGACGGGCACATCAATGGTGGGTGATCTAAATTGATAATGGTTGATAAGATTCGATAAGGAGCGTGAGAAGGGAAATTTCACCGAGGCCGGTTCGCTCTTGCGGCTAGCAGTGGAATATTCACATTCGCAGGTATTGTGGGGTGCACGGACCTCAATGGTACTGTTGGGTACAGGGGCCTCAGTGATAACCGCTTACGGTGGCTGATAAGAACCGTTAGGAATGGGATGGGATGAAATCCTTTACATCGCTTGATACTGCTAAACGACCGCTTCAGCAAAAGCGTCTGATGCTCCTGTCATTAGGTGAACATACGTTGTTTGTGTTCTGATATCACTGACCGATGTATTGACCACTGGATTGCCTAGCGTTCCAAAAAAAATGGTGCATTTCTCTTGATACTGCGATCTATATTGATAATCATGATACAACCTTATTTGTGCAAAGCAAAGCAAGCGTTTCACTCAGAATCATTGTCTAATTCGGTAATGGCAGCAACACTGGGTATCGACCGCTAGACTATGTAAAATTCCGAGTAATGAAGCATCTTTACAAAAACTATAATCATCGATAATCGGGATATGGATCTGCCACCAATGTGTAGGAATTAGATGCTCAAATTTCCCAATGATGACCTTAACAAGTTGGCTCGCGCACGCTACTACGCGCGATTCGTGTCGATGACATGCAAAATGGGTTCGATGCAAAGCGACTGAAGTATAAAATGCTTTTTATTGCGCCATTTTCTCTGCTTTTATCCAAATAAATAGCTCAGCTGAAAGCAGAGGAAAGGAAATTTCCACTCAACTCCATACACAACTGTGGTCGTCGATCAAACCCATTTTGCACAACATCGCCATGAATCGCGCGCAGTAGTGTGCGCCCGCCACTGGTGAGGAAAATAAGGGACGGCATGGAATCTCTATCACATAAGATCTCCTCTTCTTTTCATATAGTTTGCTTGAGATTTTTGTACCGTAGTCCAATAAATCTGCGCTATTCTTTCATTTCTTATGCAAAATAACAAAATGGTGCATCGGCCGGGAATCGAACCTGGACTGCCCGCTTGGCAGACGAGCATTTTACCAGAACCACTGAATAGGTATCGACTGGAGATCTGCTGAATTCGTGAAATTGTGGCAAGACGTTTAGATACGTATCGTTTGGGAGAATTGTGGAATTTGCTTGTATGCAGAATCGTGAAATCTCCAAGATCGTAGAACTGGCGGAAATGAAGAGACCTCCTGGCTCTTATTTCTCTAAACCTCTCGTCTCATCGTAGCATGGAAATCTATAGTATCTAATGCTTTTCTGCCAATTCCACAATTCTGCAAATTCCACGATTCTGCATTTACATAATTTCGCCAGTTCCGCGATCCTCCCAATCGATAGGTATTTGTCCCTTTCCACAATTCTGCAGTTCCGCAAATTCCCCGATCTCGCAGATTCCACAATTTCGCAAATTCCACTATTCCTCGTTTTCCATTCCTGCCTGCTCTATTCTTCTCTTCTCTCCGTAGCATAAAAATCGATTCGTATGTGATGCTTTCCCGCAAATCACACAATTCTGCATTTCCACTACTCCGCAAATTTCGCAATTCTCCCAATCGATACCTATCCGACGATTTTCCGCAAATTCGTCATTTCCAAGTAATGAACGTTAGAGTCGGTTTAGTTAGCAATCGTGCTGTGCGCACAGGGCCGGACCGGAAACGGATGGTGGGAATCCCTTCCAGTGGGTGAGGGGGGTGGGAGAGAAAGGTGCAATTTGTGAACTTCTAGCTTCTAGTTTTAAGGACTAATGGGTGGTCAAGGCAATGGATGACCAATAGACGCTAAACAGATGACTTCACCCTCGTAAGTATTAGGTTGATTCATAATAAATCGGACAAATGGTAGTGATGATTTCTAGAGATCATAACTCAGTAAGGAATTAACGAAAATGGACGCGCGAGGTACCGTTGGAATGAGTATGAAAAGCTCTTCGAAGTACCGCAAAATAATCACTCCAAAGTAAATTCATTCCGCCACAATGCCGCACGATTTCATGCGGTCCAGAGACCACATCCGCAACGTCATGCTATTTATATCGCTATCTGTCCAGGAACCCGCGGATATCGGCACACGTCTGATAGAAGCTCACAAGGAGCATGCCCCCGGCAGAAGTACACTGTAGTTGTAGCATTCGAAGTTTGCGTCAGGCGACTATTCCATCGAAGACGAAAACCGCGGTTGGTGGAGCGTACATGGCGTAGAGTACTGGGAGCTGCTCGATGAAGGTACAACAGTATCCGCCGACGTCTACTTTCGTCAATTACGAGAATTGAAGGCCAATGTCTAAAGTTCGCTACGGCGGCGGTCACTTGTCTACTTTCAGCACGACAACGTGTCTACTTCCACAGACCGCACTTCGCAAGATCGACCAAGGCCGAGCTGCTGTCGTATAGTTGGACCGTACTTCTATACCCACCGTACTCCCCAGACCTGGCCCCTTCAGATTTCCACCTTCTCTCCCAAAGCCAACGCCACCTGGACGGCCAAGACTTCAAAACTCGCGACGAGGTCAAGGCGGCACTCGGCAACTTCTTCGAGTTCCAACTTCCGGCCTTCTGGAGCAAGGGCATCCATGATCTGCCTATACCGTGGCAGAAGGTCATCGATAAAGATGGAGTATATTTCAAGTGAATCCCTGTTGTCGTAAAAAAGTTGTACGACAATGATTAAAATTGGTCAATTTGTCCGATTTATTATGAATCAACCTAATATAAGTTGGATGAAGTATGCGGCATCTTTGCTGAGACATATCGTTGAGTAACTCCTGTTACCACTGCCTTATACGTGTATTCCTTCTTTGTCAATGTTGCGTAACGTGCGAAGTACATGGTGTAGCTAAAACTGGTCTCTAGAACAAAGGAGACGGCACTTACCGATGCATTCTGTGTCTGTTTCTCAACATTACTTTTCAGACTTGCCTGTTCAGTGCAACGACAGGGTAAGCTGACTTTGATATATTATGGTTATAACTTTGAAATAACATGCATGCCTATATGCTTCATTTCAACAGCTGTCATTGACGAAAAAATCTGGAAAAAGCTCCCCCTTCACTAACAAGATTCCGAGTTCGAAGTGGCTTTTTGTGATGGGAACATGGGCAGGGGCATGTGCGGTACACATGGTGCGACGTACATTCGGACGCTGATCTTGATCTGCTCTGCAACTATAAAGCCCTCTTCGACAACTTCGGCTCAAGGACACATAGTAAAGTGTTAGCAGTCGTTGCAAAGGTTCGGATCCTCTTGGAGACTCTTCTTGAATTCGGCTGAACTTCTTTTGCTGGATTCAGAAGACTCTTTTATTTCAATGCCAGTTGGGCTGTCGCACAGTACTGCGCGAATAACACGATGATAATGATCAACCAACATCGAAGGAGTCCATATCGCAGGACTTCACATTGCGATAAGCGCAGTACTGAGCACTTGCTCAAATGGTCTCCTTACAAAGGCCTGTCACTATTTGGAATTTCACGTAGCTCGCCAAACGTAGAGTTTCCGTGTATTTGTACTAGATAACGAAGTACGTTCAGTCGCCGAACGTTTAGTGCTTAAGCCTAGTGTTTATCGATAATCTATTCATTCACCACTGCATATCGCTTTCCCAAAGATTACCACCACTTTCCGGAGGTAGAGATGATTTAGCGGTCGATACACTTGTTACAGTGATGTTGACTATCAATGCAAATGGATTAGGAATGGAATGTGTATCCACTAAACATTTGACACTCTGGTTGAAGTGGTCACTGTTGATAGTTCAGATAGTTCAGAGATCGATGGTTGTGTGTTCGATTGCTCCAATTGAGAGCCATTTTTTTACTCAGTGAGCACTGATTCTTGCATGTTAGTGGCAGATCCGCATGTCAGTTATCGATACTTATGATTTTGTAAACATGCACCACTATTACGAATCGGAGATAGCCTAGCGATCAACACTCAGCGTTGTTGCTGGAAGCGCATGAGGAAATGATTCACTTGCTTCATATCACATAAATGAATCGTATCCTCATCATGAAATGTAGAACGCAGCATCAAAAGACGTGCACCATTATTCGGACGCTAAGCAGTTTAGCGGTCGATACATCGGCAACTGATATCAAAACGTGATCGGAAAATCTTCGCCCAGTGGCACTGTTCATCAGACGCTTTTATTGTAGCGGTCGTGTAGTAGTAGTCAGCGGTGTACTGGATTTTACTCAACCCACCTTCTAACGGTTCTTGTCAGCACTGAGCAGTCGTTATCAGATTCAGTACATACGTCACCATCAAGGTTCCCATACGACCTCCTAAAACAACTGTGAGTTTGGACACTTCACTGTCTGGTGAGAGAGGGAACGAATTTTACGACACTTTTTTTTTCACGTCCATTATGGAATCTTATCAACGATCATCAAGCTGGATCACTCATGATCAATGTCCCCGTCCCATTCCGCAAAATACCTGTGAGTATGAGCGCTCTAGGATCAATGCGAAAAGCGAAACTGATTCGACATCTTTAGCTTTTTCACACTCCTTATCGAATCTTATCAAGCTGGATAGCTCACCATCAATGTCCCCGTCCTCCGCACAACACCTATGAGGGTAATCGCTCTAGGGTCAACGCTCAAGGCGAAACGATGGTGACATTCGCCTTGAGACGACGCTCCTTATCAGACCTTATCAGCTGCCATCACTTTCGGTCCACCACCGCTAGGGTCCCTTTACCTCCCCTTAGATCACCTGCAAATTTCAGGGTCCCAGCATTACTGCGACGCGAATTAAGAATATAGTGACAAACAGACGGGCAATGCCAGTTATCGATGCTTACAGTTTTTGTATACATGCACCACTATTTTGAGTTTTACGCGGTCTAACGGTAGATACCCAGTATCGTTGCTGGTACTGCAAGAGAAAATGAATCACCTATTCGCCATACACCATTATTTGGAACGCTGGCCAATTTAGCGGTAGATACATTGAAAACTGGTAGCCGAACATGAAATGTGCTCTCCTAATGGCACCAGACATCAGGCGCTTTTTCTATAGTAGTCGTATAGTAGTGTAAGCTATCCCCAGGATTTTACCCATTCACTTCCTAATGGCCCTCCTATCCGCCCCCGTAAGCCGTCATCAGTTTCAATATCTCACCATTAAGGTCCACGTACTCTGTAATATCTGTGAATGTGGACATTCCACTGCGGTCGGAAAAGCGAGACGGACCTGGTGACATTCGTCAACTGACGCTCCATATCAAATCTTGTCAGTCGTTATCAACTGGAATCACTGACTATCAATGTGCACGTCCCGCCCTGCTGAGACCTGGGAGTGTCGCCGCTTGAGGATCAATCCGAACGGCGAAATGTGTTTGGCGACATTCCCCCTTCAAGACCCGTCATCAGCCCTTATCAGCTGCTATCACTTTCAATTACCCACCGCTAGGATCCCTTCACCACCTCCTGTCTCACTTGTAAAATTCTGGGTCTCAGCTTTGACGCGATATGAATTTCATGACAACAGATGGAGTCGGAGGCGTACACGTACACGAACGCATATAAGTACACGTGCACGTACACACGCCTACTTGGCATCTTGACGCTCTTTTCTGCATAAGACATAGTCATATGGTCAGCTGAGCACTTTTTGCAACTATCAAGCTGAGTACTTCAGCAGCTATCATGCCCAATCGATAACTTTGAAAGGGTTAGTACTTCCCTGTGGCCAGAATTCGCCTACTACTTCTGAAAGTATAAGATATTATCCTAAGTGCAACAAGCGTCATACAGCCATTCTTCTTACTATTCAATGCATGTTCAAACGAGTGATGGCTTATGCAATTGCACAAAGCATCGGATTTCCAAATTATACTCGTGACTTCTTCCTCCGCATCCTTTCGCTTGTGTACTTTCGATTCTCTGCCGTTAGATTTGAGTGACAGGCTGTGATGAAATCTGTTTTATTCGCTGTCATTGTGAGAGCTTTCATGTTTCAATGATTTTACTGAAGTACCACTGGTAAGGTCCAATCGATCATCATAACTACCCCATTCACCTTTATTTCACTTCTTGTTTACTGTCTGACCAAAGTTTCTCTACGCTATACCCTAGACCAACTTGAGCATTACCTTTTCCTTCGGTCCCAACTCACTGAAGAGTATGGCGTTGATGGCGGAGGTGGTTCGTCTGAAAAAGTGACAAAAATCAGTTTTTTAAATTTTTGCATGCTTTTGCTTATGTGTTACTTTCTGTCTTATTTGGATGGAGATCAATAGGAGATCTGGAAGTGAGACATCATAGTGACGCTCCGTATTGCCCATGGGGTTGAAGACTCGTTAAAGAGTACTCATATTTCCGATCTCCTAAGAATATTACCAGATGAGGAGCCCTTATTCAGCTCAGTGGTAAACCGCGTCATGTCAAGCTTTTTCAGAAACGGTACGAGGGAAGATCACCTTCAACGATTGGGTTGCGACCCGTGCATAGAAGGACGAGGCGTAAAAAGCGGCACAGCCCGAAACGAAAGGGTAAACATAGAAAGCGAACACAGAAGGTATTTCATTTATATGTCAGTAACCAATCGTGGAAAATTGCTTTCTGTTTTAATGGAAATAATTTTTGCCCCACAATGCTGAAGCGGCCGAAATCCACGTCAGCCTTAGGCCGCCATAGTTTGCGCACCGATACCGTGCGGCGACGGTGGGCAAAATCATGTGCTCGCCGCCGACCACGGCGGCACTCCGGTGACGCGCTCCGTTTGAAAACGCGCGGCCCAACCACACTACAGGATAATGATCATGGCAGGAGCCCACGAATTAGAATACGAATTCTGGCATGGCCTGGCACCTTGTGAAAATCCCAATTTAGATTCGTGGATCGCCACGATCATCACAGTATATGTGGTTTTTCAAACGTTTTCAGACACAGCGCGTCACCAGAGTAAACCGTGCTCGCCGGGAACATAATTTTGCCGTCGTCGCCGCCGGTGACAGTGCCAGTTCGCAAAGTATGAACGTGGCCCTACTCACCAAACTCTGCATTGATCAGATGAAATGAAAGGGCGAGGCTAGTTCGGGTTTTGACGAATATAGGCCGTGATGGCGCACAACGAGTGTGCTCCATGGATAGTTACTCAAAGATCGACAGCCACTCAATTGTAAGTAGATCAGGACGAATATCGCGAAGTAGGTCTTCAAATCCATTAAAATGTGTAAAAAAATGCATAGTATGCCTAGCAGTAGTGGTATGCGAAATATGTTAGTCTTTCTTCATCTCATACATTTTGAATTCTGTCGTTAGCTACTCGAATAACAAGCGCCTAATACAAGTGGAAATATCCAGCAGCTCGAACCTAAAAGAATCGTAGGAAAATAGCTCCCTTACTCAGATATTTATGTCGTACTCGCTTAATAAGGACCGCATGCAAAATTCGGGGGGGGGGGGGGGGGGGGGGTTGGGCTCCCCAGGGGGTGGGGCCATCGACTTTTAGTTGCGTGTGGCACCCAGGGCAGTAATGATGTAACCGCAGCACCATCTTCAGACTCGCTGAACACCTCGGTAGAGTTGCTCAAGGGTTGAAATCTGGAAATGGATCTATAGAGTGTATAAGCGGATGACTAGTTAGGGTAGACAACGGTGGGAGATTTGCGATAGCAGCAGTTGTGGCTCGCCGTCTGCTGCCTTTGTTCAAGTATACTTACGTAAGTGTTCGAGCTCACCGATTTCCATTTAGCCACCGGAAACTCCAAAACAACCAAAAGAAGACTTGGTAAGGATATTCTTTTTTAATTCATCCAGGCTAATGTTCTCTCGAAGAGACAGTGGCAGCGCAAATACGTAAAGGTGACTAATGATGTCCTGATGACAAACAATCTCATGCCCCAGAACAAAATGCTCCAGCACTGCAGTAATCACAGCGCAGTGCTATTTGTTTTTTGGTACCACCATAAGCATCTCAACGCTTCCATTCCCAACAGCTTATTCAAAAACGGAGGAGAAGAGAACGACTATCATAGACAAGCATCTCGAGACATATTATATTATTGTAGCTTCATAAGTATCCAAGTTCTACTCTCCATGAATCTTGGCATTGTGTTTCTTTATATGTATTTCTTTTTGAAGTCGTAACCAAGATAATAATCAACTGTATACGGCTAACGTCGGCTTTTCGCCTTCATCAGAGGCTGGAAAGTCAAAGAAGAAGCTCTCTCGGTTTAAGGGAAACTTTCCAAATTTGAAAAGGGTTGAGGGGATGAATCGCATTATCTTTGAATTTCCAGGCTCTGACGGAGGCAGCAAGGCTGAAACGGTAACCGAATAAAATTGATTATTATTGCAACCTTATAATGGAAGCTATATGTAAGGGTGGGTCGTGCGTGCACAACGTATAAGGAAAGCAGGCGTGCAACCATCCAGTACTGCAAGCTCCTCACTATCAACCACCTTTTCTACTTGTTCAGTCTTTCAAGTGACACGAGTCTGGGTTGAGTGGCAAAGGAGTCTAACCATGATTTGGGCAAACCGAAAACGAGGGCTATCTAGGCCCGCAGTGGGAAGGATTTAAGAAAAGGCTAAAGTTTGGGAAACGGGACGCCCTTTATGGTTAATCCTCAGCACCCGGGATCTCACGTTCTTTGCGTCATGGGTTGTACGTCAATTTGGTTCAACAAGGCCACTGCACCCACGAAAGGCGGTGCGGTCCCGCAAGTGCTGCATCAATGCCCTTCGATCAAGCCTCCGTATCTTTGGGTGCCCTGCGTGCTTAGATATCCTCACCATTCAATGCTCAACTCCATTGCTGCTGCTACTAATTCCGCACCACGGTACGGTCATGGTAAGTAGCCGCACTAGTAATTCAGTGCAAGTCACGCCACGAAATCTTTGCTCTCCGCAAGCTCATTCATTGTGAATATGTCTGTATAACTCTTGAATACCCCCAAGTGGTGCCCTTGATGTCGTTGCTCATGATTGCTGTAGGGAGACGCAAGAAATTGACTCTAGATAGTGTAGGGATCGTTCCATAAAACGCAGGAATAATGTAATACGAGTGCACAGAAAGTGTATACACTTTTACTCAGCAGGATGGAGCAGATGTAGGCGCAGCTGAACCGGTCAGTCTTGTCACTGCTAGGTCGAAGAGTTACCATGATAAATCGGAAAAAGAGGTGAGTCATAGCGCACACACAGGTCTTAGCTCGAAGGCAGTGGCAGGGGTAATTGTGTTGCGTCATTACATAAAGTCTTTGTTACTGACCTGTGGACGTGCTCCACACGTCAAGCACCATGCAATGGCGATTGATATGTATGTCAGTAATACGGTACGGTAAGTATTTTTTCTATCACTCAGTCATGTTTCGGCGAGGTCACGAGGCGGACCGGACTCTATTATGAAAGGCGGAGCTCACATATTAGAGACAAGGTCCTCTACGAGGCTGAAGGAAGCTCTTTCTACCTATTGCCCACATTGTCCCTGCCACTGTATTCGAGGACGGACACGATGGACGCTTGGAGTGATGCTTACACTTCTTCAGAAATACCATTCGTTATCTATTTCTAAAAAGAGCAAAGCTACAAATGAAAAGGGAAAACAAAAAACACCAACACTATCGTTGTCGCCGCGAGAGCCCTATGCTGATGACAAGGCGAAAAAGGATGAGGTCATTATCACTATTATTTATTATCGTTACGGAAAGAACTAACACAAGGGCATGTTCGATATAAAGAGAACATTGGAAGAAATCGGAAAGCAGAAGATGTAACAAAGTGTGGGGACAAGGACAGCGAGGGAGTACATAATTCAGTGGTGAAGTGCAGGGGCTCACCAAGACTGAATGTCGCCTTAGGCAGCAAGCTGCTTCGGATCCTAGTATGGTCCGCCAACCCCACCATGCCTACTTTTTTGTGTAGTGGGATAGCGAAAGCCACAAATGAAAACAAACACACCAGACTGCAAAAAAAAAAGCTCCTCAATCTGAATTAGAAACATGATACAGATTTCGATAATGTTACTCCGGACCCTTTCACGGTCAAACCTGAACTTCCATCTTCACTCTCAGTTCCTGAACTCAGTAATTGCATTGTTTTCAGCGACAAGGACCACTTCTTAGTGACCGTTCAATCCATTTGGAAAAAAAATAACATGATTTGAGTTCACCACTGACATCGGCAACTCAGAAAAAATCACTACTGTACACGTTTCCGCTTTTAGTATTTCATAGTCATGGCCACATGGACGTTCAGTATTCATCGATCTGTTGAAAAGCATACCAAAATCTGCTTCCACTTAAGCGCAAAGACTATTGGAGAAAATTTATAACCGAACACTTTCTTCGCGTTTCAGTGCATAAGAGTAAAAGATGGGTGGACGTGGTAGAGTAAAAGGCGGTGCGGTCCCATTACTGTGGTGCGAGGATCATCTTGCATCAATGCACGCCTAACATAAGCCTATTAAGCCTTTCTTCTCCCCGGGTAGGTGCATTGGTACAGATTCGTCTGGAGGGATCAAACCTCTCATTAGTTCTTCGTTTAGCCCCTGCAAGTTACTGTGTGCGCCAAACTGCCGTTGTCTGCTTCCACGATCCTACATGGAACCAAAATGCGCAGGGCATCACAAAAGGTGATCAGCGCAAAAAACTTTCCTTGTGGAGTGCAGGAGAGTGAGATGACGGAGGAATCGTCTATTGGTCAAACGAGCAAAGGAACTGAACAATAGGAAAACGACCGTTCCATACATCCCTAGGGCCTGGTCAAACCTTGCTCAAACGATCCACATGCACCATTGAACCAGAGGAGTAATAATCAAGGGATGTGCGGAGAACAAAATCATACCGAATCCCTGAGAGGTTCTACTACCATTTTGTCCTTAAAGGCACAGATCTGTTTGATTCCCGTGCTTCGTCGTGCTCCATAAAGACTCCGGGTGTGCTGAAGATCACATAGCTAAAGAAACAAACCGAGCCAAAGAAACTTTCAAAACTTGGAAAATAACGTTTTTGACCTTCGACTTCGACGAACTTGTATCCTAGAAGCATTCTTTGGGACAAGCTCTTGAAGGCACACCACGCGATAATAAGATCAGTAGTTTACTTTTTTGGGGCTAGTAGGCCTTTGGATAACTGATCAGGCTGCATCTTCGTTGCGACTGCACGATGCACCCTCAAGATGTTCTGCCTGCTAAAAACAACTGTGCCACGCCCACCCAACCAATTCACACCTAGACTTAGGCGAACAACTTCCCATGTGAAAGCTGCTTTCATCATCGAAACGGCGTTCCCTTGAATTATCTTCTTTTATCGCAAGATTCCTTCTCCATGTGAGCGCCACGTAAGAATTTAGTTCGTGTAGAGCTGGGTGGGATTTGGATCGGTGGGCGTGGCCCGGTTGTGCTCAAGCGGGTACAACACCGTGAGAGTGCACCGTGAAGCTGCAACAAACAGTCAGCGTAAACAGGCATTCGAGGACCTACTTACCCCAAGAAGTAAACCACTAGTCTAATTATTGCGTGATATGCCCTAAAGTGATAATATCTTCCGATGAGGTTGTTAATACTATGGATATTTCTCCTACCCTATCAAATCGCAGTCGATGACATGCCTCTTATCCACGCAGATACCACCACTGCTTCGCTGGCTGAATCGTAGATGGGTGTGGGCCATCTTGGGACGGAGGCCGCCATCTCATTTACAGGTTCTTTACACGTTCAGCAATCACCCTCGCCTCGAAGTGGTGACTCACGCTCTGCCTTTAGGGAAGGGTCTATCCACTCGAGGATGAAACCATGACACTCACTTTCTTGTCGAGTGTGCCTTTACCAGTATGTTCCACTCAACTAACAATAAGAGTTAAAGGCAGTCACAGGGGGTTAATCGGACAAAATGTAGTAAACAGTGAAAAATGCAGTCAATATGAAATTCGAGGTGTCTAGTGACACTAGATGAAGAAAAACGGGAGGAAATGGCCAAACACCAAGAATTAAGAGCCCATACTCACAAGGGGCGGGTAGTCCGGACGAGTTTCCCGTCGGCATGTTGCCAAGTTGCAAATACACGAGGGAATGCTCGTCTATTTTCTGGAGTGAGCTTCGTGCTAAAACTGAGAGATCGCCTGCGATACCTTCAACGCTACCGTCTCCTTGATCGCTCTCATCCTAGCCAACCAGGAATCACACCGTCTGGAGCGGGGTCTGTCCTCCAAAGATGTCAGCTGTTAACCGTAACGTCGTCATTACAGCTCGAGGGCGACGTTTTCTACGGAGATATCGCCGTAAATAGGTTCCTAAGCCCCTAGTTTCCGTGCGATTGTATTCCCTCAAGAACAATTTGATAACTACATCATCCCTGATACTGTTTTAAACCATAGGGATGTGTGTCTTGCCTTATCTTGATCACCATGATGAACTCCATACATTGGGCAATATTCCAGCGAAGAATCGATCAAGGGTGTAAAACCGAAACTGATTCATTTATGGCTTCGCTGCAGTCCACACACAAGAAAATATTAGGTCTGTGCAGAATAAATGGCCTAAACGTAACTGGCCATAACTTCGCTCAGACACAACTTTATTTGTCAAAATAAAAACCATTCGAATCTACAGAATTTCGCCAACGATCTGGTAAAGAAAATATGCCATCACGATCAAATTCTGGATTGCGAGAATTGATAAAGTCAAGAATGGCATTTTTACCGTGCATAGTTTTTCTGCCGCAGGTTTGCATCGAGAACCAGGAAA
This sequence comes from Trichostrongylus colubriformis, assembly GCA_963978905.1. Classification (NCBI taxonomy): domain Eukaryota; kingdom Metazoa; phylum Nematoda; class Chromadorea; order Rhabditida; family Trichostrongylidae; genus Trichostrongylus; species Trichostrongylus colubriformis. Next base: position 18,356,085 of record OZ022256.1, read on the forward strand.
AAGTGGTAATCCGTCAGGGATAGGTCTGGGAAATAAGGTGGGTGAGGGAGAGTCTCGATGCCTGACTGCATCAGTTTTTGCCGGGCGCGCAAAACAACGCAAAACCCATAGTTCGCAAGTCACCCGGCAGAAACTGATCGAGACTCTCCCTCATCCCCCTTATTCCCCAGACCTATCCCTGACGAATTACCACCTTTTCCCGGTTTTCGATGCAAACCTGCGTCAGAAAAAATTCGCCGAAACAATGCAGGTTGAAAATGCCATCGTTGACTTTATTAATTTTCGCAATCCAAAATTTTATCATGATTGCATATTTTCTTTACCAGGTCTTCGGCAAGATTGTGTAAATTCGAATGGTTTTTATTTCGACAAATAATGTTGTGTCTGAGCGAAGTTATGGCGTTTTGAAAAAAGTAGTCCGTTTTGGCCATTTATTCTGCACAGACCTAACAGCATATTGTCATCACTGAACCGGTGACTCTCTCGTGTATGTGCAGCTTACTGCCTAGAGGCAGAGGCCCGGATAGAGGTGTGAATAGAGGAGATCAGAGCGCGACGAACAAGTCTTGCGAATGACCTCAATAGCCCGTCTTGAAATTTTTTCTCCGAGTAATTCAGCCGATTTACTCATTATGAGGGATTAATCAGATGTAATGTTTTCCCAAATCACACTACGGTGTGCTCACTCGGAAATTTTCAGCAACCTGGCTGCAAGAAGCAAACTGGAAAAGTCGACTTCTACCCTTCCGTTCCCATTTTGTTACCAGGTAAGTAGACCTCTGTGGCTCCCTCCATACTACATGAAATGATCACTTCATGAGAAACGTGTGGTACGTTATGTACTGTAATTTCTCAGTTTCAGAGGAAAACTCACATTACCTGGACGAGATATTCAGGGAAGACGACGAACCACCTGCCGTCGCACCATCGTGACATTGGGATGCAAGTGAAAACGCTTGCATGGCACACAACATTAAACAAACTTTCAAAGGCTCATCAAAACTGCGAATAAAAGAACTGATGGTTGACATCAAATAAAGATCTAACTTAATTTTCCTAATCGTCAGCTACGGATTTCTCGAACTGACGTGAAGGGTACTGTTCCATGGGCGCAGCGTTCTGTTTGCTGTAGTGAAGACATTTTGGCAGATTCGGCACAGTTTCCTTTAGAATTTATTGAGCCCGAGTTTGGTTACTTTAAGGTGTAACGGGTACTTATCTGCGCCTCACCTCATATAATATGGACTCGATCGTTTGCTACATTTTCACTGGAAGTACTGCTCGCTGGATTCCAGTTGGCCCATTCTTTGTCGCTGCTCATGGCTCCGAGCTCGCAACCGACTTTTGTGGTTCCAGTTTCTGTATGTGTAGCGCCTCCGCTCAAAAGACGATTGCCTACCGATAGGAGCACGAACGATTTCTCGCGACAGAAAACTGTAAAAAATCGTCTGTTTCTTCTGAAGCTACATAGGAGAGAAACTTCAAGACATTCAAGTGCTTCCTCGAGAAATCCACTGCAACCAATCAATGGAATAAATTGATTTCTCTCATGGGTGAGTCTCGAAGAGCACCCACCTCTCTTCGCCAGCCACTATAACTATCACGAAGGTTTTCTGGAGCAGAAGATGATAGAAAAGATTTGATCACGATCATTTCGTTCCCAACAAGGACCATCTCAGTAGAAATTTTGCAGGCATCCAGCTATCTCGATCATCGAACAGGACCACCGATGCTAAAATTCAGTGTACTGGGAATGTTACTTTCGTAGAGCTTGTGATGAAATGGGGGAGCACGAGATGTGGGTGTAGGTTTAGAAACACGCATTTCGTTCTCTTCCTAAGACCCTGTGTTAGCCTGTAGAATTTGGCCCTGTACAGAGGAAACTGAGGAAACTCTGACAGTTTGGAGGACACTCTGACAGTTTGCTCATGTAGGCCCTATCCTCCGTGCAAGTCTAGTTACATAGTTACATAGCAGTTTTCATGACTGAGTGAAGCTACTTGAAAAGGCGCGTTTTCAAAATGGGGAAAAAATTGAAAGAGCCTTCTTACAGGTTTAGTTTGTTAGAATCAATGGTCACACCCACTTCTCATTTCAGCTTTCGGGCAATAGTCTACCTGCTTTCCGAAATATTTCTGGAAATAAACTGTCACAGAGAACGTATCAGGGATGGACATGGTCACTTCATTACTAGGCAGCCTCTCGACCATGTGTCCAAACCACGATCAAGCCTCCGTCGAGGATTCCTCGACTTAAGGTCGTATTTGGTATACTTATGAGGTCGTAATCGCTGAGGTAGTAAGTGATCAACGAGGCTGAGGCCAAGGTGTAAAGGCGAAATTTGGTGAAACTGACCAAGTGGGTTCAAACCTGAAACCAGTGTTCAGTTCAATTTTCACCTGAAAATCTCGAAGGGCATACAGAAAGCGGCACCTTAAAATGGGAAACAAGCTGGGACACAAAGATTTCAAGATAAGTTCTAAGAATATATTGTAGAGTGGAGAGTGTATGGACAACGCGGGAAATAAACAGGGTCAAAATTCACGCTGACCCCTCGATCCTATTCGAACTGTGAACTGTAGACATGCTGTCAAGCTTCTGTAACCAAACACGCGTAGCTTGTGTTATGGTGCGAGATTGATACTCGGATATCCTGTTCACAGTTCACATTTCTATGCATACACAATGGGTCTTCTTACGAAATACGAGAATTGCTTCCGTGTGACCGAAGAAAGCCTAGCTTATTTTTGGATGAAAAACTCTAGCAATGGAGCTCTGATACCAGCAATACCACAGAATGCTAACATACATTCTGCTTGAGCAAGGAACAGTTGATATAGCCCGCCCCTTAAACAGAGCGGTAGTCGTAATATCTGAGAGGTCGAGTGATGACTTCATCCATAGTAGAGTTGAACCACGCGAAAACTACCAAAATCTTCAAGTAAACTGATCAAGCCTTTAAGCAAGCAAGGTGAAGCTCTTCATCCCCTTTCTGACATATTATTTTGAAATATCGGAGATACTACACCGCAGCAACTGCCTTCACGATTAATCCGGGAAGCCTATTACTTCGTACAGCCTATTAGTATTGTGTGAGGGATCACGCTACCAAACTAATCGCTCTTGTTTTTGCACGTAGATGAGTCTCATTTGTGTTGGTTGACCTTCGATTTGTTTTTTTGAAGGAAGAGTACACGCTTTCACGTTCTGCCTCACTTAATTGTGAGCACCCGAAATTGCGATTGCCTCTCGAATGTTTCAGATGTTAACCTATCGTGCTATTTTTTTTTTTACTATTTTTCTTTATCTCAAACCGTCAGCGCCTCCTTCTCGTCAACGGTAATTTTGAAATAATTTTTCGCAAAAATGACTCCAGAGCTCAAGAAACGGTAAAGTGGACGCATACTGACAAGGGTCCTGTTTACCGACGACTTAAACTGTGCTCTGCAACTCCACTATGTGGCATGGAATGGGCGAATATTAGTGAGACAAACCGCACATGCGAAAATCACTGATCATTGATCATTGGTGAGCCATTATGGTCGTTCTAGGGAACAATGCGATAAAAGTTGAGTCACTTATCACAAAGAATTAGGGATCATGTGGGAGTAGGTAGTAGGTCGAGACACACTCATTATGACTTTGGTCTGCGACCCTGTGACAGCCTGTGACCTTTAACTCTGTGACGTAGGTTATTTGGACAACTTGTTCATGGAAATTCTATCCTCCGAAGTCTATTCCGCTGTATTCATGATTGAGTGATGCAACCGTTTCATGATATGAGAAGACGAGAACGAAGCCTCTCATACCTCAGAGAGTCCAACTTGTTAGGGTCGAATGTGACAACCACTTGCCATTTCAGTATTCGCAGAAGGTCTGCCGCTTTCCAAAATACCCTCTGGAGAAAACTGTACAGAAAATATGTCAAAGGGATAGACATGGTCACCGCGTGATTACTGACCGTTTGTTCCAACCGTCACTCGTGAGCGTGGCGTTGCTCACTGGATGAGTCGAAATTCATGGGAAGGAGGTGAAACAGTGACGGGTGGTGACAGGGATCAAATCTCGGATCAACGTGCAAAGGTCAACCAAACCATGACCCGTCCCTCCCTCCGGGGCCGTTGAACAGGCATCCGACTTATCTCTTAGGATCTGACCCGTCTTTTACATTGGTCTTCCATCGTAAGTCACTGTATTAAGAAATGTCGATTCTGAATCCAACTGCAATGCTCAGCCCAAATCTTAGAAAGGATTGATCCTGATGAGGGAGCCATCCTTTGCTAGAATGCACGTCAAACCTTATTGTTAGATGAACACTTATTAATACGCAATTTGTCAAATAATGGCTTGCGAAGCACAGGATGTTTATTTCCATTGTAAACCATTTCAAATCTTCTTGATCGGCCTTTAGGACTCATCTTTTCTTACTGATGGTGTCCTCAGTAGCAGAAGGTTCGTGTTCAAAGCGGACTTGACCGAGCGCAACATCTTACATACTTGGACCAGAGCATTTTTGTTTGCCCTTGTAATAAATTTCTTTACAACTGATCACAGAAATGATATCATATATTAAAGGCCTTCAATACAAGAGATTCCAATAAACAGTAATGATCGATCAGTTGAGATCAGACATTTAGAAAGCAAGAATTTTCGCAAAAGCTATCGGAACGACAGCAAATAGTGCCGATAGCTTAGTGGATGAATTGCACAAATTGGATCCACAGCAACATATCTGCTGAGCTCCTCTGTCACCAGGATAGCAGCCATTGCTCTGAAATCGAAAACGATAGTAATCGAATCAGACCCAGCAGTAACGCTTATAGATTACCTCATATTCAAAAGCAGCAATGAAAATGACTCAACTCACTGATCAGGGGGGGGGGGGGGGCACAGCATGTATAATAAAAATTCTCTACGCGCTGTAATTGTAATGCACTGAAGAGAGGAAGGCAGCAGGAAAGATCATTTTGTGTCTAAGAGGGTAAATATGCCTAACGTGACTGAACACCAGAGCCCCAATTAGATCTGCACTTGTAGTTCATTGATATAGCTCATTGATATAACTTTGCGTGGCGGTAGCGGATATAACTGTTGTTACGCGAGAGCGTGGCACGTGTTGCGGATGGCCGTCACTCCATACAGATTCACGTGGCTCTGGTCTACGTTATTCACATTTTCCTTGTTTTGCCGTCGTGCTACCTATCGGCAACTAATTTGGTTATTCTGTTGACCATAATTTTCACCAAAAGCTCTTGAAACTCACTTTGCACACGCTCGTCATATCGCATCCGTAGTTGTATGTTGTCTGACCCTGTGCACTGATAACGATTCTGAAACAAAATACAGACAGCAATACAATAAAATTTTCAAATCTAGACTGTATTGTTTGCTACGACTTACTTTGTACAGTATTGCCCAGTGCAATCTACTTTGTCGGATGGGTGGCTATTTGAGGACGTTTGACCTAAAAAACATCAAGAATCAGGGCAAACTGTGTCAGTAGAGTAGTAATGCAGATATCGAGTAAAAGTGACTTTTTATGCATTTAGCACAAATGACTGTGCACTCATTGCTGCTTCGGTTCGATAACCAAAAATCATTTGTCAAGTCATATCAGCACATGTCGAAGAGAAAGAAGGGAAAAACTGACTGTGGCTCTGTGTACAATGGAAGCAAAACCATATTTTCAGTTTCGACCAACCTCCCTGATTTTTGGCCAACTCCTTCTATGTATATTCACTAGTATCTGTGCTCAATACAGAACAGTTGTGCTGAAACATTTCAAACATCCACGCTTTTCACGCTAGAAACGTCGTCATTGCACGCATTTCAAAATGGTACATGCCGTTCCTTGAAGATACGTCAGAGAATAGCAAAAGAGCTGCACAGCGTCGTCTGTTTGTCGTATGACACATCCCACTATTTACCCTCTGTCACATTCAAGAAACTGGGCTTCAATGCTTAACGCGTACCAAAGATGATGGAACCACTCCAGAGTATACGTGGAAAAAATGTCCTGCTTCACAACGGAAAAGCCTCATCTAAGCACCTCTATGAAAACTCACCAAGCGATAATCACATTAGGTGCTCACTCTATTGGGGAGAGTAGGTCCCTACATAGATGGGTGCTCAGGTCGCATGGGGGTGATTTGATTGGGTGGGATTGGCTTAGTTATGTTCAACCAACCCCGTGTTTTCTTTCCTAGGAGTTTCTCTTTACTCTTAATAAAAGCTGAATGGGTCCCATGGTTAGTTTAGAAGGTTGAAGGATTTGTCCATGGAAATACAAGTTCTTCTTCTACCCACATATAATATATTATTATATTTGCTCGCCAAAGGCCGCACGACGCACATACAGCAATAAATTTTAGATAAAGTTTCGGACGATGGTGTGGTACATTTAAGTGGAATTGGACGCTAATAAGCTAAGGAGCAGAGAGGCGACTTACCTGGTGAGGGTGGCAGAGTGAAAAGCAAATCAGTGTCGGGCGCTAGAATTTGAACTGCGCTTTGGTCGCTGGCTGTTCAAATGTTACGGCGGGAAATCAAATGAGCTGCTCTTCTTCCAGTTTTTCGACTTTTCTTTGAAATGAAGGGAAAGTCTTTTTCCGAGTTATTTTCATGTACTGTATCTAGTAGAGTGATTTTAAGAGGAATCGGAATCATGATTTCCTTATGCTTCCTGGTTTGTGTTCTCTCCACCCGGTGAGGGATGGAATACGTGAGCAAGCCACGGAAGACATTTTGTGGTGAGTGAATTTCCTGAACATGCGAGTTAGTTTGAGTGCGGGTAGTTCTGCGCCAGAAGTAGCTGATCGATTAATCTTCGGTCCGGTGCTATCGCAATGAGTAGTGGGGGCATCCTGCTATGAACATTTTTCTTAGTCTAGCCTGAAAGGGTGAAGAAACCTTTTCTCTCTCCCACTGAGGTTTAGGCAAAAATACGCGCCTGAATGTACAGAGGGACTCTTCAAAGATGCCCCCAAGATGCTTAGATATGCGACGTTTTTTTTTTAAGATGTCCCCCTCCCACACTCTCATTCCCCCTCCCCTTCATTGCGGTAGCATATTCGCTCCTATCTTAGTGTGTGTTTGTAATGACCTCTTTGAATTGCCGTATTCACTTAGTTAATCAGATTGGAATGATGGATCGAAAAGATCTGCTATCACGAAGCAGCAGCCCCATAAGCTGTCGGGTTCCGTGACGACTTACAACGAGCCAGCTATGTAGGGAGATTGTCCAGGTTTTCACTGGAAAAATTTCTTGTCTGGAAGCATTCAAATATCTAGACTTGCCTGAGTAACATTGAAAAGCGATAGCTGTGCATGCAATACTCAGGACAAGAAGGACGACGACTCGCGTGGAAGGCATTGTAGGTGAATGGGTGTTTTGATGATTCCGTAATGCGTTAAATGGATGTTTGCGACAATGATAGATAAGGCTCTCGTCTCCACCTCTTATTTGATAAGCCCTTCCACGTACTGGATGACTCATCTATGAAAGTTGAGCAAACAGTGTTGATAGAATCAATTCTAGGTGAGTCATAAAGCGTGGAAAGCACACCATTACGCAAGAAGTATTTCCAGGGGGTTTACAGCATGGATGAGGCGGGTCATCCTCCGGTAGAGAAGCAAAGGGCATAGGTGCACTCCATAATAATATGTATGTATGGCTTACAAATTCAGCAGCTTCAAGCGTACATAACCTATCTGCTTTTTGAAAGCCCACGGTAACTTCTGCCAAGATCTAATTCTGGGAACAAGAAAGAAAAAGGCACAAAAATTGAGAATTTTTAAGTAGGTGTAGGTAATTTTTAAGTAAGTTTCTAAGTAGGTGCTATAGCACCTACTTAGAAACAAAAAGTGGTTACCGAATAGTTTCACTTTCCATAACATCACACATGATGTTGGAAGTCTCTGAAGGTAGGTAACGGGGTGAGCCAAATTCATGTGGTGGACCCAAAGCACATAAAAAGGCACAAAAAGTTGCTGAGCTCATGACGCGCATCACGACTTTGCGTGGAGTTGAGGGGCGTACAGTGGACCGCTAGAAAATCCGTTCGCGGTTCAGACTGAGGGGAGCTTTCATGCTTACTAAGGTCCGTTCCTTCCCTCTCTTACGGGTGTGTACACATTGGTACGAATAGCACACCCCATGTGCGAATACTTCGCAGCTCGTGAAGTAATGAACGAGGTGCTGGAATTTCGAGGTCAGCTGGAAGCGGCTTGACTCCATAAGCTGTGCGTTATGTTCTGGAAGGGAGGAATCAAAGAGGAAAATCAAGGCAGTACATACCAGTTGAAATGCTCATTACTTCTAAGTGTAATGTACAAAATGTTGCATAGGAGGAAGATAGTATGACATTGTACACGGTGTCCCAGAATTATGGGCGCCTATGTTCATATTTTTTTGAATTCCTCCATACAAATTGTATCGGTGCTCTTTCCTTCACTTGCTGCTTAGCGGGTGCACAGAATCTTCTTCTACCAAGATGCGCACTTGTTGGGGTGAAGCCCATGATATTTTTGAGATTTCAAATTTTTTTCAAATGAACCTCGCGGTCACTTGCTTCAACGGTGACACGCACCTCGCCATGCTGTTATTCAAACAAAAAAGTTTTCATGCTCTGAACAGTTAAGGGAAGCTCATTGTAGCCAATAACGTCTGGTAGAGCGTATCATGCCGATGGGACGTTTGGATATCTGTAAACGAGTCCCAGTATTTGGGGTTCAATGATGACCCGCTCATGGCTTCCGTCGATTTCGGCGCAAAGTTTGTGGGAATGCTAACATGAAGAACACACTGTTAGGCATAATTAAGCACTGGCCTCACTGGTCCTCCGGAACAATACTTGGGGAGTTTAGCGGCGAGGCACTTGCTTATAAAAGTAAAATGGTTCGAAAGTGCTGCCGACCCCATCTGTCTAAATTCATCACTTTCCGAGGGTCCGTCAAAGCTTCCAAAACACGATTTCATTGATCTCTTGCCGGGGTCCGCAACTAAGAGCAAGGTCTGACGAGTCAGTCGTCCTAGTATGAAGTCACATGAGGTGGCCCTAGGAAAGATTGGAGAAGGACTGTATGGAGTAATTTGCGTGTCAGGGGCCGTTGAGTGATGAAGAGACTTCAAGCTTGCATGTATTTGGAGAAGGACAACCTATGATATGAATGCTGTGCCTTGTTACAAAAGTTATGAGTAAAGGTTTGGGTGAGTTGATTTTTCGTTCACTCTATTGACGCCAGCCAGGTATTGCAATGCATTGGCGGCCATAATTTTGGGACACCCTTTAGATAGGTTCACAAGGAAAAGCCTGTAATGAGGCAGGAACGCCATAATGAGATGCAGGAGAAAAAGCTTGAGAATGGGCCACGGACATCCTGTAACAATTCAGTAAGCAGTATCTATTAAGATCAATAAGAATTGAATTTGGTATTCTCGCATGGCAATTTGTGAGCGACGACCTTCCTTCTCCCACTCTCTAAAGGAGATCCAGAGAGGGATGTAATTTAAAAAGTTTCTGGGACAGCTTTGATCCTTCATTTCATAGATTTCATTGTAACATCCATTTGTGTGATTATATGCATAGATACGCAGAGACTTTTCAAAAAAAATTCGCCATCTACATCTATCACTGTTTAATTTTTTAATATGACCGTGTTTATTGACTTGAATGTCTCAATTTTAGTGATATTTAAGCATGCTTCGGAGGGTGGTTGTCGGAGCCGGAGAGTTTTGATTTCGGCGTTCCCTGTAAGTCACATACATTTGTGAAGGCAAGAATCACTGTGAGTTTGTAGTAGGAGCTCACCGATTTTGTATTGTTAGCGCTTTCGCCGTGTCGCTTCCAAAAATATCTCCCGATGAAGAAGGCTGCTACCATCAGTCCTACGATGAGACTTAGAATTACTATAGACAGCCCTGAAACTCTACTTATAAATAAGTTAACAGCTGTCCCACTCTAACAGCATATTGCGAACTGTGGCAAAGTACAAAAATGCTCTGCGGGTTATTCTCAATGGCACATATCATTCACTTGGCAAGGAGGACCATTCCTAGGTATGAATGTGATTGAGGAGGTGTTTCGGACTTGGCGAAACTATTGAAATGCTGCCCTACCAAGTATTGTATGAAGAAGTCCTCCATTCAGAAAGCATGAATCGCCAGTAATTCATGTACACAATCTACCATTGAATGTTTTGCAACTGATCCTTATGTGTTATACAGGTGTCTTGCGTTCCTCGGTGTGTTTTTCATGAACAGGATTTCGCACCGCGGTGTACGATGCCTATAGCCACGGGCGCAGTATTTATTGGGCTCTAAGGACATTATCGTACAACTTATGCGCGTCTTAACCTCAGCTTCAGGACCCATACTCATACTGCCCCCTCTCCTCTCGTAGCTCGTATGTATCACGCAAGAGCGCGAGCACTGGCTGCGATATAGTATGTCCTCTTTGAGCTCCATTCTCCTGAGTATGCTGTTTGTGGAAATGGATAGGAAACCTTGGTTGTGTTCCTCCAAGTCAGGATTTCGCACCGCGGCCTGTAGCAAGGGGAGCGGACGAGCTGAAGGAGTCTTTGTTAGGTTCCAAAGCGACTACGAGTCAGCTGCGTATCGCAAACCCAGCATTACTGGGTAATTATTCTCAGACCGAACTACAACAACGCGCACAGCTCGCACAAACCGCGTAGCACGCCGCTCGTCGTAATGCGAGTGCCTAACAAAGGGATGCACAACCTGAAACTTTCAGGAGCACAGAAATAGCTATACTACACGAATAACATGAAAGCGGAACTAACCTATAATCAATAGATAAGAAGAGGACTTCTTAGATTCTTTTGCTGTGGTGCCACTTAAATCGCTCGATTCAAATATACTTTTCACGGTTGATTTCTTTACATCTTCACTATGATCCACAGCAGAGGAAGCTACAGACTGTCTTGTTGAAGTGCGTGTTTTCTTTGCTCTGATTCGAGTAGTGGAAGGTCTCTTGGTTTTCTTTCCTCTGATTCGAGTGGTGGGAGGTTTCTTGGTTTCCTTTGCTATTATTTGAGTGGTGGGAGGTTTCTGGGTAGGCGTCTTCTCATTCACAAGGGTTGTCTTCACTGATGGTCTTTCGTTACTCAAAAATGTAATGGAACCACTCGTCACACTACGTAAGTGTTTTTTAACAGCTTCAGAAACGTCTGCTCTCCTCTCGGTCTTGATGACGACATTTCCATGTATTTCCGCGATAGCATCCAACCCCTCCAGAAGAAAGTTTTGGTTGTCGGCGACGTCTAGGCTAGGCTCTGGAACATGATTTATTCAGCGACGTCAATGTGCGGTACGCGAGTAGAAGGTATTGCGAGTGACTACGCCACCATTATCTCATTGATTTCAATCACTGCTGGTCTTATTTATTTATTTATTTAATTGCACTGCACGGTGCACACTAACGTCCGTTTGTTATTACAAAAGAAAGAATAAAAACTGCAGGATCAACAGAAACGAGGCGAAGTAGATGAGAAAGAGGCTTCCCAAATTCCAGAATATAGTTGAAGGCCTAAGCAGTAGTTGGTTGTTTAAATATGCGAACAAAGGCCATAGCAACTTTCTCCGGAAAAAGGAGGTCAGAGTTAGCCAAGTAGGTAGTAGCATCTTATGCGGGATAGAAGAAATCATAGTCAGCCAGGTTAAAAGCCGAGAAGATAACCAAGCCCAAGGCCGCAGCGGGGCGGGTGCGGGTTAGCACCTCTAGGGCGGGTGCAGGTTGAGCACCTCATTGACCTAAACACGGACCCTACCCACTGGCTCGGTGGTGCTTCTAGACAATTAATTGAGCTCGTAAGTGCAACTTCCGCTGAGACGTACGAGGTACGGCAAAAATGGATTGAGGACAAGAGATGAGTGTGAGAATGAAAGGTCGGCATATCATTGAATGTGGTGGTGTTGTAGATGAGAACTGTAGTCTTACAATTAATATTGTGCTGTTATGAAGCCTCATGAATACCTCAATGAGTAAAAACAGTACGAGATTCCAAAAGTTACCCAAAAACCTAAGGCTGCAAAAGCTTTTGAAAAGTATGGCAATATTTCGGTGCTTACTTCACGCGACCCTGTTCCAGGAACTCAGCGTGGTCCCCCCTGCCAGAAGCTTTGTGGAGCGAAGAACGACCAACACATCCGATCACATGGACGTTTTAATAAGTTTAAAGGCCCACGTGACTGTCGTGATATTTGACACGAGGACGATGATGCAGTGATAAGGAATGATGTACCGTGATCTAGTGATATGCAATAAATGTGATATTCGAAATGACACATGGATTTCTCTGTTACTCATTTCCGGTGAACCGCTTTGTCTCGAGCCCTTCTATTATTATCTTCCCACGAGACTCCTTGCAAAGCGGTGTGGCAATTCAATGAGAAGTGCTGCGGAGGGGGGAGGGGGGCGGAGGTAGGGGAGTGGCAGGAGGGTAGTGGGTATGTCCTTGTTCCATGGTAACTACCATCTGCATGGATGGACGGAATTGTTTGCGATCCACGGTGTTTGTAAACACTGAGGCCTCTTAATTTCTCCGACATATTCTTGCCCACAGCCTTCATTGAAAATTTTCTCATTTCAGACTTGAAAAGAAATTGCACCGAAATATTGCAGTATCCAGGAAATACTGAGGCTATGGCAGCCTTTAATTTTTTGATAAACTTTTGGAGTCCATACTGTTCCTACACTGTTGGTCTCGTGAGGTACCAGATGGTGTACCGCACAGTGCAGCGTATATAGCAAAGTAGCATTCGCACAGAGAGTGTGTAAAGAAAAAATGGCCGATACTGGAACCAAATGGACCAAGGAACGAACATCGCATGATGCCACACCTATCACGCTAGTGGGAGGTATTGTTCTTCTAGGAATCGAGGCGCTACGCTAACACTATCACATTAATTTTAATCACTATTGGTCTTCTCATGCACCGCCTGGGCTACTGCATATTACTGGGCATCATGACGGTGGAATCCTGTTGTGAAAATTGGCCAACTGGCCAATAAATATCGACTGAGCCAATAATGTATGTTTCCACACTATGATAAGCACAGTACTGAACGCTGGCCTAGCCAGTATCTCTACAAACATCTATCAGTGGTCGGTAGTTCACGCACTGGAGCTTTTGAAACATTCCGTTATTAGCGATATTGGACTATGAAGTAGGCTCGGTTACCGAGCATTTAATGCGCCGATACCAATTATCATACCAATATTAGATCGGGAACAAAATCTGCTGATTCACTATTGACACCAATTATAAGCGCCAACGGTCTACACTTCCAACGCTCCTTAACAGACATTATCGGCTGTTATCACTTTGTTCCATCCTTTTGATTTTATAGAAATCAATGCTTCACTATAAATCTGAGAACCGCAACACAGTCATTATATCTTTCTAACTAACTTTTCTTATCAGTCCTTATCGCCTGTTATCACTTCGCATCACACACAATTGATGAATTTGCTTATCTCGCATAACACTCAAAAGCATCAGTGCTTTACGGTGAACTCGAAGCGCGCAACACGTTCGTTGATTATTGCCTTCCACTAATTCCTATCGACCAACATCATCTGATTACCATCAGTGTCCCTTACCGTCACCTGCATCAGATACAAAATTCAGAATCTTACCTCTGCTGCTACAGCATTAATTTCCGATCAAACATCAAAATCACCCACACACAAACACGCGGATAGACATGCTCATCCTAGGTAATAGAACTACAATTTGAACGCGTTTTCTTAGGGATCGTCTCGGAGACCTTACTATACAGGGGGTGCCAAAAAAAAGTAATTTTGTCTCGTCCGCTTTCACCCCACTTTAGTCGAACTACAGCAAATTCTGTTGAGGTATTCACATCCCCAGATTCAAGAGCAGACCTCACTCTATCACTATACTCCGTGGCAGCCTTCTGCACGAGCAGGAACGGGAACGAGGAAATAGTGAACAAGATGTGTCACCTTAACAGGGCAAAATCCGAAATTCCGTTGCCCTCGTTCACAACCTTGCTGAGGTCCGTTCACTCTGGGTACCTAAGGGGATCCATACTGGGTAGTGTTCTTTAGGATCCCGTTTTTTTCGGGTTCCCAGCGCCCTTCATTTCCAAGAGCCAAAACGTGCACTTACCACTGAAACCCCTCCGGAGGCGGATTTGGGCATGAAAATGATACTTCGGATCATAGCAGCTTTGTCCAAGCAGCAGGGGCTCTGTGACTTCCATGAACCGAAGGGCTAATACTTAGGAAGCTTCCCACAAAAGACCTACCATGGAACCCGGCTCCACTGTTTTAAGGGGACCTTGATACCGTGGGTGCTCCGAAGCCCGACAGCGCCGCTTAAAGGTTCTATATTTTTATGAAAATGAAAGCAGTGAGTCCCAGCTTGTTCCTGCTTTTAGAGGAACATTTCGGGAATATTTTGCCCCAATACTTTCATTTCTTTCGTTTCCCTATGTTTTGTATAATTGGGAGATGTGAGCCGTGGGCAAAATTACTTTTTTTTGGCACCCCCTGTATATACGTATGTAATTCGCTAAGTACATATGTTTGTGCGTGTGTGATTGTCCGTATGTCCGTTACGAGATTTATATCTCCCGTCACAGCAACGATATGACCTTGAGTTTTACAAGTGTACATATAGGGGATAGTAGGGAGTCACTACCGGTAGTAGAACCACAGTGATAGTATCTGATAATCCTACTTTATATAATCGGCTAAGTGTGTCTGTTGGTGTGTCTGTGTGTGTGTGTGTCTGTTTGACCGGAAATTCATATCTCGCGTCGCATCAAAGCTGGGACCCTGAAATTTACAAGTGATATAGGGGGTAGTAAGGGGACCAGAACGGTGATGGACCAAAAGTGATAGCAGCTGATAAGGGCTGATAAGGAGCCTTGAAAGTCCTATGCTGCCAAATTCCTTTCACCTTTCGTGTCAATCCCTGAGTGCCGAGACTCACAGGTGTTTTGAGGGGTGGGACGGGCACATCAATGATGGGTGATCCGAATTGATAGCGGTTGATAAGACTCGATAAGGAGCGTCACAAGGCAAATGTCGTTAAATCCGTCTCACCTTTCGGGTTGATCCTAGAGTGCCGACACTCACAGGTGTTTTGAGGGGTGGGACGGGCACATCAATGATGGGTGATCCGAATTGATAGCGGTTGATAAGACTCGATAAGGAGCGTCACAAGGCAAATGTCGTTAAATCCGTCTCACTTTTCGGGTTGATCCTAGAGTGCCGACACTCACAGGTGTTTTGAGGGGTGGGATGGGCACATCAATGATGGGTGATCCGAATTGATAGCGGTTGATAAGACTCGATAAGGAGCGTCACAAGGCAAATGTCGTTAAATCCGTCTCACTTTTCGGGTTGATCCTAGAGTGCCGACACTCACAGGTGTTTTGAGGGGTGGAACGGGCACATCAATGATGGGTGATCCGGATTGATAGCGGTTGATAAGATTCGATAAGGAGCGTCACAAGGCAAATGTCGTTGGATCCGTCTCACCTTTCGGTCGGGTTGATCTTAGAGTGCCGACTCTTACACGTGTTTTGAGGGGGGGGGGACGGGCACATCAGTGGTGGGTGATCCAAATTGGTAACGGCTGATAAGATACGATAAGGAGGTCAAAAGGCTAATGTCGCCAAATAGGTTTGGCTCTTCTGGCGTTCGCACTCACAGGTATAGAAGGTACGGAGACCTTAATTGTGACCTTTCGAAACATGATTGTGGATTACAGGGGCTGATAAGAGCCATCAGGAAATGGGGAAGAGATAAAGTTTGGTACACCGCTTGCTACTACTATAAGACTGCTATAGTAAATGCGTCTGTTGTTCAGTACCATTGGGTGAACCTATTTTGTTTATGTTCTGACATCTG
This sequence comes from Trichostrongylus colubriformis, assembly GCA_963978905.1. Taxonomy (NCBI): domain Eukaryota; kingdom Metazoa; phylum Nematoda; class Chromadorea; order Rhabditida; family Trichostrongylidae; genus Trichostrongylus; species Trichostrongylus colubriformis. Next base: position 18,371,990 of record OZ022256.1, read on the forward strand.
CTGCCGATGTATCGACCGCTAAATTGCCCAGCCTTCCCAATAATAATGCATGCCTTTTGATACTACGAACTACGTGGATGATGAAGACACGATCTAGATTTGTGATAGCAAAGCAAGCGATTCATTCTCTGATGCGGCCAGCAGCAGTACTGGATACCGACCGCTAGACTATGTGAAATTCCAAAAAGTGGTGCATGTGTACAAAAACGATGAGCATCCATAACTGCATATGGATCTACCACCAGTATGTAGGAAACCAGTTGGGCTGGCGCACACTACTGCGCGCATCAAACAGGGGAGCAGCAAAATGTGCTTGATCGATATGGAGGTAGGATGGAACTCACGGTATTTTGTCTCTCTTCTCCGTTTTCTGCATGGGTTTCTTTCAGCAAACCGTTTGAATGATGATACCCAACAATCGACATCGATCAAGCTCATTTTGCGTGCTCCCCTGTTCGATGCGCGCATTAGTGTGCGCCAGCCCAACTGGTATCGGATAAACAGCCTCGCAAAATAAGTCACCATTGTCGTTTCGCTTTCCACGTTGATTCTAGAGCGCTGACACTCATGAATGTTTCGAGGGATAGCACACAAGTCTACCTACCACTCTTCCAAACCGAAATCCTATGTTCTCATCGAGTGCAGAGACTTGACACCTAGCGTTTATCTGACTTGCCTGTTGAGGGCGGTCGGTGTAGTCGTGTCTCGGAGTTCAGGCACGTTCCTATGACCCTTCAGTGGCGAACAGGGCACTGGTAACGATGGTGCAGAAAATAAATATATTCTCTGGGTCTCGAGTAATTCATTCCTGGTTTGTTTACCCTTCGACCTATCTACTAGGTGGACAATGACCTTTCGTCCTTGGTCTGAACACTTTTATCAGGTATGGTATGATTACCCTGTACTCCTCCTGACTAACTACAAAGGTTTACCAATTTCTATTGATGTTTTAGCGCGTCTGTGCAGGCATGAATAAATAAATGAATATGAAGGACTCCAATGAACAAGCACTACAAATTACCGAAAAAATTACCGCAAATCTGATTCTATTCCAGCGGCGAACTAAACGTGGATTCTGGCAACTCTTTTCCTTTTTTCTGCTTTTCTTCTTTCATCTACCTTTTCAGCAATAAGAAGCACTTCTTCTTCACTCCGAGATGGTTGTACTACAACCATTTAGGAGATATGATAGGAGTTAATGATATGAGCTACCTCTCAGTGATTTGCACTGCTTGTATAGTCCATCTCCCGAATACTGATTGGGCGTGTTCTTCGAACCTGGGTGAATGGCGAGAGTGAGAGTGTGTGGCGGGGTGAGAGAATTGAGAGAGTTTGACACACGTTTATACAAGTCCGTGGGACACGCCTACTCAGTTTTTGGGAAATGGACTGTAAGTGAGGCCCTTTATGTGGTAATTATTACTTACGAAAATTTGAGGGTTTGTTAATACGGGCGGGTTGTGCAGCACAGAAAATGCTTTGGACGGTCGGCTCAAGGAGGAGGCTGCGGCCCAAGCGTTCCATCGCCAAATTGGCTGAGAGGGGCCGCGAATAACGACCGTCTCCCAGCATAGTCTCCTCTCAAGGCTACGGTGCTGTTTTCGACCGTTTTTTGTCTCTCGCCAGTAAATCAGGGGCCTCGTTTTTAATAGTGGACGCGGTAGCGCACACAATTTACCGTGAAATGTGCCTCTAAATCCTGAATAGGCCTCCGGAATGTGCCTTTAAATCCTGAATGATGAATAATTGTAGAGATACAGGTTGAGCTAGTACTAAGCTCAGCACCGCACCTGACACAATGTGAAAATACGCGCTATGGACTTGTATGTGATATCGGTTGGTCAGAATAGACCACTTCTACTCTATAGCTAAACAAGTTATTTTCGCAGTGCTGTGTTATAGCTCAACTGGTCTGAATAAGATGCCCCTTCCAGGTTTGATCGAAAATTATGGCTGATTTGTGTCAAGGGCACCGATTTTCAGCTGCATGAGAATGATTTGAGCCGTTGAGACCTTTGGGACCTGACATGACTGAGACCCTTGGATGAGTCCGCAGAGGCGCAGTGTTTGGAAGACCGAATTTGACTCATTGAACTCGTTCTCCTTCACAAACTCCCCTAATCAACGCCTCCGATGTGAACGCGATCTTTCAAAAGTGTCCATAGGCGAGCAAAAAATATGGGACCTTAGCGATAAGAGGCAATTTATCGAGGCGATTTTGGAACAAGCTCCGTCCATGAGCTCCTATCTTCACGGTCCCATATTTTTTGTCAGTGGATACTTTTGAACACTGACGCATTGGACTGTTGCGTTAGCCTAGATGTAGCTTTCGAAAGGAAAGGGGCCCTCGATAAATTGATATTGGTCCCCACGCTCCAGACCTGCGAGATTTTGCTATTTCTGGAACAGGAACTAGGTATTACCCAGGACCCAGGAACAGGACCACGTTCATAGCCATCGTTATTGGCGCATTGGCGCACTGGTGCGTAGGCAGTTCGGTGTCTACGCATACGCTGAAATCGCGGGCGCCACGACGCTATGCGTAGCATTGTGGACAATATGTATCTTGTGCACATTCGCTGCAGCGCCGGTACGCTAATAACGATGGCTCTGCCTTATCCATGTACAGATTTCTCGAGTAACAAGACTGCATAAAAATTGAGATGCTCTCCGTCAATCAACGCCTACTTTCCTGCCTACCAGAATCGCAAGATCGTAAGACCGTTAAGACTCACGGTCAAAGCGAGAATTATTCTTCGATTCTTCTATAAATATGGACTTTTAGCAACAGACAACGTCAAAAGCGGGAACTTATGACTACCATGATTGCATTTTTTTTTGTATTTCTGCCCCAAGCTTCCCAATCCGCCTTTCATATTGCAGTGAGTGTCTCCCCGCAATAATTGGATATGAGTTTTACATTCGGAGGATAGGCTTTTTCACAGTCGCCCCTTGTGTATCGTGATATCGGAATCCTACTATTATGGCAGTTCTGAACAAAACGTCAGATTACGCACTTTTATACCGTCGGCATTTTTTAGGGTGATACCATGTGATAATTATAGAATGATTTTATTTTTACGCATTATAAAAGATATAACCGCGACATCAAAAAGGGAACGACCTACCTTCACTAGAAGGATTATTAATTCTTTTTAGCGCTGACAGGAAAGACAAGTTTTTTACAGCACTATTATCTTTAACGACGAGACGTCCTTTAATTTCTTTGATATGACGCAGTTTCTCAATGTCCCTTGGCAATCCTGAAACATTGTAGACAAAAACGTAGAACAACTGAAACTTTTTTGTTTCGTTTTTTCCATGTGTTGGTTGAAGACACCGGAAAAGGTATCTAGTGTACGCACGAGTGCGCTTATATTATGCTCTCTGGAAATGCGTAAATTCCGAAGAGACGATATGAGGCACAAACTGCGTTAAAAGGTTCAAAAGCGCACCCGTCCTTCCTATTACTGTCTTGCCGTGCACCGTGGTGCTCCTGGTACAGCTCTTCGAGCAGCTATGGTAGACAGGGAAATGAAGGAGGTCTTTCATCCCTTAGATTTTTGACCTTTTAGCTCTACTATTGCCCGACTCGGCACTCCTACTTTCACACTTAAAGGAACCGGAAGGGGTCCGAAACAAGAGTAAGGTGCAAAGAAATAAGCATTTTGTAACGAACACTCAAGGTTAGAAGCGATAATCGGCGAAAAAAACCCGGATTTAAAAGCGCGACGCTGTGGTGTGTATCGCATCCCATTCGCATCAACACACTGACTTTCCGAGTTGTCCGCTGTAGAAGACGGGCAGCGGGCCAACGTTAGTTGTAGCACCTGACTCCCAGCGCAGTGGAGTGGCCATTCCCAACTACATTAGCATTTATGAAAGTATATCTAGGAACCACCATGCCGAGAGGAGATAATTCTATTATAAAGTTGTTCATTCCTTTAACTTTTCAAATTGGCGAGTTTGTGTAATGGCGGCCACTTGAACTCGTTCGAACTACATACGGCTGTTCTACCGTAGGCCAAAATTACCCCCTCCCGGTGCTTTTAACAGTCACCCGAAAGGCACCTTTTTCGTTGCTACCTCTGACTGTCTTCCGTCTTTGAAATTATAGGAAGACGGACACCTACCTCCAAGTTTTTCTATTCTTAGTTCTCCTATTATCGTGTTGCAGTATTTATCAAGTGTATCAAGGTATTTTGGCGTCACCATTCCACCTTTGCACTGTCGTGCTTAATGAAACAATTTCAGCATTATGAAATAACACGCATACATAACAAGGACGACTCCCCACTAATTTCCCTCCACCAGGAAGGCGTTTTACACAGGGGTCTGCTCCAAAATCATAGCTTCTCGTAATATTTCTGTTCAGGAGTTGCTTTTAGTTGTTGAGGCCCTTGGAATTCGAAAAACCTTACTGATAAGAGGCACTGAGGGGTGCGCAAGGATGGAAAGGATGGAAGGTTATCGGAAACACTTTACTCTGTAAATGAACATTTGGGTCTTGAAAAGATCATGCGTAGCGAAACTCGCATTAAAAACTCGTATTTGGGGCACTGCTGCGATCCTAGTACGCTTCACCTCAAACTGCACGCTTCAAGGAATGAAATTGCCTGCTGTCGGCGGACAGAGGCAGAATTGATTTCATTCATGGTACTGTTCAATAAGTGAAACAACAGCACTATTCAACTATCATTACTCCAGCATATCGAAGGATATACAGGGGGTGCCAAAAGAAGTAATTCTGCTCACGGCTCACATCCGCCAAGTATACAGAACATAGAGAAACGATACGGATAAAAGTATTGGGGCAAAATATTCCCAAAATGTTCCTTTGAAAACAAGAGCCGGCTAAGACTCACTACTTTCACCTTCATCGAAATACGAAGCATTCAGTCGGCGCAGTCGGGCTTCAGACCTCCTACGGTAACAAGGTCCGCTTAAAGGCAGTGATAGGGAAAATTCGGACGAAATGTGAAAAAAGTGGTGAATATGACGGGCGAGGTGATCAGTAATACGACTGTTAGGAGAAAACGGAAGTAAATGACCAAAAAACGAGAAATGAGACCCCTTTCCCACCACTGTTCTCGACGTAGACCACCATTCCGTCAAAAAAGACGGGTAGCCACGACAACTCTGCCATTGGCATGTAGCCAAGTAATCAATGCGCAAAAACAGCGAGGAAAGAATGCAAAATCTTGGAAAGCATCCTGTCGTTATCTGCAGACGAGCGAATACAGCAAGTGAGAAATAATGAAAAAGAAAAGAAGAATAGAAAAGAAAAACTCGCAATTGCACGGGTAACAGCAAAATCAAAAACACTGAAAAAGATAATCAGCTGGTTGAGAAGGGCATGCGGCGTTCTGTTCACGAAAGCGCGCCTCAATCGCTTCAGCCGTGCCGCATCCCCTTGGTTCCTCCCAGCCCAGCCAATAGGGATGCTCGTCCTTAGAAGGTCTACCGAGCCAAGAAAGGCGGCTGGAGCTGAAGAGGTCGCCTCTGCTACAGCTCAGAGACTGGCCTTTCGCGGGCGATTTCGCCATATACAGGCATTTCAGTCCCGTAGTTTTTCACCTATTGACACCTTTGGTGATTCTTTATCAACCACATTACCCCTATCACTGTCTTTGAACCAGGTGTCGAGGTACGTCTTTTGTGGGAAGCTTCTCAAGGATTGGCCCTTCGGTTCATTCAAGTCGCGGAGCCCTTGCTGTTCTGACAACGCTGCTATGATCCGAAGTGTCATTTTTCATACCTCAAACCCCCTCCGGAAGATTCTCAGTGGTAATGGGACGTTTTGATTCTTGGGATTGAAGGCTATTGGGAGCCCAGTAAAAGCGGAATGCTTATGGGTACCACCCAATATTAGTCCCCTGAGGTACACAAAGTGAAGGGAGCTTAGCAAGATCGTGAAAGAGAGTGACAGAATCTCGGATTCTGCTGTGTTTACGTGACACATTATGTTCACTCAGAATAAGCTCCCATCCTGTTCGTGCAGAAGGCTGCAACGGAGTTTAGTGATAGAGTGAGGTTCGTTCGTGTATTAGGGGATGGAAATACCTCGTCAGTTTGCTGAATTCAACTAAAGTAGGGTTGAATGTGGGGAAGAAAAAGTTACCTTTTTTTAGCACCCCTGTAGAAGAACGTATCGAATAGGCGGGACTGACTATATGTGGGAAGCTTGACACTGGAGCCTGGACAGGGTTTCTCGGTTCCGTGAGACCACAGCGCTTAAAGGGATCGTCCACGAAAAATGAGTTTTTGGGTTACTCATAAATTTACGTTATACTTGCCTGATGTGGGCCGCATGCAAAGTTTCACGTGAAAACAATGTGGATCCGGCTAAGATACAGCACCACAAAGTCTTGATCGGGTGGGCGGGGCCTCCGTGCAAGTGTCTGTCCCGTCGTCCGCCGCGGTCGGAGACGCATTGTAGAAACAAAAAGTTACGTAAGCTGTGCCACTCTCCGTTCCCAACCGCAGCGGACGATGGGAGGGACTTTTACTCGAAGGTTCCGCTCACCCGGTCAAGAATTTGGGGAGACTTTTACTCGATGGTTCCGCTCACCCGGTCAAGAATTTGGGGAGCTGTATCTTAGCTGAATTCTCACTTTTTTCTCGAAAAACTTTGCAGGCGGCCCTTATTAGGCATATACAACATAAATACAAAGGTAAATAAGAAGCCAATTGTTCCGTGGATGATTCCTTCGAGTGTGTGTGGCAGTTTCCGGCCAATGTTGATGTTTTCGGTAAAGGTCACTCCAAAACGGTGGAGACCAATTTTTGCCGTGTAACGTCAATTCAGAAGCCCGCAGTTAAGTGTCAATTGAGTAGGACGAATAGTGCCTAGCATATCAAAATCGAACAGCTATCGGACCGGTGTTGCCTAGTGATGGTCACGACTCTATGTGATGATGTAATAAAAGCGTGGTATGAAGTCTTGCGTTTTCGCTAATTACGGTCGATGTAGCATTACCAGTCATGAGTGCAACTGCTCCATACTGCTGCTCTCTGAATTATTCCTTTTGGTTTATGGAGCAGCCAGCGGACAAAAATGATAAATAGGGGTCGAGAACACATCATTCTCCCTGCAGACCAATGATGGGATTGGAAACTTCTCGAGATCTAGCTCTATATGAACTCAGGTGTTGACCGTAATACAGTTATGAAACCAGAGGGAGAAATCCATTGTATCATTTATCAAGCCATCTGCTAGTCACTGTAGAGAGGACAGCATGTTAGCTCTTTTGCAAGATAAATTGAAGGGAAGAATGACCGATTTGTCGCAGACCACTTGTGAGCTGGAATGTCCCATGCGACCGTCGAACTGTGTCCGTATGTGTGCAGCATGGCTAGGTGCATGATACATAAACTTTGTGCTGTTCGAAGTTATTTGTGCTATGTAATCACAGTTAAGTTATTGAGCAGTACTACGTGAATAACAAGATAGAATCATATATTAGGTCTTGCAGAATAAATGGTCAAAACGGACTACTTTCTTCAAAACGCCATAACTTCGCTCAGACACAACTTTATTTGTCGAAATAAAAACCATTCGAAGCTACACAACCTTGCCAACGATCTGGTAAAGAAAATATGCCATCATGATCAAATTCAGGATTGCGAAAATAATGAAGTCAACGATGGCATTTTCAACATGCATCGTTTCGGCGAACTCCTTCTGACCCAGGTTTGCATCGAGAACCGGGAAAAAGTGGTAATTCGTCAGAGACAGGTCTGAGGAATAAGACGGGGTGAGGGAGAGTCTCGACCAGTTCCTGCCGGGTGACTTGCGAACTGTGGGATTTTGCGTTGTTTTGCGCACCCAGTAAAAAAATGATGCAGTTAGGCATCGAGCCTCTCCCTCATCCCCCTCCCCCCTTATTCCCCAGACCTATCCCTGACGGATTACCACTTTTTCCGGGTTCCCGATGCAAACCTGCGGCAGAAAAATTATGCACGGTAAAAATGCCATTCTTGACTTTATTGATTCTCGCAATCCAGAATTTGATCGTGATGGTATATTTTCCTTACCAGATCGTTGGCAAAATTCTGTAGATTCAAATGGTTTTTATTTCGACAAATAAAGTTGTGTCTGAGCGAAGTTATGGCCAATTACGTTTCGGCCATTTATTCTGCATAGACCTAATAGTATGGAAGTGGTCGATATCGACCAACCATTATTGAGCTGGTGCTCATATCCCAAACTTCACACTGTGATGAGCGCAGTACTGAGCGCTAGCTCAACTGGTGTCTCCAAAACACCTATCACTGATTGATATTTCACGTAGTGCGGCATCGTAATATTTCGTTTCTTGTGTCGGAGCACGGAGTGTTCATTTGCTGAGCATTTCGTTTGAAGGCACGCCATGCAATAAACAGATTAGTGGATTATTTTCTTGGGACAAGTAGGTCTTTGGATAACTGCTCAGACTGCATTTTTGTTGCGGCTGCAAGGTAGACTCTCACGGGGTGCGTCTGCTTAAAGACAAACGAGCCACGCCCAATCAATCAAATCACACCTGGCCTTGAATGGACAATTCCGATGTGGAAGCTGCTCTCATCGTCGAAATGACTGTTTCATAAAATAACTTTCTCTTATGGCAAGAATCCCTCTCCACGTAAGTGCCACGTTTGGAATATGTTTAATTGAAGCTAGGGATATGGTAGAGTGGGCGTGGCTCGGTTGTGTTCAAGCAGGCACACACCGTGAGGGTACGCCGTACAGCCGCAACGAAAATGCAGTTCGAACAGTTATCGGATGACCCATTCGCTTTAAAGGAATCGTCCACGGAAAATGAGTTTTTGTGTTACCCATATTTTTATGTTGTATTTACCTAATGTTGGCCTCATGCAAAATTTCCCGCGAAAAAATGTGAATTTGGCTGAGATACAGCATCACAAAGTGCGGTCCCAGTGGGCGGGGCCTCCGTGTAAAAGCCTCGTACCGCGTCCGCCGTGGTCGGAGACGCATTGTAGAAACAGAAGGTTACGTAAACAGTCCTACTCTCCGTTCCCAACGGCAGCGGAAGACGGGACGAGGCTTTTACACGGAGGCCCCGCCCACTGGGACCGCACTTTGTGGTGCTGTATCTCAGCCAGATTCACATTTTTTCGCGTGAGATTTTGCATGAGGTCAACATTAGGCAAATACAACATAAACATATGGGTAACACAAAAACTCATTTTCCGTGGACGATTCCTTTAAGAAATTGGGCTACTAGTCTGATTATCGCGTGGTAAGTCTTTAACTCTATGGATCATCTAGTCTCGTACCACTGCATATCGCTTCTCTAAAGCAGATAAACACTTTTCGGATTCTCACGTGGTTTAGCTGTCTTAACATTTTCTTCACTTATATCGAAGGACGAAGCATGCTCATTTGCTGAGAATTTGATGCTTGAATCCATATCTACCGATAATCCAGTCATCTACCACTGTATATCGCTCCGCTAAAGAATGTCGCCATTTTTTGGAGGTACAAACGACTCAGCTATCGACACCCCCTGTCGCAATGATATCGACGATCATTGTTAATGAAACGGGAACGAAATGTGTTCATCTTTTGATCAATTAGAACTTGGGCTGTAGTAGTCGCTATGAGGAGTTTGAATAGTTTAGTGCATCAATTGGTGACTACCCTATTACTGAGCATAAATTTTTGCTCATACATTGGTGGAAAATCCACTAACACGTTACCAATAACTATTTCTATAAGCACGCACCGCTAACAAAAAATTCTGAGATTTTGAGATAAAAAATTTTGAAAAATTTTCAGCAGTCCATACGCTTCAGTACTCGTGGTACCGCATTAGAAAATTGTTAACTTGGTATGCTATTACAGATCTGGATAGCATTAAGATCCGTGTAGGTCGCAGTATCAAACAACAGACGCCATTATTTGGAAGGCCAAACAATTTGGCGTTCGATATGTTGCCGCAACTGTTACCAGAGCAGAAAAAAGTACAGTGACGCTGCGCATCACACATTTGACTATGTGGTCGTATTGTAATGATTAGCGGTGTACGAGACTTCCCATCTAGTCGCTAGTGACTCTTGATATGGATTCCATAACCTTGCCTTCTGATACGCCTAATCGGATTTTATCGACCGTCACCATTTTGAATCACCCACCGTTGATGCCTCTGTCCCACACCGCGTGAAATCTATGAGTGTCAACCTTCTAGGATCAACGCGAAAAGTCAAAAGGCTACAACGACATTTGCTTTCCGAAGCCTATTATCAAATCTTATCAACCGTTATCAACTGGGATCACCTACCATTGATGTCTCCATTCCATCCCTTTTACCAACAGTGAGTGCCAGCGCTTAGAGTCCACACGAAGAGAGAAAAAGGTTTGGCGACAGTTGCTTCCTGACGCTTCTTATCAAACTTTATCAACCGTTATCAATTGGAATCACTCACCATTAATGTCCCCGTCCCACGCCACATAGAGTTTATGAGTGCCAACGCTTAAGAGTCAACCCGAAAGGCGCAACAACATTGTTACAAAGCTGCCCCACTAACTCTTCAGCCGATGCGGTCGAAGAGGTGATTTTAGGAACCCTTCCGATTTAGCTGCAAACTTCTATCCAGGGGCAATTCGACCCGTAGAACACGAATATGACATTAGTTTGGCGCAAAACCGCTTGGCGCCCGCGCCATAGGCGCCGCCGCCGAAATGGGGTGAATCACCAAACTCGCTCAAAATTGTCCCAAGGAGTACTTCGTCCCGTAGAACACGAATATTACATTTGTTTGACGTGAAACCGCTTGGCGCCCCGCCATAGGCACCGGCGCCGAAATGGGGTGGATCGCCAAATTTGCTCAAAATTTGTCCCAAGGGGTATTTCGACCCGTAGACACGAATATGACATTCGTTTGACGCGAAACCGCTTGACGCTTGCGCCATAGGCGCCGGCGCCAAATTGGAGTGGATCACCAAACTCGCTCAAATTTGTCCTCAGGGATAGTTTGACTCCCAGATTAAAAACATCACACACAATACATATCACATTCATGGAGAATGACGTAAAGAATCCCTTTTATCCTGAGCTAAAATTTCGGTATGGAAGATTATGGCCCTAAAGAGGAGCGTTGGGTTAGTGATGTTAGTTGCGGATTTCCACGTCGTCCTAGCACGGGTAAAACCGCGCGACGTGTTCGAAGAAATTGAAGACGATTCCCTTCGAATTTCCAAACTCGCGGCGCCAAAGAAACTCCTTGATGTAGTCAGAGTATCTCTTTGTGCTCAATAAATACTTTTTCTTGGGCACCATTTTGAACTTCTGCCACAGAGACTCAATCGTCTGTGTGTGTGCACCAGTTTGAGGATCGACGAAGTTGAGCATGTGATTTACTGTTAAATGTCTGTATCCTGCCGGTAACCTCGAGAGCCGCGAATATGCTCTCCATGAGTCTGACATGATCGTAGTACCAGGTCGAACGAACTTGCAGATCAGCCTCGTGAACGCAACGGCATCGCGTCGTTTCACCAAAATCATGAAGGCTCGGCCACTTTCTCTTCCGATTCCGCCAAATAACCACTCCTTCCTGCGCACGAGCCTACCACGATTGTATTTTCCTCGTGTTACGTTTGTTTCGTCAGCCCGTTTTGCGCCAAACAAATGTCATATTCGTATTCTACGGGTCTAATTAAACTGGTGTTATATAACCAGTTGGCTGGAGCACCGTGCGCGATTCATGCGAGGATGTGCAAAAATGGGTCGATTATAGGCGACGTATCTACATTAGGTGCTTCTTCATCACGTCACTTCTCCTTCTTTTTTGCTATTCGGAAGCTCAGCTCAAAGCAGAATAAAGGAAATTTCTACTCGTTTCTGTACACAACGGTGGTCAGGTTGATCAAACCAATCTCGCACAACATCGCTATGAATCATAAGCCAACTGGTAATAGTTTTTTATGAGCGAGACAGAAAGTCATTTAACACTGCTTCTCTAGGCTGTGCAGAAAATAGCCATTAATTGAGAGTTGAGGTAGTTTGGGCGGTTGATGATTTTGATCGGATCGATAATTAGCATTTGGTCTACTCACTAAGCTTCAATAAGTTGGTGGTGGATCATTTGTCAGCTACCATTGTTTATCATTTTGTGGACGTGCTCCACTATTCTGATTCTTAGATAGTCTAGCGGTCGATGCGCTTTCTTGCACCAGGTATCGCATCAGAAAATGATTCTCATGTTTCGAAGCACTTAATAGTCTAGATTGCATCTTGATCACTATATACAGTGTAGTACAAGGAACAAAAATCAAAATTCAAAAGGCTAGGCAGCTTAGCGGCCGATACATCGCTGCAAGCGATATCGAAACAGAACAAATATGCTCACACAGCGTCACTGGGCATCAGATACTTCAACTATGTGTTCACATTGCAGGGGCAAGTAATCACGGGATTTCATTCTATCCACTTGCTACTATTAGGTTGGCCGCTAAACTCCTGGACACTCCGAGACGTGACGTTCTTTTATTTTATAACTTTATTTTGGAACAACTTATAATCAATCAACAATGTATTCACCATCGTTATCAATATCTGCCATCGTTCTGACAACATCTCAATTCCATTCACCCAGAACTATGCAGACTGCGACGCTTATTGATCACAATTTTGAGAACCTCTTTTTTGAACTGCTTGTCCTTCAGATATCTTATGAGAGAGGAGAATAAATGGTAGTCAGATGGAGCGAGGTCCGGGCAATATGGTGGTTCGGCGGAACCTCCCACTCTAAAGCCGACAAAGTATCTCGAGTGATCTTCGTTACATGTGGCTTAGCGTTGGCCTGTTTGTTGCTGTCAGACAGCACGTGGGATGTCCATGTGGACAGGACTTTCCTATAACCCAAGCGAGAGAGGTGCAGTTCTACTGTCAGCCGTGTGCATCCAAGCATCTGAGACAACTGTCTCGTGCTGGCCGTTGGATTCTCCTGAACTGCTTGCACAAGGCGCTGGTCGTCGAATTCAACAGGGCGTCCGGTGTGTTGTTGGTCGGCCAGGCTCGTATCTCCAGACCGAAAGCGTTCGAACCAAACATGAACGGTGGGCTTGGAAGTAGTTTGTGGCCCGAACGCAGCGTTGATGTTTTCGGCCGCCTCCCTCGTAGAACTTCTACGGCGGAACTCGTACAAGTAGAGCGTGCGGAGAGCTACCTTTTCCATTCGAACAGAAATGATCTTCTAAATAAATTCCGGCCCTTATATACCTATGTGGTGGAACAAACATTAGAAAACGCTGTTCAACGGGGCCGAACATGAAAAGCTGAGCTGTCAATCGACGCATTGTAGATCAAACTGTTTTGAAGTGTCCAGGAAATTATCAGCCAACCTAATACATAGCTCTTAGCAACCCTTATCGGTCGTTATCGTTATATCGCATCGCTTCTTTCATTCACCATTGTGATCCCCGTATCCTGCAAAGCTTGTGGGTATGAACGTTCCGTCCACAGCTAGCTAAAAGAGCGAGGCGGATTTGACGACGTTAGCCTTTTGATGCTCCTTATCGAATCTCATCAACCGTTATCGGTTGGTCGTCTCGCCCCATCAAAATACCAGTGAGTATCGGGGCTCTAGGACCAACCGCTCCAGCTTCTATCACTTTCGGTCCATCACCGCTACGGGCCCCGCCCCAGTCACTATATCACTTCTAAAATTCAAGATCTCACCATTTCTGTGACGCGAGATATGAATTTCGTGACACACATACGGACACACAGTAGACGTACACACAGACATGCAAAGCGAATTATATATAGTAGGATAGGGATGTTACTCTGTGTTATGTCATCGGTATTTCGATGATCATTCGGTTCAGCAGAGAAACAAGGCAACAATCTCGTTTATTTTGTTTTATTTTGTGTACCACAGTGCATGCTATAATGACAAAAGCCTTTGACTGACCAGGAAGTGATCTCCTCAGTGTTACGGATTTCATATGCTCTCTCATCCTTACCCGAAAATGTAGTTCTGCCATCTGTGCGGCGATCGATCAAGTTCTTCATCTTTTCCGGTACGTCTGATCTTTTTTCAGTCACTACTAGTGTGTTTCCATGTATCCATTCGATCATGTCTATGCCATGGAAAATAAAGTTGCTGTTGTCAATCACTTCTAGGGTTGGCTCTGAAACATTCCGCTTAATCATCGCAGAACAATGACGTACCAGATTCAGTTGCGCAGCTGCCCCTATGCTTAAGGTTAAAGGATTCGTGCACGGAAAAATGAGTTCCTCTGTCACCAACATATATATGTTGTATTTGGTTAGTAAGGGCCCCATGCAAAGTTTCATACGACTTAGGAAAAAACGCCCTCCCGTTGTCTGCCGCGATCGGAGACAGAGAGTGGGACGGTTTACGTAACTTTCTGTTCCCATTCTTCATCTGCGACCGCAGCGGAGGACGGGGCGGGCGTCCCTCCCAAGGTCCCGTCCCCTCGTTCACCACTTTGAGGAGCAGTGTCTTAGCTGGATCCTTACTTTGTCGCTTGAGACTTTGCGTGCAGTCCTTATCAAAGAAATACAACATCAATATGTGGGTATCAGAAAAACTCATTTTTCCAGGCACGTCTCCTCAAAGCGAACGCAGATATCTGCTGATCACAGCTGGGTATTCACGTAAGGAGGCATATTAACCTTTGCTGCACCTCCTAGTTTACATACCGATTGAATATGAAGAAGAATAGCAAGAAATTGAATTTGGGCTGCCAATGTTCTAACCGCGATTTTGGGCCGATTATCTAGTGAAGCATTTCTTGCTGAAATCTTCGCTTCAGGGTATCTTCATGCGCGACGAGAGGAAGGACTACCCTGTTAGAGAAAAATAGCTCAAACCTCATACTATGTATGACCCAGCCGACGTGAGCAGAGATCCTCAAAGATCCTGCCACTCACACGGTGAACACAGTCATTTTGTTGGCCACATTTCAGAGTTTTCACGATGTGCGCTTTCAGCATTGCTATACATTCTGTGAAACCTGAACTCACTCTTCGTGTCAGGATTGTTGATTTCTCGTAAATTCGTTAAAAAAGATAAGTCCTTTATAGCAGCATTGTTCTTGACCACAAGACGTCCTCTTATTACTTTTATTTGTGATAGCTTATCCAATTCTTTTGGTGCTTCTGAAGCGATGTTCAAGTAAATTCTGCCATACAAAAGGACAACTTTGTTGCTCGGTCGTTAATCTTTGCTCTCACAGTCACTCGTTAAGGGCTCCCTATCTGGGGGTGCCTCGATACATTCTTCGTGAAATTCCTAGAGATATCTATCCTGCCAGGGTGGTCTCCACGACTTTCTTTCTCCCGTGCCTATCACGTACCCTGCTATGTACTATTCATACTCTACTACACAATTCCACAGTTGAAAGTATGTGGGCTGAATCCAGTTTTACTATAGATTATAAACCCTTTTACGTTGCAAATTGTTAATCTACAAAAACAACAAACAATCATAAAAAACAAGCCAATGACTACAACACTTGTTTCGTGTTAGCTTTTTTATTTCCTTTTTAAATTTTCTGTTTCCCTCTTTCATACTTGTCACAAATATCTCCGTCTTCACATGAGGCAGAGTTTTTGCTGGCTGGAAAGCGTCCTAGTGAAAGACTCCTCTGTAGTCTTGTGTGACTTGCACTGGATACTATCTATAATAGGTTACGGCTGCCAATCCCGGCAAGGCTTATAATTGTAAATTTATGAACCAATCAAGATTTTTTACTTACTTAAAACGTGACCGCGTTCTAAAACGTTTTTTACCGCGTTTTTTAAACATTCTAAAACGTTGTAACCTAGTACTTGCGTGTTATTTTCTCGTTTTTTGTTTTCTGTTGTTTTTGATTGCTGAGGATGCCCTTCTATAATATATGCTGCGACACCATTGGTTTACAGCTTATCAGGTTCTCCCAAAAGTTTGCAGCGTTTCGAGTATTTCACATCGAGCGATCAGAACTTTCGTAATAGGCAATGGATTTGATCGAGATAAGCACCGTTCGAATCAGCACACACAACACTTTTGCCAGTGTGACACCACTTGACAAATTCTGTCAAAGAGAAAACTGGGTGGTCGGGAATCCGCAAAATCCACGAAGGGTTTTTTGCATGCTCTTGTTTGATGAAGTATCATTGAGCAAGGAATTTCTGGAACCTTCTGAAATTGTTTGAAAAGGTGATAGTCGATTGGCGAAAGATCTAGAGAGGGTGGGGGTCGATTGGTCGGATTTTTGCGTGGCCGTCGCGGCGAGCGGCGCGGCGAGTGCCAGTCGTTTGCAGCTTTATTTGTTGAAACAGCAACAACAACAACGTAGACGGACTTCCAAAGCTTTCAAACTGCAATCTTTGTAGAACCTTCACGGTACCAGACAATAGCGTTTCGAGCGGAATTCCAAACAGCTGGTATGACGGCGCCGAGAAGCGAGAACTAGACCAGTTGGCCCTCACCCGTCTAGAGAATATGGTGGGTGAGGTGTAACTTCAACCCCCAATTTGTTCAATTTATGAGTAGTGATTTGTGAAACGTATGGGCTGGCGTTGCCATGCGAAAGGATCGGACTCTTTCTGCTGGCAAGTGCTGGCTGCAGCTGATGCAATTTTCGGTACATTTCGTCAATTCTTTCACGGGACTCTGCTGTGATGATCTAGCCTGGTGACATATAGATAGAGTGAATCACACCAGTCGATGACCACCACACTGTAGCCATGATCTTTTTTCGTGAGGATTCGGCTTTGGCAATCGCCTCCGTGGTTCGTCGGCATTCAACCTCTGTCCGGAACATCACTGTTATCATACACGAATCACATCACTTTTCATCGAAGGTGACAATTCAGTCCATGAATGAGTCTTTCTGTTGCGCAATAGCAGTGAAGGACCCTCGCGACGTGCCTCTTTCTGCCGGTCACTCACATTGCTGGGCACCCTCTTGTCGAGTTTTTTTTCACCATCGCGATGCGTTTCAGACCATCCGCAACAGTGGATTTGCCAGCGCCTCACTTTTCCACAATCTCTCAATTTAATTGGAATGGGTCACCCTCCACAAGCACCTTCAGATCCTCGTCAGATACTGTTTAGGGTGAACCGCTACGAGGTTCACCTTCAAGGCTGGTATCTCCAGAACGGAATTTACTGAACCATTATCGCGCGGTGCTTTCTCCAACACTTGGACCCCCACCCTGGTTGATCTCTCAAGCTGTCTCGACTGCGGATTGACCCAATCTGTAGTTGAAGAAAAATTTCGTCCGAGAATGCTCTTTTGACATACTTCAAGAAGTCTTGCAAAAAGAGGGTCATCAAGCAATGGTGAAACGGCAATTAAACCATCAGACAGCGCAAAAAAGTCTCTTCAGGATGTATTACTGAGAAGCAATGGAAAATGTGTTTTCAATCAGCAATGAATGTACAAAAAAATAGTAGCACAAAACTTCGAGAACTTTCCGGACAGTCTAATAGAACTGGTGCCCTCGAGACAGTCTGCAAGAGCATTATGTAAATGTGCTATGCATTAATGAGACATGGTTATTATGCTCGCTCATCGTCTCTCAATAAATTGAAATTTAGATGACAAGAATGAAGAAATGCTTCCCGAGAACAGTTGCTTCCCTTTCTCGTAAATCTCGTCACCATCAGAAAGAGATGTGCATACGAACAAACTGACAGGAAGAAAACCAGATTAAGCCTTTTACATAGTAAAGATATTACTCATTTCGTTTTTTAACTATTGTTTCGGTAAAAATACGCTAGCCGCCATATCACGGACATTGTATATAAGTTAAAAGGGAACGTGCTGACAACGCCTTTGAAATTCACAAGTGATACAGGAATAATAACATTGTGGTTGATGACCTTAGATGACTGTGAGCAAGAGGTATGCCTTCTTGTCTACAGGGGTGCCGAAATAAAGGTCATTTGTACCTCCACTTTCAACCCCACATTATTCGAACTTTATCAAATTTTAACAACGTATTTCCATCCCCAAATTCAAGAGCACACCTCATACTATCATTGAACACCGTAACAGCCTTCTGCACGGACCGGATCGGGAGTTCTGCGTGAACATGATGTGTCACCTCATCTTAGCAAAATCCGTGGTTTCGTCACCCTCGTTCACCACCATGCTGAGGTCCGTTCACTCTGGGCACCTTAGGGGATTCATATTAGGTAGTGTTCTTGAACATTCTGTTTTTTCTGGGTTCATAACACCCTTTGTTTCCAAGCACCAGAGCGTGCTATTACCACTGAGACCACTATAGAGGTGGGTGTGAGGCATGAAAAATGACACTTTGGATCATAGCAGCGTTGTCCAAGCAGCGAGAGCTCCGCGACCTCTGAACCGATGGGTCAGTCCTCAGGGAGCTGTATACGAGACCTCCCACGGGAACTAGCTCTGCTGTTTTAGGCGAACCCTAATGCCGTAGGTGCTCCATAGCCCGACTGTGCACACTGAAGGCTCCTGACGGTGAAAGTAATGAGCCACAGCTTGATCCTGCTTTAAGAGGAACATTCCAGAAATGTTTTGCCTTGGTACTTTCATCTCTCTCATTACCTACTTATTTCGTATAATTAGTAGAAGTGAGCCGCGAAAAATATTGCTTTTTTATTGGCACCCCCTGTAGGTCCAGGGATCAGAGAGCTCTGAGAATAGTGTATTACTTCTCCTCCTCTGTGCACCTTTTGTTTTCTTTAGCATTAACTCTTTTATCTTCTACTCAAATGCGATCTCTTTGCTTAAATGTTTCATTGTACATCTCCTTAGGTTATATCATCTAATCTCTAACATTATATCTCTGCGATTTCGTCAAAAGTTCACATGTTATGTGCCATGAAACTTGCTCACCTTTCAATCCCTCAATCACAAGATCATTGGTGATTTCGTTACAGAATTTGCTCAACTGGGCAAGGTATTCGGTCGTGACGCTCCCTCCCTTGCACTGCCTCGCTTAAAAAAGTCACTGTTGCATCTGAGAATATCTAGTGTATCGTGCTCTAGATTTAACCTCGCAAAGAATCATTAATTTCATTGAGCATTGAAGCGTCTTCATGCTTTCTTGTACCATTTTTTTGGGCAAGCGAGTGTTTTGCAGCTCTCATCACTAAGCTAGTCTTACCTGCGAAGGAAGCTCCACCATCGGATATGCTCTCAATATGCTTCTTGACATCTTCAGGAACGTCTTCCAGTTTTTGTGTTACAATAAGTGCTTCACCGTGAATCTTTTTGAGAGCTTTCAAACCATTTAAAACAAAGTTGAGATTGTCGATCACTTCAAAGCTGGGCTCTGAAATTCACTCCACATATATTACCAGTTGGGCTATCGCATAGTACTGCGCGATTATTCATTATTTATTTAAACCACTAAATTTATGTAGTGAGGAATTGGTCGATGTTGACTTTTTGCTGAGCGTCTACGCCCTTTAATAGGTGACAGATATTGACCGATATCGATGATATCACCGCTGGAAAAGCTCACTATTTTCCAGAGGTCCAGATGATTTTGCGGTCGATACCATTTTTCAGGAATGACATGGATAAATCCACTAATCAGTTAACCCTTCGGCTGAAGTGGGAGTTAAGTAAAATTTCAAAGTAAAAACCCGAAAAATTGTATCATAACGTTTTGGTCAATTTTACTAGTAGAATTTATGATAAGATACCACTAAACAGAATATTCAACACTACAAAATTTAAGAAGTTACTAACCGGTATTGATCGTAATAAAGAGTTTATACCAATTAGAATCGTTTATACATATAACAGACCAATATCCAGCCTAATATACAATTACAACAGGACTCTAAGGAAGCTTGACAATGCTAAGTTGAGGGAAATTATTACCAACAAATGTATATGCGACAAAGAATTTGCCAAAAGTTATATTCATCAAGAACTCGGGCATGTAATTACCGGTAATTTGGATATAATAAAAAGAAGACTGTCTTAGAAATTTGCTTAAAAAAGGAACAAGATATAGAATAGAATCGATTTTGGAGCTAGCAAGAATGAAATAAAAGAAAATTACAATCAGGTTCTACACAAAGTTATCACCTTTTATAAAAATAGGTACAGAATGAATATTTCCAATGTCAATATTATCCAAAAACTTTTTCACTCCTTACATCATCAAAAAATTAAACCCCTCCTCAATTCAATTAATATCAATACAGGCCAATGCAAAAAAAACATTTTTTCCTCTTGCTGTTCTCAAAAAATATCAAAACGACTTAGTTTTTGCCCTTTGGACAAGGCAAGTAATAATTACGGTACAATTTGTAAAAAATACTATCTACTAACAATAATGAAAGAGATGGGATTAACATACGACAACGAACTAAACGAATATAGATACCATAATACAGTCCATTTCAATTACGGCTGGCAGGGCGAGGCCTACGGACTTGTATCGATCTCTCTCACCCCGCCACACACTCTCACCCAACTCTGTGGGCCACGCCCCGTCAGCCTACGGGAACTGGACTGTACAGGTAATACATACGAAATATTACATGGGGTAGAAAAGGAAGCTATAATACGTAAACACATTAACTTTTGTGAAAAAAGTAAATTTATAGAAACTACAGAGAGAGGTTTACCTGTCATTTATGCACTTCCTAAGTCACATAAAAACCCAGTTAAATTTAGATTTATAACGGGAGCCTATAATAGTAGTACCAAACCACTAGCACAGGAACTGCATGGTATTTTTACACATATGAAAAAACATTTCGTAAATTGTACTAAAGTAATACAAAGTAGAAATAAAACAATCAAATTGTATTGGTCTATAAGTAATATCAACATTAGTAATGAGCTGAATGATATCACTGGAAACAATCTTAAATTGTTTTCCGCTGATTTTACAGATATGTTTACCAATTTGAAATATAGTACTATACTTAAAAATATTGGGGAATTTTTAAAAAAGTGTTTCAATAATGCAGGTAAGCAATTTATTGCCACAAATGGACATAAAGCCTTTTATAGCAACGGGGAGGACAATATTATTAATAGGTATAGACTATATAACATGCAAGATCTGCTATACTTGATAGATTATTTACTCAATAATAGCTATTGTTTGTTTAGTAGCAACATCTACAAACAAACGGTAGGAGTTCCACAAGGGGGTAATTTCAGTCCACTTTTGGCTGATGTTACTCTCACAGTGATGAAGTTCAACTATTCCTCTGAAAAGAAATACTAATCTAATAGTATATTCGTCCCCTACAGATACATGGACGATTTACTTATAATACATAACTATAACGAAAAAGAAATTGATGAAATGTTAAAACAGGTTTACAGGAATGAACTGGAGCTCAAAAAGACACATAAAAATTTGAATGATTGTAGTTACTTAGATTTGACCATTAACATAGTTAACAATAAAATAATTACAAAGTTATATAATAAAACAGATGATTAAGATTTTCAGGTAATTGAAATTCCACTAAATGACACCAATATATCTCGTATTAATAAAGGATCTGTTATATACACAGAAACACTTAGAATTGCCAACACATGTACACTTTATGAAAGTTTTGTTAGAAAAATTATAGAAATGAAAGAAGTTTTAAGACATAATGGATATGAAGAAGAATTTATTATTGTCAACGTTATAAAATGTATATACAAAAATAAGTTTATTAGTTACAAATATGAATTAAATAATGATTCTAAAAGTATTAATAATCTTGCTGCAGGTCTTTTAAAATAAAAAGTAATATCTGACATAAATTCCTTAACATAACTTATCCACTACTTAAAGACCGTCCCCTTTCCTTTTGTTTAGTATTCTTACCTAATTTTTCTTTATTTAAATTTGGCTCCATTTTCTTAACTGAGTATCACAAACCACTATATTGGCATCTAACTATTGTATTAGGATTCCACTTAAAAGTTTTACAATTTACATTTTCCAAATAATTTTCTTTGATTAATAACTCCTTCTAATCCATTTATCAACACAAGGTTAACCATCACAGTTAATATCAATCCGAATCACTGAAGAGCCTCATGGATTGATATTATATTTGACTCGTATGATGAAGAGGCGAAACGGGTGAAATCCTTCCCTTTTTTTCCCTTTTCTCCACTTCCCTTTCCTTTTTCCGTTCTTTTCCTTTTGATTCTTCTTTTTTTCTTCTCCTTTCTCTTACTTTGTAATCATACCTTGTTCTCAAACTCTAATTATTCCCTTCAATAAATTGGTAATAAAACTTATGGTATTTTACAAAGTAAAATTTCATGGTGAAGATAGGTTAGGGATCTACATTTCTGGATTCAACTGCATCAATTGGTAGCAATTTGTCTATTTGCTCAGGATCTACTTCCTACATATTGGTGGTAGATCCATATGCCAGTTATCGATGCTTACCGTTTTGTTGGAATTTTGCATACTCCAGCGGTCGATACACAGAATTTTTACTGGCACTGCATGAGAGAATGAATCGCTCGCTTCACTATCACAAGTCTAGATCGTGTTTTGATCTTCCGTGTGGATCGCAGTATCAAAAGCCATGCACCATTATTTGGAACGCTTGGCAATTAAGCGCTCCATATATCGGCAGGAGATATCAGAACATGAACAAAATACGTTCACCCAATGGTACTGAGCATCAGACGCATTTACTACAGCAGTCGTATAGTAATAGTGAGTGGTACCGGATTTTACCCTTTCCCCATCTCCTAAAAGCTCTTATTAGCCCCTGTGAGCCGTTATAAGTTTAGAAAAGCAACCATTAAGGTACCCGGACCCTGTAATACCTGTGAGTGTAAACATCCCACTTTCAGCCAGAAGCGCGAAGCGGATTTGGCGACATCAGCCTTTTCACACTCTTTATCGAATCTTATCAAGCGTTATTAATTTGGATGATGTGCTCGTCCCACCCAATGAAACACCCATGAGGGTCGGCGCTCTTGGATCAACCCGAATGGGGAAAAGGAATTGACGACATTAGCCTTTTAACGCTCCTCATCGAATCTTATCAAGATTATCAAGTTGGATCACCCATCATCGATGGGCCCGTCTCACCCCTCAAAACACCTATGGGTGTGGGCGCTCTAGGATCGACTCGAAAGGCGGAACGGATTTGGCGACATTAGCTTTCCGGGGCTCCTTATCAGCCCCTATCAGCTGCTATCACTTTCGGTCCACCACCGCTAGGATCCCCTTACCACCTTCTATATCATATCTGAAATCCAAGATCCCATCTTTACTACGACGCGAGATATGAACTTCCGGTCAAACAGACAGACACACACACACACCCACACCAACGGACACATTCAGCAGATTATATAAAGTAGGATAAGGGTATGTGTAAAGGAGCCGTACGTTAGAGTGTAAAATTAAGCTTTTCATTCCTTAGTACACTCCTCGCCATACCCTTTTAGTTTTCAAGACATGGTGCTAGGTTGAGTTATCAGTGCCCGTTTTGACACGGTCAAGAGAGATATACGTTTTCAATAGCTTTTCTGCAGAAAGCACTATAAACCACCACATCCTTCCATCATCTGTTCTCTACAAGCAAACTGCCCTATATCGATAGCCCGAACTGTGCTCTCTGCTGCCCAGGTATAGTCGGATACTGACGCTGACGAGTATCCGACTACCGGACATTTCACTTTCAGGGAGTTACTAAGAGACAGAAAAAGTGAAAGCTCACAAGTGCTAGGAAAGCCTAAGTTGGCGAGCAGAGAAGAACCGCTGATCTTCATTCCTCAACCCTGGATTTTGTTTCTACAAATGTGGAATGTCAAGTAGATGAAAAGTCTTTTGGGTGTTGGGGGCTGTGTCGAACGTGCGCAGCTGCGAACAGCGGTTATTCACGCTATCAGCTGAGCTAGGGATGCCGAAACGACGAATAACAACATGACCACAAAAGATCAAAATCCTCCATTGACGGAGATGGCATTTCAGTTGGTCTTAACAGTTACCTATACATATTCGAGCTTTGGTATTGGGCTTGATTTGGGTAACTGTTGGTCTTCTCAAGCGAGTGCGACTTCAGGCCCTCGAAAGTGCGGCTTTTAGGTGCAATCTTTAGTCGATATTCACAATAGTGCTCAGAGTAGCATAACTAGCATAACTGAATTTTTTGTGGATCATAAGTTATTGACTGGTACGACTTTCTCATGGCTTGGAGGTAACAGCTTTCTATTTAACGGGTACCTCTCTAAGTCGCAGGTGCTGACATTTTGGTTGCCTTCACAGATCTAACAAAGACACCAAAATTTGCTGTAACATGAGGCTGGACTTCAGGCTGTAGCTGCTTTCGCACATCTTCTTGAGCTAATCTCGACTGTTCCTTTCGTGAATTGCTTTCAATCTTCAGTTAAGAGTCTTCTTGCAGCGCTCGATCCGTGAGTTACTCTCAGTTTTTTCTTTTTGGACACCACTGAAAGCTTACAAAGCGGGCAGTGGCAGTGCTTCGGAAATTCTTGCAGCACGATTTTGGACGATTCGCAAATTATGGAAGAGCACTGGGTTTCTATCTTCATGGTGGACACTTCTCCTTGAACTTTGATTGTTCTCTAGCACATCGTTTTTTGGCATAACCCTCCATTATCTATACCCTCAGTTTTTCTTCAAGAACGGCGGACATGACTTTCTGGACACCACTGTTGTCGCAACACAAAAGATGATAGGAATGGTCCAACGAGACGATGAAAGTTCACGTTTGGCAGTAGAACACAACTGCCATATGAAGAAATTCCCCATATCGCTCCCCATGAGCACTCCATCACTCGTCTCTGTAAGCCCTTTCTGACATTTCCTGAGAATATGCGACCTTCTGTATCCTCCTCCTTTTTGGTGACCACCATCTCCTCCCCCCTCCCCCCTCCCCCTGTTCAAAAAGTCCTCAATCCCATTCACGCCTTACCGCTTCCATCCAGCACAAGGTATGATTATCGACTGACGACCTTTCATCGGCTCCAAGTTTCTTTTACGGCCATGCGTTCTCCTCGAGGATGAGAGGGTGTGGAGCTTTGTCGATGAAAATTTCGGGAAGTGCAACCTCCCCCTCCAGTCTTCAATTGGATCCCGGTCCACAGATCCGAAAGTAGGAGCAGGGCCCCTCGTTACCCAGCAATGATAGAGCTTCATTGCACCTGATTCTGTGCTTGCAGTGCAATTGGTGAGAAAGCAAACGGAGTACGCTAATGAGAAAGAACTGTTCCCTTCACTGAACATTGTTCTCGTAAGAAGTTGGCAGTTACAGTTTGATTATGAACAAATAACTCACTTTGCCCGGAAGGGTTGTTGATCATTTGCAAGCCTGATAAGAAAGTCAGGTCCTTCACAGCAGTGTTGTTTGCTACAACTAATCGACCTTCTATTTTTTCTATGTGCGCCAAATTCCCTATTTCTCTTGGAAGCTCTGAATAGTAACTTTATTGATATTCCGGATATCGTTTGCACAAATTTATCACCTTATGGTGCCCATTCAGAGATGGAATCGCCAGAAAACGTGACAAATTCTTTACTTACTTTTCAGTTTCACAATGCTTAGGTCTCCAATTTCTCTGCAGTACTTTCCGATGCGACTCAGAGCTTCCTCATCGACTTTCACGCTACTGCACTTGCGATCTGAAAAATTCACCGGCTGTAATGAATACTTCTCTCGTTCATGACGATTCCCACCCTTATCCAAAATGTGATGTGCTATTGCGGAAGAAACAAACCTACGCAAAATCTACTGCGACTTTGTTTGTTTTGTCAGTTATGCGTTGGGAAAGAAGGAGAGATGCGTTAATTTAAAAATCGCTTCTTCGCTCTCTCGTGGCACAGTCAGAGTCATACCGACGGTTTTCCTTGATAATTTCGTAACGCATTCCTGTCGCTGCTCTTTGCTGAAAGTGGCGCTGTGACGGTTCGATAGTGGAGTTAAAGGCTCCTCCGTCTTCCGCTCACTCTTTTTTGTTCTTCGTTGTTGCTGCATTCACATACAGGATGTTCTTGCTGCATTCACATACAAGCGCTAGTACAATTTATCTTTATTATCACCTGCATCACCTGTCCTCCCGTTGCTCATCGCGAGTCTCGAGCGGGCGTCAGCAACGTCTCCATTCGTCTCTGTCGCGAGCCGGAGTAATCCAGTATACCTTTTTAGCTAAAGAAACACGCAGCATCTCGCTTTCTCCGCGCAGAGCTTTCGTCAAGAAGTCTGACCGCCGAGCCGGCGGTAGTCTAGGTGTTCGTTTGACGTCCCGAGGGATCCAGTCGGTAATCGCTCTAGTCCAGCGGTCATCGTGATATTGCATGACGTGTCCGGCCCATCTAATCTTCGATTCCTTGACAAATGCGGCAGCGTCCCTGATCTTCGACCGACGACGGAGTGCGTGTATCGGAATACTGCGAGCATCGTCCTTCTGATGGCGCGTTGGATGACGCCGACCGCATGCTCCTCCTGCTTACATAAAGTCCGAGTATCTGAGACGTATGTTAGGGCAGGAAGAACAGCGGAATCGAAGAGATGGGCGTGGAGCCGTATGTCCTTCGTCTTCTTCACAACTTGCTCGATGGTCTGTAAGGGTCCCCAAGCCGCTCTTCTCCTGCCTGCTCAGCTCGGGCAATAAGTCATTCATCATATTGACTCCCCTACCTAGGTACACATAGCTGAAGCATTCAGTGATGTTCGTTCCGTTGAGCGTGAATAGGGCATCAGGAGCCAATCCGTTCCTCATGAACAAAGTCTTCGTCAGGCTCAGCTGCAGACGGTTTCTCCACACTCGCAGTCGGAATCGGCTAGCATCCGCTCCGCTTGCTGGATTGTCTGTTATAAGGGCAATGTCGTCAGCGAAGTGGAGGTGGTGTCGATGCCGACCATCGACCTCCACTCCCATTCCTTCCCATTCCAACTGACGCATGACGCTCTCGAGAGCGGCGCTGGAAAGTTCAGGCGAAATGGTAGGTCCTTGTCGAACCCCTCTCTTCACGTCGATGATGACCTCCTTGTAGAATGGCGAGATCCTATTCGTAAAGTTGCTGTAGAGCTCACGAAGTACTCTTATGTACTGAGTAGGCACACCCTAGTTCCCCAGAGCTTCGATAGCTGCTTCTGTCTCAACTGAGTCGAAAACTATTTTCAAATTGATGGATGTGAGACATGACGCCATCTTGTACTCTCACGATACTTCAATGAGCCTAGTGACCGTGTGGATGTGATCGATTGTACTTAACCCTCTCCGAAACTGCTTGCTCGCATGGCTGTCCTTCGTCTAATCATCTACCGATTCTATTTGAGATGATTCGAATGAAGAGCGTGTAGACTACAGGCAGCAGGCAGATTGGACGATAATTGCAAGTGTCGTGTGGCTCCCTTCTTACACGGCAACATAGTACAGCTGGTTTTTCCTGAGGTGGGTACCTTGCCTTTCGACAGTTAGCGTGTGAAAAGTCGGGCCAAAGTTTTGACGATAACTGGTGGAAGATCCCTCAGATGTTCCGGTCTAATCCTGGGGGGTCTTTCGGGGTCAGACGCTGTACCATTCCTCACCGACGAAATGGCGTGTCGGACTTCGCAAGGGAGCACTGATGGAACGACATATCCATCCTGCTTCAGATTGCTTCTGGGCAGTTGGACAAGGCTATTGAGGGATCCGTGTTGAGGTCGTTAATGACAACTCCATTACCTTTCGGGAAGCAGTGATTGTACCGTCCGGACGCCGGAGACCGGTCATTCGGTCCTATAACTGGCGAAACTTCGGCGAGCATTTCGGATGCTTCTCCCAGCTCCCTACTTTGGCCAGCACTGTTGCTCTTCTCTCCTTGTTATCTTCTTTTATCGCCTCTCTGCATTGCTTCGCAAATTCGGACGTCAGTTGGTAATCGCCTGCGGCTCGTGCGGTTCCACGTTGGCGTATAAGCTCGAGAGTTTCCGAAGAGAGACACCTCTTGGTGACTTTCAAACTCTCTGCCCTCCTGGCACAATCGTGAAGATGCTCAACGAGACGCTTGTACTCGTCGTCGAAGTTTTTGATAACGGAATCCTCCTATACACCTGCGAGAGACACGAGGTGTTCCCATTTGATGACTGTCTTGGGTCCTTCCTTTTCAAATTTCGCAGCTCTCTGTCCACGTATGGAAAAGAGCAAGCTAGCGCGGATGATCCGATGGTCTGTCTCGTATAGATATTTGAGACAACGGCAACGTCGGTTAGGCAAAACCTTCGATTGAAGGTGACGTTATCGATCTCATTTTGGAATTGTCCACCGGGTGACTCTCAAGCCTATTGTAGATGAGAAGAATTCTGGGACTGTGAGTTACCATGTATGAGACTGATCGACATGATGAACTCATACAGCCTTTCACCCTGCTCATTCCCTTCAGTTCCGCGAGTTCCGATGTGAAGTTTGTCATCCATTCTTCCAGGGCCGATCTTAGAGTTGAAATCGCCGACGATGACCATGAAGAATTTATGATCTCCCCTAAAGAACATCTGCAGTTCCACACAAAATGCCTAGGGCTCGTTCTCGTCGTAGCTTGATGTTGGTGCGTGGGCGACGAAGGTGGTCCATCCTATTCGCGTTGTCAGATTTTTGTACGAATCGATGTTCATGGCTAAGTGCGTGTTGACGAAGACGCCCACACTGCCAACGTCTCTCCTGTCGCATGTTCCGAAGGAACAGTTCCTCTCCAGTCTCGTAAACGGCAGGTAGCGGGCGATGCCTTCTCGTCTCGACTAGTCCGATGACGTCGTACTTGATCTTCTTGGCTTGCATCATCAGATCTTCGATACTCTCTTCCGATGCAAGGGTTAGTGCGTTGAAATTACAGATCGCCACCTTAGTCCTTCTCGATCTGGGCAGCCTTTTATAGCCCTGAGTTTTAGCAGCCTCTCTCGAGCGGTCCTACCTAACGCAGCCGTATTGGGAGCTCCCTGACGTTCAAGGGAATGAGGCCCATTTTTATGGGTGTGTAACCATATGTCAGAATTCCGCACGACGACGAGCGGCGTGCGATGCACTGTGTGCGAGCTATGCGCGTCGCGGTAGTTGGGTCATAGAACGATTACACAGTAATGCTAGGTGCGCGATAAGCAGTTGACTTGTAATCGCTTCAGGACCCAGCACCATGGCGCCTTTAGCTGGTCCGCACTACTTCGCTTACGACATGCCGCGGAGCGGAATCCTGATTAAAGGTAGACACCCCATTTTTATTCCGGTTTTCGGCATAATGAAGTCCCACGAGTAGCTTGCCAGGTTCTGACGTGGGAGCTTGGTATACTCCGGGTATTCAACCAGGCCAGGCTATTCCGAAGTGGACTCGGGGTTTATTCATTGGAGGCGACCCCGAACCTCCTCCCATGTACCTCCCACTCGTTAGAATGCAAGCGTTTGGCTGGATCGAATGCAGGATACCAGCTGCACCATACAGAACGCTTCCACATGTATGCAAGAAACGTCTGCATTGTGGGTACCAATCAGCACAGCGCAGTAGAAACAAGGAGTTCATCCCCTGAATCTACCTGCATCTCAGGGCAGGTACATGGTGGCTTTTGGTCCACGATTAGCTCCCTATCCGCCACCTGGTCTCGCGCAACGTAGCCTTGCCACCTGACGGCTCGAGATCCTTCAACGAGAGAACCCCCTCGATGAAGAAAATCCGTGGATCGTTATTAACCTTCCGGAATAATTTGAAGAAGGATGAATAGGCTCCAAAAAGAAAGGTTAATTCACTGCGGCTATTCTGGAACATTTCCGATTTGTTTTTAAGTGCCGGACTATGCGGTTTCCTTCCCTTAGTTTCTTTCTGCAAACATATGACGTGCTCATGACCGACACAGGACCGGACAAACATCTGTACCCGTTATCTTTGAAAATAGCCAACGGATTTCTCCACATGAGTACATATTAGGTTGTAAGGAAAGTTCTGGCCGCTTTTTCGCAATCACAAGATAAATTTAAATATCAGAGCGCGTCAACATGAATCAGCTGACATATTGTGCTCGTTAGATAGAGAAAAAGTTGCTCTTTCAGAATATATGTTTTATTTGGAATGCCACAAGGTTTTCAATTTATTAGGGAAGTTTTAAAGTGCTGCGAAAATGGCACTTTTAAGATGACTTCACTTCAAGAGTTCTTGTTTAGCCGAGTCCCAGCGAAGGTGACCACAAATGTGAATACTGCAAGAGGAGGGGGTGTATCACTGGATGGAACACATTGTCTCCGGTTTCAGAAGTGCAGAAATGAGGACGAGCTGCTCGAATTTTCAATTGATCAAATCGCTTTAACTAAAACGGCAGAAGGCGATGAGCGTCCATATTTGCAGGGGATATCCACAAGTATTGGCCCTCAACAAGCAACCTTAGCTGACCACCTCAAGTGGCCTTGATTTGGAAAAATCCAAAAAAATGGGTGCCGCGGGACCCCCCACGGCAGTCATGCGCAAGCGCATTTTTCACAAATCCTCTTCCACTAATTGAAGCAGTTGCAGGGTGAGGCCCTTACTCGTCTATCATGTTCATCAGATCTAGCGCTAACTATGCCCCACTTCCCAAAACATCTGGCCAGCTCCTTCAGTAGCAGTGTGTTCAGAAAGAGTGGCGATTTGAAGTCGACTTTTTTTCATTTCGCGCAATATAAATTATCAGCCCTTCATCAAATCGAGATGTGTAGGTATGCATAGTGTTGCCAAGAGTGTGGCGAATCTAATGGTGCTCACTCTGTGAGAAAAGATGCACTCTGAGCCGAGTTATGATCTCTCGAAGTTGAAATTTCAAAAACCGGCCAAAACTTTCCTTACAACCTAATAGTATATGTTTCGTCCTAAAGCCGAACCAAGATAGTAGTTAAGTTTATCGACGAACGTTTCGGCTTTGTCGCTCTCCAGAGTCTGGAAAGTCAAAGATAAACGCGATTTACCCCCGAACACCTGCAAAAAAATCCTTATAGACCACAAAGATTCAGACAGGAATCGCAGATCACATTTACCATTGGACTAACCCGTTAGCACAACTGGCTGTCGCTGAGATCACAACTAATCTGAATTAGTGGGTGGCTTCAGATGACCGGACCCATCAGCTTGAAGTAGATGGCCATTTTGGACCGCACAGGCTGAGAAATGGTGCAAGTTCGTTTGTTATGGATGTGCACTCCCCTTCCCCACTGAATTCAAGGTTTTGGGCGTAAATCCAAAATGCCTCAAAAGTCCTCAATCGTTTCAAAACATTGAAGTGTTCTTCAATTTTATAGTACAGAGGCCGCCCAGTTTTCACTATGTACCCATCTCCACAGTGCATGCAATATACCAGGTGGACCACATTTGACTCCTGGCAGTCACCATCTCTTCCCACTACACAGTGAGGGAAAGGGGTGGAATGCAGGTGTTCCAACTGGTGAGGCCAGGTCAGGTTGAGGTCAGCTTGCGCGGCGGATTGCAATCAGGTAAAGACAGGTAAAAACACCCTGCCAAAGCTCCTCCCCTAAAAAGACTCAAGCAAATCTGGGAGAGCCCAGACGGAGAAGGACACGCCGTCATTCGGACAATTCGCGAAGCGTCGCCGCGCGCGGTGACCCGATTTAGTGCCGGTCTCTAGAAATCGAAACACTTGCAACTCACCCTGAGGGAAAGCACAAGTGCAGTCATATCCTCGGTTCCGAAGTGATTGTTGCTTCAGGGAATTCGAGAGACTTTCCACTACCCGAACTGTATGATCAAAATCACACCTGCCCAGAGCCGTCGTAACGGCCGAGCTGATGGCATCGGTTATGAAAGACATTCAGAAAGGTACTTCTTTTCTTCTGTCGGTCACCGATGACATCCTCTCAGACGCGTTGAACATGCTCTTGATGATAACCCATTTAATTTTCTGAGGGATGTGCCGACCGGAAATGGACCAAGATATTTTTTGCTGCTGGGTTCCCCATATCATTTTGTTTGATGCAACCCACATTCAACTGCACCCTTTAACGGGTGGATGATCCAACTTTAAGGTTAGAAAAGGAAGCCAATAGTCCTTGGGCTTCTCTCGTGAGAACTGGGATGTTCCCCGATGTTACAGGTTAGTCCGAGTGTGATTGTGGTTTGCAACTCCTACTGAACTCCTCTGGTCCATGAAGAACTGTTTCATAAGTTTGCGAAGGTTTTAAGGAGGGGGTATTCATCTATCATCGGCTTTCTGAGCTCTGATAAAGGCGACAAGAACGAAAATTCAGCCGAATAAAGTCGATTACCATCATCCGTTAAGTATTTCTGTCTATCTATCTGTCTGTCTATCTGTCTGTCTGTGTGTCTTTTTGCTCAGAAACTCATATCTCACAGCAGTAATGAAATCTTGAATTTTACAAGTGATGCAGGGGTAGTAAAGGGACACCAGTGGTAAGGGATCGGAAGTGATAGCAGCTGATAAGGGCAGATACGGAGCGTCAGAAGAAAAATCACCAAATCCGTTTCGCTCTTCGCGCAGACCTTTGAGCTCTCTGGAGTTTAACGTGTGTGATACTTGGACATTAACGGGTGGATGATCCAACTTGATTACGGTTGATAAGAATGGATAATGAGCGTCAGAAGGCGAAAAACCGATGAATCCGTTTCGCTTTCCAGGGCAGAGCGCGATACGGGAATTTTCATTGGTAATGATCAAAACTGATAACGACTGATGAAGTAGATAAGTGCCATTAGCAAGTAGAAAGGATGAGATGCGGTACTCGCACACTACTACAGTACGAATGCTATAGTCACAATGTCCGATGCGCAGTGGCACTGGATGAGCACATTTTGTTAGCGTTCTTATATCAATTGTAGTCGACAACCACTTGTTTCTGCTTTTTTTTACCCATACTCTTCTGCACTAGGGAAACTCCGAAAAGTGATAAGTGTTAACTGGGCTATCGCTAAGTACTGCGCCTATCGCAATGTGGATCTGTGCGATATGAACCTCTTCGATATCGGTTGGCCAGTTTCGACCATTCCCCCATCATTGAGTTCCAGCTCGCGTAGTACTGTGCGATACCCTAATTAGTACAGCTATATGCGTCAAATCACGAATGGCTCGGTGGACCATAAAGCTCCTCTTGCAAAGGTAAGTGGTCATAACCGGTAGAGCTGGTGGTAGTAGTAGATAGTAAACCACACAAAAGCACATTTCATTCTCACTTATTATTGTATCAGGCGATGTTTGAAATAACTCTGAATCTCTTACTAAAGAAGCTCGCTTTTCCACTTGTAGCGGCGACAATCTTTCTCATTGCAGCTTTGGGCACATCTGAGGACTTCTCGGTCACAACCAACACATCGCCACGTATTTTCTTGAGTGCTTCTAATCCTCTCATAGTGAAGCCCTCATTGTCAATAACCTCCATTGCAGGCTCTGAATTTTCTTTTGTGGAATAAATTCAAGGAAATTGGGCATGCAATTGAATGAATCCTTGAATAAAAGGAGCTTTTTATAATTGCTGTCACTACATTGATAGCAGCAACCCTCAGGTGGGGTCTATCTAATCTATGCCTACAATGAAGTCGTTCTATATATGATGGCGTATAGTTAGGGAATTCATTGTACAACATCTCTCGAGTTCTTAATCTAGTTCAGAGTTCGCGATTCAGGCGACTGCCCGATTCAGGTGATTCCCTATTTCTGCGATTGCTCGATTCAGGCGGAAAGAAAAAGATACGTATCGACAAGGCAAATTAGGCAGAAGCGCGATTCAGGTGAAAGTAAGAGCTTTTAAAGTCATTGTCGCATCTACTCGCAGATCTCGTTGACCTCAAAGATGTGGTCATCGGTTCCCGTCATACCACATCATCGGACGTGGCCCTTGAGTTATCGAACGCGGCCAATCCTAACACAGGATCCAGACACGGGGAGGAGTAAATTTGAGAGACTGTAGAATATGAAAGTAGGGGTGCTCAGTACTGTAACATTAGAGAAAGAACGAGACAAAACGGCGAAAAATAAGAAGCCGTTAACCGCATTCTTTGTCGCTCCCCTCTGCTTCACTAGCCGGAGTGGACTGCAGACGGGCGGAGAGGCTAAATCAGCCAGCCGCGAGCTTTCTCCCGCCTTCGCCGGCGACTCGCCCGGCTGCATGACCGCAGAACGACAGGCCGTGCTGCGATGTCGTGATAAGACCAAGCAATGCGAGTTTCGCCACACATCACTCTTTTGAAGTAGAGGGCCTGTTTTCAGAGAAATGCATTCACATTTCTCAAATTCTTCTTACTCCTCCCGCTGCATTTATTGGACAATGAAGGGACATGAAACAGTGCGTTGAGCGAAACAAGCAACACAAACGCGAAAGAGCGGATTGGACAATCGCGAAAATCAAGCAAGCGAACTTATTACAGCTGCACTCCGTGGTCACGCGTTCTGGATTTGATATGTCTGACCATCTCAATCGAGCGAGCCGCTCCTTGGCTTGAACGTGAACTCTGAACAATGCCTCACTTCGCAAGGTTATCATCCCTTATGGACTACTTTCTTTGCACTCATTCATTCACAGCTTTTATCCTTAGTCAACACGTTAGCCTCCAATTTCAAAATGTGTCCAATTTAGTAAAAAATGTTTACTGGTAGTTGATCAAAAGCGCACAGAAACGGAGGAATCCTGCCCGAGGTGAGGGAATGGATTGGCCTATTGTTCGATAGGAAATCCTCACTGCTGCCTGATTTTTTCAAAAATTATCAGTTGAAGCCATATGATCCATGCAGTGGGATGCTATAATGTAAGGTAGATAGTGTATCACTGAAGAAGTATCTGCTCGTGGATGAGAACGAGACATTTAGAGACTGACAAAGATCGTTTTGACATTCCATTGTACGTGTGATTTTGCTTTTTGAGACCGAAGCGCACATTTTCATCCTCGAACGTGATATCAGGTAGAGCATTCCCTTGTATATCCGAATTGTGGTTGACGATTCTCAGTCGTCCACAGATTCGTCAGTCAGTGAGTGAATGGAGCATTGAAGAAATTAAGGACCGAGCAACGCTTCAAAAAATCCTTGCAGAAAAACGAATATAAAGATTCGTAAGAAGCAGTGGTGATCTAGTAGTTGACATCTCAAAGGCTTATGAAATTCCATTCGACTAGAATGTATCCTTACAATTACTTTTGCGCCCGAGAGTAGTGCTGTAAGGCGAAGCTGCTCGCTGTTGTGATTGGTTAATGCTGTAGGATAAAAAATTCTTGCTTCTGTGATTGGTTCTGTTCTCCTATACATGTGTAGTCTCATTTACCAAAATCACCAATTCGAATAACGTGAAGGTAGAAAATTGATTCCACTGGTAAACAGGAAATGTGCACAAAGCTATTGGTTTATGTAGTAGAGCGCTTATTTTGTTCTACGCCGACTCAAAAGAAGAATTTCTCTGTGAAAGTACCAATCTGAAATCAGTTATGCATATGATCTGTATCGCTCACTACTTTTGTCAGAGGGGTGAATTTCTTTCAAGTTTGACAGAAATGATAAGTCGGAGGCAGCACTATTCTTCTTCACCACAAGACGTCCATTTATTTTCTCAATTTGGGCCAGTTTATCGACGTGTCGTGGTAATCCTGACAAGATCAGCTATAATGTCGCATAAAACCATCACAATCACTTGTAAAAACTACTAAATAACTAAATAAGTATAAATAAATAAATTGGATTAATTGCTTTTGCTGAAGTTTATACGATAAAGTTTTATTGTATTTTTGCGCTTATGTATTCTTGTAAACCTCCCATGCAAAATGAATGACTTTCTTGGAAGAATCTCTGTTAGAGCCGGCTACGCTTTTCATGAGCGATTGTCACTGAACTGTGGTCAGCTGAGGTGTGGCCATTGGGACAGAAAATTCGCTTTGCAGGCTTCTGCACGCCAGGCGGTGGTTCGAGCTAATGGCGCTGTATCATTTGGGATAGCAGTGTTTACGCTTTATTTTAGGCGTAATTGTGGGAATACTCGCCAGTCGCTGCCATGCGGTGCTTGTGTGGTAAACCACCGAGTGCAACCTTAAATTTGGATAACTGAACGTCTATTGGTGTAAATACATGGGATAGGAAAGGAACTGTATGCAGTAGAAACAGTCCGACCGTCCGAAAAACAAGTTGAAGATGATAATGGCAGGAGGGTGGAGCCGGACGATGCTAGCGTTGCCTATAGTGCGTCTGATAGGTGGGAGGCGTGCACATAGAAACCGTCCTGAAAGCCTATTAATTGAACTTGGGCGAAGTTACAGTGATGAGTCATACCGTAAAGCTATCGATTTCAGCATGAGAATCGATGAGATTCGTTATACTCCTTGCCACACGAAATAGTTTGTCATTATTCTTGGTGTTGCACGATTTTAGTGACGACCCCGAAAATCGAGATCCTCTTGCGTGATGATGGTCTTTCTTGTTGGTCTTCTTGACGAGATTACGGTGTTCTCTTGGGGGTACTTGCCATGGACTCGAGCCTATCCCTGTGGGCGATGAACCTCTTTCTCTAATTCATTTCCTAGAGACCATTAACCGAATCGACCCCATCGTCTTTCAGCCTTTCCTGCATGCGCCGTTTGAGGAGTTGAAGATCCTCGTCTATGGCGAAGATATCGCGTCTGCTTTACTGTATTGATCGTGGCCCGTCTCCTTCGGTTCTAAAAAGTGTGTTACTGTGAAGCGAACTTCCGTCGACCTACGAACACTGGCTGAACGCTTGTGTTGAACGCCGCTGTGTGGTGACCGTTCGTTGCCGTAGGTCTTCTCGGTGGCGATTCTTGAGACGAACGTTGCTATAGGAGTTTTCGAATTTCTATTTGGAAGCTATCACGTTCTCGTGAGGAGCATGAGATCCTTCGCGTTGCATTCAACTTAATCCTCGATACGCTTGAGCGTTGTCTGAAGTTCCTGTTGATCACTGGGAATCCTTCGAATATTGTCACAGAGCAGCGGCTTTGGTTGAATTTCTAAAAGATGAGCCAGATATTGGCGGAGTGAAGTAAATTTTTTTACACAGCAAACTTGCGAGCTCAACTTTCGTCAACGCGCACGGTGTTGGGCGCATTAACGTAAGGGCGCGATCTTCTGCTCGAGAAATTTCTGCCCATCTTGCAGCTTCTTCGAATCTGTCGCTTGATCTTCCGTCGTGGTCGATACAGTTCCTGAAAATCCGGTACCACGCTGCTATCAATTAGTTTGGATCCTTGAATCACAGCGATTTTGTTGTTGATCGTCGTCATATCCAACCGCTTGCCCTTGCACAGTTGAACTGCAGGTTTTCGAAGTCACTGTAGGCGAGGTGCAGTAGGGTCGCTCCCCTCGGAACAGCTCCTAAGGCCTTTTCGCTCTCTTCACAGCGACCACTTTGGAGTTTACTGCTAGACTTCCCTTCCTTCAGTTTCCTCTGTAGCGTGGGCGATTGCAGCTTATTCGACACAGATGATTTCTCAGTAAGTGCCGAATTTGGAAGTTTCGCGACATGTAGCGCTTGGTTGATATCTTTTCGGATGCTTTCTTTCCTTTGACCATTTAAATAGATACTAATCTAAAGTGAATAGTGAATAAGGGCTAGATCTATAGGAAGTGTACATATATGGTGTGTTATTGTGATACTCGGGTGAGTAACATCAATTGGCGTGCACGGCGTGTGCTGCTGAAATTCATTCGTTCTTTCTGGCGTGTTGTTCCTTTTTCGTATGCCTGCGGCGGATCATTCATGGAATCGCGTTGTACACTAGAGGAGGTGGTACCCCTAGTACTCGAACCATTCGTAGGAGAAGGCGTATCTCTAGATGAATAGGTAGTCAGCAGCGATACTGAAAAATGATAAAAGAAATGATGAAAAATGATAAAAAAATAATCCCAACTGCCAATCCGAAGTTGCACCAGAACAAGAAGTCGTCAAAGATGTGTCCAATGTCTTGAAGCCCAATCTCGCCATAGACGTTGGTCTGCTTGACAACGAGTCTGCTTGCATCCAGTGCAAGCAGTGATACGCGTCCAGTGCAGGATTCTCGTTAGTTGAGACTGGGTATCGATTGTATCATATCACGTTATAGTGCTGACGAATTTGCGCTCGTGTGGAGATGAATCGTAATATTGAGGTTACCGTGGTCACATGGTACGGTGAATGTGGCATCGTAAGTCACCGATGCCATTATTGCCTCGTTCTGGCTGCAGTACATAACTGTGCCCACTGCACCTTGCACACAGTGGTAAATCCCTTGTTGATCGTACTGTTGATTGTGCAGATCGTTTCCGTGGCTTCTTCCTCGGTAGTGTTTGCTGATCGTGAAAAGAATTTCTGCAGTAGACAAGGTAGGTAAAACCGCGAAAACCGTCGCGTTGGGCCATTCGCTGCCTGTCTTTTCGGAAGCAATCCACTAGTGTCGCACTAGGAGTCATCGACGAGGGTTCTAGTTGTCAGCTCTAAGTCGGCTCATACATAGTTTATGGTGTCTTGTGCCGGCTGGTAACGCACGCTGGATGTGCATCGCACTAGAGAGTTTCGGTGTCCTACTGCGGAGTGCTTTGTAGCGGAGGTAACATTTGTTTTTGCCAGAGGGCCATGTCTTGTTGAGAGAAATGGATGCTGTTCCCAGTGCTCGAGTGGGTGGCACAGTAAACGAGCTTAACGTGAACTTCATGGATGCAGTTTCCATTATTGTTGAATTCTTCGGAAACTGTCTTGCTTCCAATTACAACCGTTATATGTACCAGCACAGCTTCCTTCCAAATCTAGCAGCTGAAGTTCTCGAAGATATTGTTGCCTCGAGGTTTCATGATGATGCGGTCATGCAGACATCTACTGAAATAGAAGAATCGGTAATCAAGTCCTCTGCAGATTTCGACGCAATATGTCACTCATGGAAAGCAACTGACTTCAACTAGTTCCGGTATGAGCCTGATCGTGATGATTCCTTGTTCTCCAGCTTACTAGGTGCGGGCATCGTTTGGTGCTGTGCCCTCGCTTTGTTGCCGCTCGAGTGTACATGATTGTGCGTTTGTCACATATCAGCTATTGTTTTCTCTTTGGCGAATTTCGTTAAGCATTTGGCCTTTGTTGGTGATACGCACGCACGCTTCTTTATTGAAAGTATTGAGCTTGATGATCTCTGCGACTTCGATTTTGCACTGCTGGCTGTAGAATACTGACTTGTGCATGCGTCATCCTGTGTTCGACGATATCGGCATCCTGACAGGTTTCGAGTTGTGGAAGTGCACAAGCCACTACGAGGATGAACGGCACAAATCCTGTTGATTCTGAAGATAATCGTCGTCCCCTGTATTGACTTGCCGTGGCGTCTGAGTTGCTGACCTGAGTGTGCTTTCCGTTTTGAAGCAGTCTTCCCTCAGCAGTCCGATAAACCTTGTAGAATACTCTGATTGGTTGCCCCAGCAAAACTAAGCCGTGGCACAGTGAGTATTTGAGGGTTACGAACAAGTAAAAGATGAGAGCAGTGCGAGGTTTACATTAGTGATTGAAAATGTTGACGATACGGAATCAGCAGGTAATCTGAGGGCATAACGGAGTAGCAGAACAAGTCGTTCCTTCGCTTTTACTTTCGCTCCGTTTGATATTTTCCAATAACTGTGTGCTCGTGCAAAGTGATCTCTGGCGGAATACGTATTAGTTACCATTCCAGGGGGTCAGATCGCAACAGACAATGGCATTCTTGCCCAGTTCTTAGGATTTGATTCCTGCGTCCGTGATTAGTAGGCCTCTGGTGTGCACTGACTAGTAGCGCTGAATTTGTCCATTCCTACCCGCATCCTTGTAGAAATCGTTTCTGACAACATTGATTCCACTAGTCCGATAATACAAACCAGCTGGGCTGGCGCTCGATATCAGTCGATCAGTATCATTCGAACGATTTGCAGAAACAGGGGATTCGCGAAAACGGGAGAAGGAAGCATAACCCCTTTTGCCAATCTCGCTTCCGCATCAATCGATATCGATCGAACTCATTTTGCATGCTTACATGTGTGACGCGCGCAGTAGTGTGCGCCAGCCCACTGGTATCTAAAATTCATGATCCCAACTGCTGTGACGCGAGATGAATTTCCCGTCACTTGCCTTTCCAGGCTCCTTATCAGCCCTTATCAGTGGCTATCACTTTCGGTCCCTCACCAATGGTGTCCCTCTACCACCCCCTATATCACTTTAAAAATTCAGAGTTCCAGCTTTACTGCGACGCGAGATATTAATTTCGTGACAAACAGACGGACGGATACACACACAGACAGACAAACGGATTATATATAGTAGGATGAGTCGGTATCGTAGAATTGTCTTCGATTGATTATAGCTTGACTTTTGCAATTAACAACTCTGAACGTTGGTCGTGAACAATGTAGAGGCATGCTGCCTTACTTGCTAGCGTCACCGAAGGCCACAATATGTGCTGGTACCATCGTGGTTCCGTTGCTCTGTTTCTCGGAGCTCCTTTCGCGATTTCGTGTTGAGACAGAACGCTTTTCCCGTCGTGCTCTGTTGATGAAGGGGATCTCATATGTAGTCACGCTTCCAGAGGATTTAAAAACCAGCTTCACGTGCTGCGTCAGTGGAGTCATTCATCCTCATGGATAGTATAAAGATGCCACTTGCTCTGACACGATATGTTTCGTGAACATTGTTTCCCTGGATAGCTGCATATTATACAAGAATTGTGTCATCTTCCGAGTCCCACTTGAGCCCTGACAGCTTGGTCAATTGACTCAGCTTGTCCGATGGAAGACTTTTGTGCCTCGGCACAAATGCTTTTGAACTCTCGCAAATTTATGCTGATCTCTGCGAATATCGTGCCGCATTGCAGCGTTGTAGTCCTTCGTCCACTGTAGACGCCGTCATGATCAGGTTGTTTACGCACATGTTCTCTTGAACGCGTTCATTTTCCATCATGTGGCACATAGCAAAAACGGCGAACAATTCAAAGACGGTGATAGGGGTAATGTTGGTGATAAGAAAACTCAAAAGGAGTAATTCGCTGAGAAGTTATGGATCTGAGAGGTCTATGTAGGGCGAAATCCCTCGCGGAAGGCCCCCCCTAAAGACAGTGTTAGGGGTAATGTGGGTGATGAGAATCCCTAAGAGGAGTCATTCACTCGAAAAGTACGGGTTTGGAAAGTCTATTCGCGGCGAAATCCCCCACGAAGGGCACACCCCCGAGCTGTGGCAGAAGCGGCCTTTTCTGCTCGAGCCGCCTTACTGTGCTCGGTCCGCCTCCTAGCGACTGATTGGCTGGGGTGGAAATAGAAGTCGTGGGCCGCTTTCTCAGTTTTGGCTCGAAGCGCACTCCAGAAAAGAGATGCTTACTCATTCTCGAACATCTCTTCGTGTTTACAACATGGCAACACGCCAATGGAACACTCGTCCGGACCACCCGCCTCTTCACGTACGGTAATGCTCCACATCGAGGATCAGCGGTGGGGAGGGGTCCTATTTCTCGGGTTTTTGGCCATTTCCATCCGTTTTTTCTTCACTATCCTGTTACTAGGCATCTCGACTTTCACATTCACTACTTCTTTTACTTTTTTGCCGAATTTCCCAAACACTGCCTTTAAACTGTGGGGGCCAGGCCGCCTTTATCATGTTAGCCCGCTTCTTATGGACGACTTTACCAAAGGGTGGCTAAGGTGTAGAGTAATATTGGTATATTATGAGCATATTAGCACAGATACTTATCGTATCGTATCAAAGCCGTATTTATCG
Source organism: Trichostrongylus colubriformis (assembly GCA_963978905.1). Classification (NCBI taxonomy): domain Eukaryota; kingdom Metazoa; phylum Nematoda; class Chromadorea; order Rhabditida; family Trichostrongylidae; genus Trichostrongylus; species Trichostrongylus colubriformis. The sequence continues at coordinate 18,413,604 of OZ022256.1, forward strand.
TAATGACGTGGTGTTTGACAAATCAGTTCTCGTGATGAACACGTCCACAGTGCCAAAGGTTGGAATGAGTGATGCAACCGAATCAACCTCACTACGGCCTTCAACCTCAAGTGAATCGCAGTGACGATATTGCCAGTGTCCAATGGCTTGGAGATATCGTTCATCTACAGACAGCGTCGCGTCTCGATCTCAGATTCGCAGGTGAACCTGTGATATGGCTTTGATCGCTTGTAATGGCGATATTTCCTTTCTACACGTAGAAGGATGCAGTTCAGTGACGGTGGAATCACCGGGTGAAGTTTTTCGTTAAGGCATGAAGAATTCTTGAAGTGTGCCGAGCCTTCGAAAGCTCACGGAGTTTGATGTTGTGTTCATTTGAGGAGTGACTACCGCTCGATGCGCCAAGTAATGACCACCGCTCCATCAGCCTTTGCTTTCTCGTCAACATCCTTGAACACTCCCTTATTCAACTATTTTTGGAAGTTGTTGTGATATTGCTCTAGCAACTCAGGCTGGCGTATGAACACCGTTTGAATGCTTCTAAGCCTACTTCACAGTTGTCTGGGAGATCTTCGGAGTTGTTAATCCGTGGTAGTCGTACGTGGTAGCCATTTTCGTAACGTTTCACTGAGTCTCAAAATTCTTCCCAGAATTTATCGTTGATCGCACGAACTTTCTGTGAATGGGGTTCCGGCTAGTCATCGGCTACTGAAGTTTCAGACTTCAATATCGGTGCTATTGCAAACGCTCCGAATCGTCGTCTGTCGAGTATTAGCGAACTTTATAGAGTTGGACTTCTGTGTGTTTGGAGCGGAGTTATTACTGCCTGTGACAACGTATGCTATTTTTGATGTCAAAAGTTCCATTCCTGATAAGAGACTATGGATGTGACCTACTCCGCGGTCAAGCAGTTGGACAGTCGCTACGTCCTGGCAATTGGAAGTTTTCAGAGTCTGTATCTGTGGCGTACTGAACAGCTGTATGTCGTGATCCTTGAGATACCTTCGATCGTTGTTGTGGAGCTTCTTTCCTCTTCTTTCATTTTGAGATCAATTGCAGCTTAGTTAAATCATGCCTCTTTCTTTGGCGGTCTTCAATTGTCTAGTCGTTCCGCACGATTTCTCTGTCAAAGAGCTATATCCAAATGTGTGCATAGCAAGTTGTAAATCGCCGTTGTTCCTGAGTTCTAGGTGGTCTGTGTGTACACGAGTAATGAATGACTTTCCTGCGTCTGTATCTGCATAATGATAACGTTCTCGATTTTCTACGTTCTGACGTTCTAGGCTCTGGCTCGTCCAACTAAGGGGTCCACTCTGGCTCAACTTTTTCTGATACATCTGTTGGTGGCTTCAGTCTTGATGGCTGTGACGAAGAAGAATATCAACAATGGAGGTATGATAACCCTTCTCCTTGCTTTGCCGGCACGGTTCTCGGGTGCAATTTTTGCCGCGGTGCTCTTTTAATCCACAGTGTTGGCAGAGATTCTATCAATCGCTGCTCAATCGTATAGTATCGTACACAGGATTCGGCACATGGTCGGTTTTGTTACCGTAGAAACGCGGCTGTACTCAAGCAGACTTGTTCGAGAATTTCGCTGTTTTCTCGACTAATGAAGTGCTCACAAATAATTCCTTTTTGTTCTCGTCCGAACCTGAGTTTTCTCAACGAAAAAATCCTGAGATTCCTGACTAGTTGGTTTGTCGTCCAGTTTGCCTGTAATTTTGTTTCTTTTCCAGCATGAAGCGCTGGATGTTGTCGCTGAATTTCGAAAGGATTGTGCGTCGCATTAGGTCTGTGGCTGTACTTTCTTCTTTCCGCTATAGTTGAGAAATGACGGAGAGAATTGTATCGAAGGTGTACATTTGATTTGCGATAGTCGTGCTCCTCGGTTGCAAAGCCTAGACCCGTTGAGGTAGTTGACTGGTGACTGCCTTTTACCAGTGGTATCTCCCTCGGAGAAGTTGAATATCCTTTTCGGTCTCTGAAGGGCTACCATGAGATGACTTAGCTTTTCAATTCTGCTGATTTTTCTTTTGTGCGACGGACTCGGTGAAGTGAGACGTCATTGATCTGTTTTTCCCTGATGGGTTCAGCAGACTCGTAATCGCTGGTTTCTCCAAGTTGCAGGAGAGTTCAATCTACGGTTCTAACTTGTTCGGCCTCGACGAAGTTGTCGAGGGCTTTTTCGAAACTCGTCGTTTTCATGTAGACTTCCTGATGTTCTTAGCGGAACTTTTGCAGTCGATTGTGGCTCGATCCGTCGGTTGAGTCGTATGGCGCATTGTTTGTCGTGCTAAAGCATACGTGCTTGTTGAGCGCCTCCTCTAGCGATGTGCCTGGGCGGGTGAACCACACTTGCTTTCACTAAGTCGAGTTGTCGTCTCTTGGTAAGGTCAATCTTGTTGGCGTAAAGAATGAAGCTGATTCTGGTCGAGTTCGATCGATGAAGTCATAGTCCTGATGTGTGCCATAAAGTGCTGGTGCGCGACAGGATGTCACTTTTCATGTCGACAGAACAGAACCGACAGGCGTTGAAGTTCTTGAATTTACCGATTCAGCCAGTGAAGCAAGTGATTCGGTCGATGCACCGTGTGGGTGCTCGCCAGTTGTTGAGACGCGGGACTTGTGTGGGAGACCAACCGAAAGGATGAAATGTGTGAGCCGAAAGCAACCTCAACTTGGGTAAATAAACTTTTATTGATGTGTATTTGGTCAAATACACTTGTCACGCGTGACATCATATTTGGCCACATAAGGTGGGTGAGAGAGATCAAAGGAAGGTATGCGGCGGGGAAGTGAACTGTATGGAGCCGAAACGGGTGGGGTCGATAGGTCGAATTTCCGCTTGCGGCGTCGCACTCGCGGAGCCGTCAGTACGAGACGTTTGGGATTCCGCTCAAGACGCAGTGGGCTGGTACCGTAAGGGACCATTAAGGGTTTTACCAAATTTCAGCAATATGTTGCGAATTAGAATTCCCTAAGACTGCAATATGAGCTCCCCATCGTCCTTCAAAGGCAGTAAAGGCGTTGCTATCACTACTTCTACTGTACTTGAGGTTGTTATTGATTGTTGTGATATATAGGTTTCGTCAGCTGTTAACGCTCATAAAGAAACTTGTATGGATCACTCACTGCAGAATGAGACAGAACAATAACATCTGATTGTTTTTCTTTTGTATGCCAACACGAGGTTAGTTGTGGAACCTTTATTGGCTTAACGTTTCGACCTTCTCGTCTTCTTCAGAGGCCTGAAGATGGCTCGAAACTCTTGATTTGCAAAATATCCGAACAAGCGACTCCTCCCCTCTAGCGTTTCTGGCGTCGTTTCGAGATCGCTCTCGTACAACCCGGTAATGAAACAACTAACTCACCCAAGATTCCACCAGCGGAGCAGCAGCTCGCGCCTCAGTCACATGTGTCAGTAAGGGCGAACGAGTCTTACTTGACTCGATGTTCCTTATACGGCAGAAACTACAGCCGCGCACGTCGCCTTTACCGTAACTCGCACTGTGATACGAAGGGCAGGAGTTCATTGCTAATAGAAAGACGCCCGTTTCGGTTATTCATTCGTGGCTTTCTTGTGGAAATCCAGAATGACTCTAACGCTTAACGTGACGAAACTTTCGTCTCGCACGCCAAAATAGAGCACATAACATCAAAGTCATTCCCGTTATGCCCCTCAACCTTATGCTTGCCAAGTGGGGTGATTATAACACCACATCTTTTCCCAGCTAGATGTTCTTTGATGCGTATAGCCAGTACTCTTCCCGTTTCTCCAATATATGTGCTGTTACAGGTCCTGCATTGAAGCTCATAAATAACACAAGCCCTGTCACAATCTCCTGGCTTCCCATAAGGACAAGTAATGCAGTTTGGAGTTAGGCATTGCTTATCGTACAGTCTGTTGCGAACAAGTTGATGTTGTCATTAGGGATATTCACTAGGATAACATCATTTTGTAACTGTGCTCGAACAATACTGCGGTTTATTTCTGCGCTAACCCTGTCGGAGATAAACGAAATGCATAAAAGTAATTTACCTTGGCGTGGCGTTTGTCGTCGTTGGCCAACATATGACGCTCTCTGGTGCGATGGTACCGCATATCCGTTCCTAGCAGCAATGCACAAGGCTAAACGTTTTGATTCCTGCCGTTCCTCACCACCAGTGCACATACTGGTTGCTGTTGCGAACATGTTCTTAATGACCGCACGTTTCACAGCAGCAGGATGAGCTGACGTCGCATGAATCAAGATATTTTTACAGCTAGGCTTGCGGTACCATTTTACCCTGCCAATGCCACCAGACAACTTGACCTGCGTATTGAGATATGGTAGCCATCCATGTTTTGGTACTTCCCGTGTAAGCCTAATGTACTGCGACTGTTCTTTCAATAGGCGGAAACACTCGTCCATTTCGGATTGTGTTGATGTTACTATGAAGCAGTCGTCGATATATCTGCAGTACAACAGAGGTAAGCGACCAAGTACTGGTTGTTCTATTCTGCTCATGAAGCAGATCGCAAGTACAGGTGCTAGTCGCTGACCCATGGCCAAACCCCTAATCTGAGAGTAATACAACCCTGACCATTTGAAGATGTTACAACGTAAACAAGCCCCAGCTGGAGTCATTATGTGCACTTTATCCAAACCAAAAGTCGCAATCTCATTAACATGCCTATACACATTTCAGATAAGGCCTGCAGAGCTTGTTCATTTTGTACATTTGTACAAAGTTAGGCAACATCAAATGACTCCATCACACAAGTCATTCCAAAGTTCGAATTGTGCAAACGTTGGAGGAATTGATTTGTGTTGGTCAAATGGGCGGGGATTTTGGTAGGTCCACCAACACAACTTATGATAGGCCGTATTTTATAGGTGTCTGGTGACATCGACGCCATCTCGTTTGGAGCCAACTTGTGGGTCCAAACGAGTCAACCCACAAGCTGGTTCCAAACGAGATGGCGTCGATGTCACCTGACACCTATAAAATACGGCCTATCATAAGTTGTGTTGGTGGACCTACCGATCGTATATCATGGTACCTTAATACAATAGTCAGCCAGTTATTGACCAAAATCCCCGCCCATTTGACCAACACGAATCAATTCCTCCAACGTTTGCACAATTCGAACTTTGGAATGACTGTGTGATGGAGTCATTTGATGTTGCCTCACTTTGTACAAATGTACAAAATGAACAAGCTCTGCAGGCCTTATCTGAAATGTTGGATAGGCATGTTAATGAGATTGCGACTTTTGGTTTGGATAAAGTGCACATAATGACTCTAGCTGGGGCTTGTTTACGTTGTAACATCTTCAAATGGTCAGGGTTGTATTACTCTCAGATTAGGGGTTTGGCCATGGGTCAGCGACTAGCACCTGTACTTGCGATCTGCTTCATGAGCAGAATAGAACAACCAGTGCTTGGTCGCTTACCTCTGTTGTACTGCAGATATATCGACGACTGCTTCATAGTAACATCAACACAATCCGAAATGGACGAGTGTTTCCGCCTATTGAATGAACAGTCGCAGTACATTAGGCTTACACGGGAAGTACCAAAACATGGATGGCTACCATATCTCAATACGCAGGTCAAGTTGTCTGGTGGCATTGGCAGGGTAAAATGGTACCGCAAGCCTAGCTGTAAAAATATCTTGATTCATGCGACGTCAGCTCATCCTGCTGCTGTGAAACGTGCGGTCATTAAGAACATGTTCGCAACAGCAACCAGTATGTGCACTGGTGGTGAGGAACGGCAGGAATCAAAACGTTCAGCCTTGTGCATTGCTGCTAGGAACGGATATGCGGTACCATCGCACCAGAGAGCGTCATATGCTGGCCAACGACGACAAACGCCACGCCAAGGTAAATTACCTTTATGCATTTCGTTTATCTCCGACAGGGTTAGCGCAGAAATAAACCGCAGTATTGTTCGAGCACAGTTACAAAATGATGTTATCCTAGTGAATATCCCTAATGACAACATCAAACGACAACTTGTTCGCAACAGACTGTACGATAAGCAATGCCTAACTCCAAACTGCATTACTTGTCCTTATGGGAAGCCAGGAGATTGTGACAGGGCTTGTGTTATTTATGAGCTTCAATGCAGGACCTGTAACAGCACATATATTGGAGAAACGGGAAGAGTACTGGCTATACGCATCAAAGAACATCTAGCTGGGAAAAGATGTGGTGTTATAATCACCCCACTTGGCAAGCATAAGGTTGAGGGGCATAACGGGAATGACTTCGATGTTATGTGCTTTATTTTGGCGTGCGAGACGAAAGTTTCGTCACGTTAAGCGTTAGAGTCATTCTGGATTTCCACAAGAAAGCCACGAATGAATAACCGAAACGGGCGTCTTTCTATTAGCAATGAACTCCTGCCCTTCGTATCACAGTGCGAGTTACGGTAAAGGCGACGTGCGCGGCTGTAGTTTCTGCCGTATAAGGAACATCGAGTCAAGTAAGACTCATTCGCCCTTACTGACACATGTGATTGAGGCGCGAGCTGCTGCTCCGCTGGTGGAATCTTGGGTGAGTTAGTTGTTTCATTACCGGGTTGTCCGAGAGCGATCTCGAAACGACGCCGGAAACGCTAGAGGGGAGGAGGCGCTTGTTCGGATATTTTGCAAATCAAGAGCTTCGAGCCATCTTCAGGCCTCTAAAGAAGACGAGAAGGTCGAAACGTTAGGCCAATAAAAGTTCCACAACTAAGCTCGTGTTGGCATACAAAAGAAAAACAATCGACAACTATGCCGAGGTTTCAACAAGGGAGAACATGGGAACTAATAACATCTGAATTACCTTTAGAGACAGTGTTAGGGGTAATGTGGGTGATAAGAAATCCCAAAAGGAGTTATTTAGTGAAAAACTACGGGTCTGAAAAGCCTATGCATGGCGAAATCCCCCGCGGAAGGCGCCCCCTAGAGTTGTGGCGAAGGCGGCCTCGTCAGGACAAGCCGCCTTGGTTTAGGACAGTCCGCTTCCAGGCGACGTGATTATGGTTGGTCACGGTGAGGTTGGTCAAGGAGATCGGCAGGAATGAAAGTATCGCAGCGCGCTTTTTCACTTTTAGCTTGAAGCTGCTCACATGAAAATAGATGCTGTCGCATTTCCGAAGATCCCTTCATGTTAACGTCTTGGTAATGCCAATGGAAAACCTATGCGGACTACCTGGCTCTTGACGGAAAGGTCGTCTGCGCCTAGAACCTACGGTGAAAAGGGGTCCTATTTCTCGGGTTTTTGGCCATTTCCATCCGTTTCTCCACTGTCCTGTTACCAGGAATCTCAGCTTTCATACTCACTATCTCTCATACTGTTCGTCCGAATTTCCCCTGAAGCTGCCTTTGATATTTCAGTTATCTCAGAAAGCATAAGAACAAAAGCAAATAGCCGTCAGCGCTAAAAAATAGGTACAATCTTTAAAGATCCCTCACGGTATCAGTCCATTGCGTCTTTAGCGGAATTCCGAACGACTCGCACTCATCGCACCGTTCGCCGCGCGCGGTAGCGAGGAAATTTGACCTATCGGCCCCCACCTAGCCGAAACAGTCTGACCGTTCGATGAGCAGAAGACGAGGCTGAAGTTGATTACAGTGCCGGCTGTTAGGGTGCGCGAGCACATAGAAATCGTCCTCGGAGGCCTATCGGTTAGGAAAAGTTACAGCGACGAGTCATATCGTAGATGACCTATGGAAATCAGGGAAATCGCTTTAGTAATCGTTTCAGCGTCCAACTGATACGACTTCTCTTCTTATTAGCTCGCACCCGTTGTGTCGACCGCCATACGCTACCACCCGAATTATCTGTATATGGCATACACTCTGCTCAGCTGCCACTTAAATCTTGGTAGCCTTCCACGATGTAGGCGCCCTATGTTATGAATGTCAGAACAGGTCAAGAGAAGGAGACATTACAGTTTCCAACACCATCGCCAATTCTCATCACTCGCTTAGAGACGAAGTGAACAATTTCTCATTTCTAATTGAGTGTAGAACCTTGCAAACCTACGCTATGAGATTTATGACTCCTAATGCTGCTCTGTTCAACTCATTCTACCCTATTCACCAAACGCACACCTTCCTTACAAGAGGCCTGTAGATAAACACCGTGAAGCACTGCACTGTAAGGCAAGAGATCTGATCAAAAAGGAAAAGAGGGCAGGGGTGGGAGACGCGAGGCAACGACGCTAGAGCATTTCAAATACAACGGCCGTGTCAGACCTCTGAAAGCGCTGTGAGAAGCACAATTTCCTCATTATTCATAATGGATCGCGTTGTTAGTTGAATACTTGTGAATCGTCACTCACCTTTTGACCCTTCAATTGTTAAGTCACCATCGACTATGTTGCAAAAACGATCAAGTTTATCGAGATATTGTGCATTAACAACTCCTCCAGCGCATCTTGTCACTTGAAAAAAAGCATACATGACTGAGTAGGAAAGTGTTACTGGCTTACAGTGCGGTTGATCTTATTCTGCAAATAGTTGTTCAAGTTCAAACTTTGTTACACCTCTATCTTTATTTATTTTTGCATTTGTTTTGCTTTTTTGAGCAAGCTAGGATCCGAAGTGGAATATGTGCCATCTTGAGTATGGTAAAGCTGGTGGCTAATTATGACAGAATAGGCTTTCCTATAAACGATGCTGCTTGATAGTTTGGGTAACGAGATAGGTTGACGTTTTCAATTTCAATGTCTTATATATTCTAGTAATTCTATTCGAATATCACTTTCAGTTCCAATTGTGATGAATCAAATTTTTCAAACGAAACGCAACAAAAAAACAACCAGTCAACAATGCACACATCGCCATTGACCACAATCCTTCCCATCTCAAAACAATTTCGTTCAGCCGTTCCGCCAAAAATAGCCTGTTCCAAATGAGGAAGTTTTTGAGGCACTTTCAATATGTTCGTTTTTGTTGAGGACAACCCTCTTCATTGGGCCGTCAACGAGGGGTGTTTGACCTTTCCCATGACCCACAAGGGAATTCTCCCTGGTCACCGTGGCCATTGAGAGTGAGATGTGATGTATGAATGTTGTCTAGTGCAATTTCGAACATTGATATCAAATTTGCTTTTCAAATTTGCAAACCGCAGTTACTGAAGTCTTAACACACACCGTAGCATGTACTACGGGTCCCATGCGAATCGCGAAAGGGCACTAACAGAGCTCCGATGGAGCAGCAGGTAGCGCGTTGGCTTCTAGTTTTGAGACGACGCTTAGAATTCTTGATGCGTTAACCGTCTCTTAAAATTCCCTCAAAACGCTTGCAAAGTGTTTTTCTGCCTTTATAGAAGCACTCGCGGTCTTCGCTAGAGCGTAACTTTCATCGCAAGCTAGCATCGTAGCTTCGAATTATCATAATCTTTGAGGTCATGACCCCTACGGATTCAGCCAGTTTGTTTGATTATGAACGTGTGTATGTGGAACATATGAAACAAATTATGAGCTTTTATAAATGTCGAGAAAGACTGATTGGTACAAAAGCTTTTTGGCAATTCACTCAGTACTAACCCACCTTGATGGTGGCGAAAAGGTGAAATATCAGGCATTTTTGTCGATATGGCTGCAAAGTTGAATTTGCATAAGCACCGGTGGTCAAAGAAGGGGCGATCAGTCTCTCGAAACGTGCCTCAATGGTCGTTTCGTTCACTGACTGAGAGCACGGATATCGCGTTATTTTGTGTGAGAAGTTCAGTATACATTCTTTCATGGAGAATGACGCCGTGTCCATGCTCCTAATCAGTGCGGAATAACGGGGGTGACTTCCGAAAGCTGATCACGCACCCTCTTCGATACTTTGACAGATAGTTCACCTTCAAATTTCTTGTTTCAATCATTTTTATCTGTATTTATAACTGCTCTTATAATGCTTCATGATTCGGTACAGATGACTTAACAGCTTCGGTGGCTTTTCAGCCTTTGTGTTAGCTCGGGTGTGTACTCTTATGTAGGATTTCGTTCTGTGGCGTGTACCAAGAAAACCTATGCGGACGAGCCAAAGACGCTGTGTTGTTGGGTCCTGAAGCGTTCACAAGAGAGGCTTATCGTGCTCATAACACTACCGTGTAATTGTGGGCCCAACCGCAGCGGCCCGCTAGCTCGCATACCGCCGCATCGCATGCCGCTCGTCGTGTTCTGACATCCTGACATAAGTACACACTCTTGGCTTGATTTGAGCCATGCATATCAATTTCGTATTTGCCCAACTTCGTACAGATCATTATGTAACTAGGACAGGGCTCCTTATTTTAGTATTGTATAATAACAATATACTGCGTGGAATAAGTCTAAAGAAAAGTGATTTCGAGTTTCGATTAGCTTTTACGTTTCAACCTTAAAGAGCTACCGCACATGTGAACAAAAACTTCTCCTTATGTCCATATATTTGTTGATGAGGGGAACTTACAGCATCTTTCATCCCACGATAACTTTGTTTTCACTTTGGCTTCAATTTTACTTCTTATGTCAATCGTGTGGCAAAAACTTGTGTTATTGTGAAACCAGAAAAGCGGTTCAGGACCGGTAACCTTCATCTTCAGAAGTTCATCAATATGCCTCAACTGGTGATTATTCACTATCCTCACCACGCGAGCTGAATAAGGAACTCATGGATCTATCGTAACTCAAGTGTGCATAAGAGAAGATAGAATGCCTACGCAGCCATCCATCAACAGTGAGTTTTTTCAGCATATCCAGGTTGTTCTCTCCAATTCCATTTACAGTGATAGTGCCGTAAACTCTGCTGACTCCAATCCACACGTTTCTCATGTTTGCGTCACCCGGATATATCACATCGCCGACCAATCCAGTGCAGTCCTTGCGCTTCAAAGCCATCTCCATCGTGCAGTCTCAAACAGCGAAATCGAATATTTGTGAAAAAAGGAGGCCAATGTAGTCTTAGTCTAGTGTTGCTGTCGATGCGCTTGCTGTTTGTCTGCTGGTACTAGAAGTCACATATTCGCGCCTCTAAATTTTATAAGAAATGTGTCTATGTCGTCAACTTTACAAGTTTTTGTACAACGCGGATATTGCACTGATGATTTTTGTTTTGCCTGTGAAAGAAAGTTTATTTGGTGTGAAACGCAGACTCCTTCCATGAAACTTCCTTTTTTATGTTGTTATGACAAGTGTAAGATTAATCAAGAGCTAACCGTGAGGATCACCTACGTCTACTTCAAACGGTGCATCGATCACTTGATCGCGAGTTAGATTTGGATTGGCTCTGATGAAAACTTCCTAAAATTTTTTACATCATCTTGCATTTTCTTGTGATTATATGCTTGCGTTCTTCTCCTATGTGGAAATTCCTTGTTTTTTGCTCGAGTATCGATGAATGTTTCCAAAAATGTGAACCAGCAACCATACGACATAGCAAGTATTCGTATTACATTATCTTTCATGTGGTACGTAAAATGATTAGAGCTTCTGTGTTTAGTGCTTCTAAAGTGCCAAGAAAGTTTGCTTATTCTTCTTTTATCATTCGAGCTAGTAGCAGAAAGTATTCACCTCTTTTCTAATATCCATAGTTTTTCGGAGATTTATCCGGTACAGTTTTTCATTTCCATAGACAAGGAGGCCGTATTTCAATTCTGAAGACAACTGAAATCACCTCCACAAAAAGAAATAAAATATCGAAATAAAAGACAAAGGAGAAAAAAGACAAAGAAACACGAAATGAAAGAATTAAAATATCAATAATGGAAAATATCGAAATTTTTCCTACTGCAAAAGTCGGTGTTTGCCCTTAGGCTCTCTACAGAGCTCAGTGGGATGTATTCAAGCTTGTGGAGACGGGCAAATATCATGCAGCCAGTCCAGTTCAACATTTGCTGCAACGTAATGTATATACTCATTACACGAGGAAATACGCTGATATTGAGCAGCACACCCAGTGCTGCAATATTACAATCGCAGTAAAAAGTATTTCGTGCACTCCCATACGGATACGGGCTCCCCTTTTCCGTGACATGAAGTCTTCCATTCTCGGTGTTCATCACTTGAACGGACATTATGGATTATGGTCGGCTGATGGCTGGAAATTCTCATTATGTGATCGCCCTTCGTTTGATGGAAAGCGTCGTAAATATTTATGTGAGCTACGGTTGAGAAATTATCATGGGTTTGTACTTCGTTGAGTATATCCATCCAACCGATATTGCCATAAACAGATGTGGATCAGTACGAGGCCGCGAAGCAAAATGGACATGTGCTTCACGCTCTTGCATGAAATGTCTATCGATTGCCGGAAGCCTATGAAGTTTTTCAGCGCTTTCAGTGTGCTTGATTGTCGTCGTGACTACCGGGGTGGAGTGAGGGAATGGATCACCGCGGTGTTCCTCAACAAATTATAAAGAGCATGATGCTGGCTGAATGAATTTGTAATCCGGAACTTTGCATATTTCTAAGCACGGCACTGCTAGTAGTGAACTACTCACAAGATTATCTGTATGAGACTGCTCAGCAATGTGATTCAGCAGATATAGCTTAGCTTAGCTTATATACTTTATCAAATTACCACTTATGCAGGTGAGCCCACATCCATAGGTGCGGCACGGAGTTTGACGTTATGCGACGCTCCCCTAGTGATGTGATCCGTTACCCGTTTCTGACTCCCTGCGCGTGTTCATTCGCTCTTTTTCCTCTGCCTGACCTAGTCTCAGTCGTAATGTTCTTCTAGCATTCACACATCTGCAGAGTTTCGTCTGCGCTGATACCGGCGAGGCGTACTACAGAATTACTACAAGCGTACTGAAAAGGCATTCAAATAAGTTTTTGTACTATCACGTTCCTAGATTGATACTGCTAAGAATGTAGTTGCTCATCTCCGTGGGTGGTTGTCTTGCTCCGTCGACTCCCCTATCATAGTCACTCATCTTCAGACGGACAGACAGACATACATACCGACATACCAGCCGATAAACCGACAAGCAGACACACAAGGTCAAGTCTATATAGTAGAAGGACTAGATAGGGATAAGCGCATTCAAATGACTGCGCCTATTACAGATGTCATAGTTATAAGGTGTGGCTCATGGACAGGATCATCTAACTAGAATAGCTCTTAAAACCTGAAACCGATGTAAAGGAAATTCGGAAGGGTAACGCAGGAAATTCAGCTAACTTTCTGGTTGCTTCCTAGCTGAGTTGAGATTTTCAAAAACTGGAAACTGCACCACGTCATTGCACTCTAAAGCTCTCAATCATTTGGAAAATTCGGATACCATAACAGCTGTGACGCGAATTATGATTTCAGTGATAGAGAGAAAGGCACACAGACGGACACACATACAGACAGAGCAAGCGAATTGTATATAGTAGGATACCAGCACTGAGCTTTTTTTTTGCAGATATTGGGCTGAGGGAGAAGAAGAAATCTCGGAGTGTGTGAAACAAGTCTCATGATCAAAAAGAGGTGCTATTGCAATAATGGGGCATCTTACAGTATGTCGGGCATTCAAGCATCACTGACGTGCCAGTCTATGGTGTTTTTTGACCCAAGAATCGTCAAACGTAGAACGGAATAAAGCCTAGGCGAACGTAGAACGGGATAGGGACCCTCCTATTGCGATAGAAATCAAGGATTTGTACATTGAGTAATTTTCTCATTCCGAAAGCTTCCCACCCTAAGGTCAGGTTAAAATTCGGATCCTGAAGGTTCACAATAGCGTTCTCGGTATCTCACGAAAACGAAGTGATAACTCGTTCAAAATGCATGGGAATTTCCTTCGTAAACCGCCTATGTTACAAACGGACATATTCGCCGTTTCCTCAGATGAGATGCGGTGCTGAGCAATAGTGATGCTTGCGTCTCAGAACGTGACGTCGCGTAAGCCTTGAATCTGCGAAGAGCACCTATTACCGGAATGATAAAATACACTACAAAGGAAAGCTCCCTTCGGATGATTCCACTGCCTATAGACGCTTTCGCTTTCATGACCACTAGTTTGAGCTATGCTATGGGTCTCGCCCGCCATACGGCGCTGATGCCGACCTACACATAGGAGAATCTGAATATGACTAGTCCAGCGATGTGGTCCACTAAAATAGTGTACTACTCTAATACATTCTTACTTGAGCCACTGAACACATTCGACTCTTAGTGGTCACAGTAACTGATGATCGGCGATTGTATGTCTTCATGATGATGTTGTGTTTCGGGCCTTATACGTACAATCTGGTGAACCGCATCACATCGGCGTTGTATGCTACTTGTTCGAAGTCTTACAATGCAATTCAACAACTTTTCATGCACTCAAATTCTCGCCGTTAATCGCTCTATCATAACTGTGTTATGCCATCCACAACATTCAGATCTGCAGATCTCAATTGTGCTTACACCTACTACGACATGAACACACCGCAAAAAGGTTCTACTCAACTCAGTTGTATAAACACAGACAGTCCAGCTGCGTTTAGTTTCCTCCAACTAAGCGGTCGATTTCTTCTGTTATCTCCTACCACAACAGGCACAAAGTGAATTGCTTAGATAACAGAATGATCAGGACCTCAGATTTCTCAAGGCATGAGAAGAACATCCGCTCAGTGCTACGACATTTCCGAAGAGCAGACCCGTTCATCCTATCTACAAACTTTAGGGAGCAAAACGACACTCACATAAAACAAAGGGTAGGGGAACTCTTCGCCTGTCATATTTCCATATGCGTAATAGCAGTGACTCCTGACGCCATGGTAATGACTATTTTTTCCACGAAATAAGCATTCTGAAATCTGAAGTCTGTAAGCTTATTTTTTAAAAGACATATGGGTTTGGAGGTACAACATAACCCACCTGAAGTTTCCTCGTTCACCGTAAAGGACTCATTCACGGGATATACTTTCTTCTTTTTACCTCCTGGAAACAGCGAGCATTCTACTATCAGAGTCCTGGACTCGCATAAGATCTCTCACCTACTGCTGAAGATGTCAACATCATAGCAATGAAGACGAAAAAAGTGACCCTTCTGAGAATACAAAACTCGTCCGCCTTCTCTATCATTGTCATGCCGAGGCACATTAGGGAGAGAGACAACCTATGCGCAAGTACAGCACGGCATAAAAACTGGTGAAAAAATGAACTACTCTTGCGTGATGTTTTATCATGATTCCTATCATCCCTCTATTCTATAAACCAGGAACTTTAGGTATCTGTTCGGTCGGTATGTCGGTATATGCATGTGTCCATCCGCAAATGAATCATTGTGATAAAAAAGACGAGGGAGAAAACAAATTGCACGGAAATGATTAGTAGTATCAATCTGAAAATGTGATAATGCAACCATCCTACTATATATAACCAGTTGGCTGGCGCAGATTACTGCGCGTGATTCATGGCGATGTTGTGCAAAATGGGTGTGTTCGGCCCGATCACAGCGGAGCGGAGATTTCCTTCCCTCTGCTTTCAGCTGAGCTATTGAGTTGCAAAAAAGCAGAGAAGATGGCGTGTTAAAAAAGCATTTTGGTATCGGTATACTTCAATCGCTTTGCATGGAACCCATTTTGCACGTAATCCACATGAATCGCGCGCAGTAGTGTGCGCCAGCCAACTGGTCGTCATTGGGAGTTTGGGTAGTTTGGAAATCGATAGTTTTGTATTCGATTGCATCGATTGGTAACAAATAGATCACTTGCTGAGAATCTTATTCGTACACATTGATGGTAGACCATATCCCGCTTATCGATGTTTATCGTTTTCGTAAACATGCTTCACTGCTTGAAATTTTACATAGTCCAGCGGTCGATACCCAGTGTTGCTGCAAGTACCGCATTAGAAAATGATTCCGAGTGAAACGCTTGCTTTGCCATCACAAAAATAGGTTGTATCATGATTATCAATGGCGATCGCATTATCAAGAGAAACGCACCATTTTTTGAAACGCCAGGCATTCAGCGGTCGATACATCGGTCAGTGATATCAGAATATAAACAAAATATGTTCACCCGATGCCACTGCGCATCAGACGCTTTTGCTAAAGAGATCGTACAATGTAAGCAAGGATTTCACCCCATCCAATTCCTAACGGTTCTTTTCAGTCACTGTAAGCCGTTATCAGTTTCACTGAGGCTCCTGTACCCGACAGTACCATTGAGGTACCCGTACCCTACAATACCTGCGACTAAGAACATTCCACTGTTAGCCTAGAAAGCCGGCCTCGGTGACATTTCCCTTTCTCAGGTTCCTAATCGAAGCTTATCAACCATTATCAGTGCGGGTCACCCACCATTAATGTTCCTGCCCCATCCCGCAAAACACTTATAAATGTCAGCGCTCTTGGATCGACGCAAAAGGCAAAACGTATTCAACGACATTTGCCTTCTCGTGCTCATTATCAAATCTCATCAACCATTATCAACTTGGATCACCCACCATTAATGTCCCTGACCCACCCTGCTAAACACCCATGAGTGTCAGCGCTCTTGGATCAACGCGAAAGGCGAAACGAATTTGACGACTCTAGCCTTTTTACGCTCCTTATCGATTCTTATCAACCGTTATCAGTGCTGGTCATTCACCATTAATGTCCCCGTCCCATCCCGCAAAACACCTATGGGTGTCAGCGCTTTATGATCAACCCGAAAGGCGGAACGGATTTGGTGACATTTGCCTTCCGAGGCTCCTTATCAGCCCTTATCAGCTGCTATCACTTTCGGTCCACCACTGCTGAGGTTTCCTTGGCACCTCCTATATCACTTGTAAAATTCAGCGTCCCAGCTTTGATGCGACGCGAGATATGAATTTCGTGACAGACGGACAAACACACACACAGACACACACACAGACATACTAAGCGAATTATATATAGTAGGATGGCTAACCGCGTCTCTTGGCGTGTGTGTTTCTGACCGGGAATTCACGCGTCACAGCAAAGCTGGGACCCTGAATTTTACGGGTAATATAGCCGGGTGGTAAGGGGACCATAGCACGAGTGGACCAAAAGTGATAGCAGCTCAAAAGGGATGACAAGGAGCCTCGAAAGGCAAATGTCGCCAAATTCGTTTCACCTTTCGGGTCGATCCCAGAGCGCTGACACTCATGAATGTTCTGAGGGGTGAGACGGGCACATCAATGGTGGGTGGTTCAAACTGTCAACGGTTGATAAGATTTGATGAGGAGCGTGTAAAGGCTAATGTAGTCAAATCCGTTCCGCTCTTCTGGCTAACAGTGGAATGTTCATACACACGGGTATAACAGGGTATCGGGACCTTGATGGTGACTTTTCGAAATTCATAACGGCTTACCGGAGCTGGTAAAAGCAATAAGGAAATGTGAAGGGTTTAAATCCGGTACATCGCTTAATACTACTATAAGACTGCTGTAGTGAATGTGTCTGATGCTCAGTATCATGGGGTGAACAAATTTTGTTTACATTCTGATATCTGCCGCCGATTCGACCGCTTTCCTAAGTTATCTAGCGTTCCAAATGATGGTGCATGTTTTTTGATATTGCGATCTAGATGGGTTATTTATTTATTCATCAAATGTATTGAAATATGGGAATGTTCAGTATTACCTGCACTCCAAGGTGCGCACAATAAACCAGAAGATTAAAGGTGTGAAAAGCATTGGCGTATAAACAGCTACACTCGGGCTCATTATGAAAAAAATCAGATAGCAACAATAGTGGAGGTGTTGTGCTCTTCTAGATAAGGTGGCAAAGACTGATATAGCAAATTAAAGTCACCATTAGTTCATGGGTGTATATTTTTCCGAGGCATCATGGAAAAAACAGTCATAGTACAAAAATATTAGTCATAACAAAGTTGACTGCCAGCTAGGATAACCGATCCTGAAGCCGCAGGTGTAGGGCGGGTGCAGGTCGCATCTCATTAACCTAAACACAGACCCAACACAACACCTAAACAGGAAGTGGAACACACTAGATTCATGCACAGCATCAATTGATTTATTTACATCAAGGGTGCCATTGGTGGCTCCACATCCAGAATGAGCAACAAATAGAAACACTCTGGTAATCACTCGCACCTCAATCCACTACAGTTAGTTGTAAAAAAAAATTCGGCAATCGCTTCATGGCAATCGTGTAGTGGCAAGGTGGTGTCCGGAAGCTGAGCTACTCAATCAGAAGCTTCATTACCACATAGCATCCCAATACCGAAATTTACGAGCTGTGGAATTAAATCTAATGAGTCATTTTATATGTATATGCATTTTGTTTCTATGTAATGCGCCTCGATGTCAGAATAATTTGTAGTGAGACATAGTGACAGGGCTCGAAGATAGCTTGGCCCGGTGAGATAACAACGTTGAACAAGAAATGACCCAGTAGGTACCACCTCATAGAATTGTACCAACAATACTTTTCCGGATAGAAGTTAATTACTAAATTTGTTATTATTATCAATGTTGGACCCACGTGTAGCTACGGACAAATGTAATTTGCAACGAATCAGCTCCAAGGTGACTGTGTTTCTCATTTGATTGCAAAACATTGACATGTCGCTCTGCACGGATACTGTAGTGAACCATATCTGAATCACAATAGATGCTTTCTGAATAAAGTAGTGTAAAGAAGGTTTACTTGAGGAAGGTAACATGAATCCTTTTCTCTGAGAATCTGCAACAGGTCAATTTCATCAATCTTTTTCGCAAAAATGCGACCATCCTTTGCGTTGACTGCTTCACTTGGTATGCGTTGAAGCCACCTTGCACCACGAAAAACGGTAAAGAACAAAATTGAACAATTGCGCATAATGTTTTTTCTTAATATTAGGGTAATGCAGATTGAATCGACTAGTTCTTCCATGACATGGCATGAACAACCATTACTTGCTTGGAGATAGCTTAATTTCCATGCGTAGTAGTCGGAGGCAAAAGCATAAATCCGCCCTAACTCGCCTGTATCTCAGAATTTTCAAACCCAGTTGATTCAATCGTTCCCTGTAACAGGGCAATTGATTGGAAGTCAAACCAGTAGTTTCTCGATAAAACAAGAGTCTCTAAATAACTGTTGAACTTTTTCCAGTTTGAGAATATGTTTTTTGAGGGGTGGATTCCAGATCTGACAGCAATATTCTAGATGGGGCAATGCGTAGATTTTGTACAAGCGAGTTAATATAGTAGGATCTGTGGGGCGGGGCTCCGAAAAACAAAGCAAAGGGCTGAATATTCTTTCTTTGTGACACGATCTATATGATAAGAGAATCGTAGGCCTGAGTCCGTAGACCCCTTAGGTCTTTGGATATATTATGTTTCCTTAAGCACCATCGTTAATTCTGTATTCGCTTGGAAAGTTTTCACCAAATTGCAACGCAAATTTTTTTCTGTGCTGATTACAAGATTCCAGATAGATGCCCAACATTGCAAGTTCTCGATAGCAAGCTTAAGGGCCGTCCGCACCTCGTCATATTTATCTTGATTATATGCCATACCAGATGGCGGGCGCACACTACTGCGCGCGATTCTAGCGATGTTGTGCAGAATATGTTTGATCAGCACGACCACAGTTGTGTATGCCGTTAAGTGGAAATTTTCTTTCCTCTCCCTTTAGTTGAGCTATTTATTTGGATAAAAGCAGAGAAGACGGCGTGATAAAAAAAACACTTTATACTTCAGTCGGGTGTATGTCGTTTGGCGCGGCCCTTGCAGCTAATTTGCCAATGGGGCGCATGGGCCGTCTGGACTCTCCCAGATTTACCTAAGCCTTTTTAGAGGAGGAGCTTTGGCAGTGCCTCATTGGCAAATTAGCTCCGAGGGGCCGCGCCAAACGACCGTCTCCCCTTCAGTTGCTTTGCACCGAACCCATTTTGCACGTCATCGACACGAATCGCGCGCAGTAGTGTGAGCGAGCCAACTTGTTTAGGTCATCATTGGAAAATTGGATAGTTTAGACATTGATAGTTTTGTATTTGATTGCATCGACTGGTAACAATTTGTTCACTTGCTGAGCATCTAATTCCTACAGATTGATGGCAGATCCATATCCCGATTATCGATGTTTATAGTTTTTGTGAACATGCTTCATTACTTGGATTACATAGTCTAGCGGTCGATACCCAGTGTGCTGCCAGTACCGAAGTAGAAAATGATTCTGAGTGAAACGCTTGGTCTGCTTTCACAAATATATGTTGTATTATGATTATCTATTTAGATCGCAGTATCAAGAGATATGCACCATTTTTTGGAACGCTAGGCAATTCAGCGGTCGATACATCGGCCAGTGATATCAGACCATAAACAAAATATGTTCACCTAATGACACTGAGCATCAGACGCTTTTGCTGAAGCGGTCGTATAGTAGTAGCAAGCGATGTAAGAGATTTCGTCCCATCCAAGTCCTAACGGTTCCTATCAGCCACCGTCAGCCGTCTTCACTGAGGCCCTGTACCCAACAATACCATTGAGGTCCCTGCACCCTACAATACCTGCGAATGTGAACATCCCACTGTTAGCCAACGAAGCGTACCCCGGTATCAAATTTGGATCACTCACCATTGATGTTCCCTTTCCCCCCTGCTAAACACCTATGAAATGTCAGCGCTCTTGGATCGACGCAAAACGCAAGAAGAATTTGACGACATTTGCCATTTCACGCTCCTTATCGTATCTTATCAACCGTTATCAAGTTGGCTAAGCCACTATTTATGTCCCCGCCCTATCCCGCAAAACACCTATGAGTGTCAGCGATGTAGGGTCAACGCGAAAGACGAAACGGATTCGACGACTCTAGCCTCTTTACGCTCGTTATCGAATCTTATCAACCGTTATCAGTGCGGGTCAACCAACATTAATGTCCCTGTCTCAAGACTCAGAACACCTATGGATATCGGCGCACTGGGATCAACCCGAAAGGCGAAACGAATTTCACGACATTTGCCTTCTCATGCTCCTTATCAAATCTTATCAAACATTATCAACGTGGATCACCCACCATTAAAGTCCTTGGACCACCCTGCTCAACACCTATGAGTTTCAGTGCTCCAGGATCAATGCGAAGAGCGTAACTGATTCGACGACTCTAGCCATTTCAAGCTCCTTATCATACAGTAGCGGTCAAAAATATATGCGGTTTTGGATTCTAACCATAACTTTGGTCGAAGTTTACATTTCTTATTCAACTTTTTTTTGTTTTTTGAAGGCAACTGGTACTCAGTAAGGCAAAGTAGGGTGTAGTGTTGAGATTGGAAAATTTACTTAACTAAAAACTCTAAAAATAGCCAACCTTTTCAAAAATTCAATTGGCCATAAAAAGCTTATAACTCAACGAAACGAGCCGTTATGCAAAAAATAGTGCGGAATAAGGCTAGAACATTATTACCCGTCCTTTGGAATCCTGACAGCACCGAAGCGCGGTGGTGATCATTTTCAGTGTTTTCAGTTAAATAATTTTTTCAACATTCACACTGCATCCTACTCGGCTGAGATACTTTATTTCATTGAATAACAGTCGCCTTCAAAACACAAAAAAAAATTGAGCGAGATATGCAAATAACGAACAAAGTTATGGTCAAAATCCCATACCGCATATATTTTTGACCGCTACTGTATCTTATCAACCGTTATCAAGTGGGCTCACCCACCATTAATGTCCCCGCCCCATCCCGCACAACACCTATGTGTAGCAGCGCTCTACGATCAACCCGAAAGGCGAAACGACTTTGGTGACATTCACCTTTTAAGGCTCCTTATCAGCGCGTATCAGCTGCTATCACTTTCGGTCCACCACCGCCTAGTCCCCTTACCACCCCCTATATCATTTGTAAAATTCAGCGTCCCAGCTTTGCTACGACGCGAGATATGAATTTCGTGACAGACAGACAGACGGACACACACACACATACACACACACGCACAGACATACTAAGCGAATTATTTAGAGTAGGATACTTTGATGTCATCCGCATAAGCCTGCACTTTAACATATTGAGATGTTTTCAGAATTCGTGGTAATCCCATGGTATAAATGAGAAAGAGTAAGGGTGACAGTACTCCTCCTCGTGATACGCCACTAGTGCAGTGATACCGCATGGAAACCTTTCCGTTCACTTTGATCATCATATGTCTTTCCGATAAGTAAGAAGTGAACCAGTTCAGCAGTTTCTCCGCAATACCTAGAGACTGTAATTTTTGGAGGAGTTTTTATGGTCCACTTTGTCAAAGGCTTTGGAAAGATCAACATAAATCACATCGCACAAATTACCTTGTACAAGGCCGAGTGCCAGTCATATAAACTATCAGCAAGATTTGTAGTTGTAGAACGTCCGGGAAGGAATCCATGAAATCTTTAGGCAAGATCCATTTTTGATAAACTAGCTAAAAGTTTCTCTCTGATCATTTTTTCCATTACTTTAATAGGTGCTGGAGTTATATGTACTGATCGGTCGAAATTCAGATACAGAGTGAGCATCATCAACTTTAGGAATCCTTATTACTAACGCATCCTTCCAATGTTCAGGAACATCACCGAACATGAGCGAAACGTTGAAAATGTGCGCAAGAGGTTCTGAGAGGGAATTAGCACATCTTCTGTATACAATCGGAGGTATTTCATTATATGGCTCACTAGTAGATGGTTTTGACTTCTTCAAGATGTTCTTTGCGTCAGCTGGATGAAAGTAAGTATCTTTTAGTCCTCGCACAGTCGGTGTACTCTTATTGACCACTCAATTGGAGTCTCTGAATCTGGGGTGAAGACGCTGGCGAAAAAAATTCCCATGTGCTGTGGCCTTATCCGTATCAGAAGTGCATTCATATCAGTGAGTGGTGGCAGAGTCCCCTCATTTTCATTTTGTTATGTGAGTAAGCATGGAGTTTTTCATAGAAGTATGCATGGCAAACCGCCTTTTGGCTCAGCATTGGCTCAGTATTTCTTGAGATGGTGATCGATATCATTGCAAACTTTTTATACAACGGGTTACATAGTAGATCAGAGGACGCTACGAAAATACGTTGTTTTTGAGTCATAAAATTGTATTTGAGAGGGATAGCGGATTCGATGATGTTGATTTTGTTCGAAGGGTACATACAATGCCAATTTTTGATACACAACGGAACAGATTCTCTGGTATAGATCAGTAATAGATTTGTAGTCATTAAAGGCTTTTAACCAATCCATCTCACTGACACTATTATCCAGGGAGATGAAATCCGTAAGGAGGAAGCTTGCTTTGGGTGGTAAAAGGGGAGTAATGTGTGATTTAGTATCTTGAATTCAACCATGCAATATGTTGATCTAGAGAGAGGAGGAAGCAATTTTACGTTTGATATGATTGGAGTGATTGTTAGAACAATATCTAGTGTACAGTCTTGATGAGCTGGTTAGGGAACCATCTATTTAAAGCCAGTGTTGCAAAAAATGTTCGAAAGCAACGATGAGTTTGAGCCGCTAGGGTTTGAATTACGCCAGTCAAATTGATGTTGAAGTCACCCAAAATTATAATGTCTTGGCCCGTACTTGTCAAAAAAGCTAACAGATCAATAAGTTTTTCATCGTCAGAAAGTATAGAGTCTGTAGGCCGGTATACAATTACAAATCGTAAACGCGAACGACTACAGCGAGGCAATAACTCCAAACAAAAAGATCAGTTTTGAGGTTGACATCACATTGCACTAGTAGTGAAGGGAAATTATTGTTGATAAGACAGCAAACTCCACCACCTTTTTTTCTGTCAGAACGTATGATATCATTAGGTAGATTGCAAGTGATTCCAGAATTTTTGATTTTGGTGGTAAACCACGTTTCAGTAATAAACACTAATTCAGGTTCATTGACTGAGCTGGAGGTGACAGATTGTTGACTAGACTTCGGGCATTAAATAAGTTACACGCAGGGTCAAGCCTCCGTTGAGGAATCCTCAATGGGGGGGGGGGTCGTATTTGGTCCGCTAGGAGGGGGGTCGTAATCGTTGAGGTACTAGTGATCAACAGAAGTTCTCACGCAGAGTGTCTAAAGTGTAAGGGAAGAAATGATAAGTTTAACATAATCATCATGGAAACCTCATGCATGGCGCGATCCGCAACGAAACCGGTCAACGCTTTCGTTGGTCCGCTGACACCGAAACCACGTACAGAGACTTCCGAAATTCACCGATTAACCGTGGAAAGCGATATCTATCAACAGGTACTACCGTGGATGGACACTGCAAAAACATTGGGATGAAAACGGAAAATTAGCTGATATGGACTTTCTTCATATATTACTACCAGCTGGCGGGCGCATACTACTGCGCGCGATTCATGGCGATGCTGTGCAGAATGGGTTTGATCGGCACGACCACAGTTGTGTATGGGGTTGAGTGAAAACTTCCTCTCCTCAGCTTTCAGCTGTGTTATTTGTTTGGATAAAAGCAGAGAAGATGGCGTGATAAAAAAGCATTCCGGTGTTATCATACTTCAATCGCTTTGCATCGAGCCCGTTTTACACGTCATCGACACGAATCGCGCGCAGTAGTGTGCGCGAGCCAGCTAGTTTAGGTCATCATTGGGATTTAAATAGTTTAGACATCGATAGTTTTGTATTCGATTGCACCGATTGATAACAATTTGTTTATTTGCTGAGCATCTAATTCCTACACATTGATAGTAGATCCAGATCCCGATTATCGACGTTTATCGTTTTCGTAAACATGCTTCACTATTTGGAATTTTGCATAGTTTAGCGGTCGATGCCCAGTGTTGCAATGCCAGTTCCGCATCAGAAAATGATTCCGAGTGAATCGCTTGCTTTTCTATCACAAATATAGGTTGCATCGTGGTTATCAATGTAGATCGCAGTATCAAGAGAAATGCACCATTTTTTGGAACGCTAGGCAATTCAGCGGTTGATACATTGGCCAGTGATATCAGAACATGAACAAAATATTGACTCAATGGCACTGAGAATCAGACTCTTTTGCTGAAGCGGTCGTACAGTAGTATCAAGCGATAGAAAGGATCTCATCCCATCCAATTCCTGCGGTTCTTCTCAGCCTCTGTAAGCCCTTATCAGTTTCACAGAGGCCCCTGTACCCAGCAATACCATTGAGGTCCCCGTACCCTTAAATACCTGCGACTGTGAACATTCCACTGTTAGTCGCAAAAGCGTACTGGCCTTGGTGACATTTTCCTTTTCACGCTCCTAATCGAATCTTACCAACAATTATCAGTTTGGGGTACCCACTTATGAATGTCCCCGTCCTAACTCTGCTAAACACCCGTGATGTCAGCGCTCTTGGATCAACACGGAAGACGAAACGAAATCGACGACATTTGCCTTCTCATGCTCCTTATCAAATCTTATAAACCGTTATCAAGCTGGATCACCCACCATTAATGTCCCCGTCTTACCCCGCAGAACACCTGTGAGTATGAACGCTCCGGGACCGATGCAAAAAGCGGAACGGGTTCAAAGACTCTAGCTTTTTATGCCCCTTATCGAATCTTATCAACCGTTATCGAGCTGGATCACCCACCATTAATGTCCCCGTCTTACCCCGCAGAACACCTGTGAGTATGAACGCTCCGGGACCGATGCGAAAAGCGGAACGGGTTCGAAGACTCTAGCTTTTTATGCCCCTTATCGAATCTTATCAACCGTTATCAAGCTGGATCACCCACCATTAATGTCCCCGTCTTACCCCGCAGAACACCTGTGAGTATGAACGCTCCGGGACCGATGCAAAAAGCGGAACGGGTTCGAAGACTCTAGCTTTTTATGCCCCTTATCGAATCTTATCAACCGTTATCAAGCTGGATCACCCACCAATAATGTCCCCGTCCGAGCCCGCAAAACATCTAAGAGTGTCAGCGCTCTAGGATCAACCCGAAAGGCAAAACGACTTTGATGACATTCGCCTTTTGAGGCTCCTTATCGGCGCGTATCAGCTGCTATCACTTTCGGTCCACCACCGCTGGGGTTCCCTTGGCACCCCCTATATCACTTGTGAAATTCAGCGTCCCAGCTTTGCTGCGACGCGAGATATGAATTTCGTGACAAACAGACGGACACACACACACACAGACAGACATACTAAGCGAATTATATAGAGTAGGATGATTGCAAGTACGTAATCTCGTGTTAGCAGCCACTACACAAACCGCAAAAACGTTTGTATTCATTGAGAATGTGGATGAAATCCCCATGCATGGCGCATCCCACAGAGAAGCTGACCGACGCTTCTTGCCCTCCCACTAGGCCTTTCAGAGCGGAGGATGAATACTAGAGAAATTTCAGTAACAATGAATCAATTTTTCTGAAGAATCTTGGGAATATCTCGCAAATTCGACAAAAAAAGCTTTTCTCAACTGGCTTTTCTGAAGGCTTCCTTCTTCGTTTTGGAGATATGACAAGGTTCAGGTAGTCATTCGGAAGCGACAACCAAGCAGACCCTGGTTCACTAAAACGAACTCATATGGTTAAGTTTGAAGGAAGTTATGGCCATTTCCGTGAACACTTCAAAGTTTTCCTCATCAGTCCTCATCAAGCTTCCCT
This sequence comes from Trichostrongylus colubriformis, assembly GCA_963978905.1. Taxonomy (NCBI): domain Eukaryota; kingdom Metazoa; phylum Nematoda; class Chromadorea; order Rhabditida; family Trichostrongylidae; genus Trichostrongylus; species Trichostrongylus colubriformis. Next base: position 18,440,044 of record OZ022256.1, read on the forward strand.
CATACTAACTTCCTTCGTTTTGAAGATATGGCATAGCTCAGGTAGTCATTCGGAAGCGACAACCTAGCAGACTCTCCTTCATCAAAACGAACTCATATGGTTAAGTTTGTGGAAAGTTATGGCCATTTCCGTGAAACACTTCAAAATTTTCTTCATCAAATCCTCATCTGGAAACCCATATCGAGAACTAAGCAACCATTGGGGAAAGCAAACGGGCAATGAATAGGTCTGAGGGAGTTATCAGGAAAACAGTCTACAGCTGCTCGAAAGATGGGCTCAAGGTCAAGGTTGAACTATTTCCAAATGTCGGAATTTAGTATGGGAAAGATACCGCGCTCCATCGTGATCGCTGCGTCGCAGCCGTCGCCTGACATGAGATTCTTAACTTCTCTAGATGTGTGGAGTATTCTGAATTATTGTTTGAAATTGTTCGATTATGAGGTAGAAGCGTGATGCGATCTGGAATCTAGGATTCATAGATTATATATTGAGTGTATAGTTTTGGGAATTCCACCTGTATCACATATTTTTCGGGTTTTTGTGTCCATTCAGTTGCATATTGGTGGTGAGCATCTAAAAAATCGACAAATGCTTAATTTATGGTTTTTGTGCAAAGAGATGGGGTCGTATTGGGGCCCCCTCTTGGGGGAGGTCGTATTTTTTGAAAATTTTTCTCATCTGGACGCTTGACCCTGGTTACACGCTGAAGGCAGAGATTCACCCAGCAAATTTAAGCCTTTCCCGAATTCCCGGAAAGTTCAGTGATGTGCTTGAACTGACCTCTGTATACGATCTGTTCACGTTTTGTCATATCCTTATTCTTTTCTCTTGCTAACTGCCTCAACTCAGAGTCAACTTTCCATTCTTCAGTTGTCACGCCTTTCCGAATGAAAACGCTCTTAAAATCTGTACTAGGTAGTATACGCGAATTTGCCACTGCCAACGACGCCCTTTGCCAGTGAATCCGAGATGGAAACACTACTTTGATTAAACGTGAACGCTCAGCATTTGGTCCAATTCTATATATTTCAGTGGCTTTACACTCAACCGGTAAAACATCTAGTACATCGTTGATTTTCTTTTCAAGATCCATTTGACCTTCAGAAAGTGACAAGCTTTGTGACAGGTACCTCTGTATCTCCTACCACTACAATACCACGACCACGTTTTCAGATTCGAGGTAATCTGAAAACTCCTTGGGTATTTTCAGCCAGCACACATAGCATTTGCGCAATGACATGGTCTTTATTCCTTTCGATCATGTTCTTGATGAGTTCATTCGCTGACATTTTCGAGAAATCTATTTTACTGTTGTTCGACATCTTAGTACGTGTTGCTGGGGGTATAATTTGTGACTCTAGAATGCTAGAACGTGCTAAAGTCAGAAGTCGCTGAGTACTCGACCGTCGCTGGGGAAGATAGGAATGCGAATGATTTGTGTGTTCAACCCGACAGACGCAAATTGGCGTCCATTCGTCGCCGTCCTTGGTAGTTAGCTATGCCCAGCAGCCAACTTTAATCCGGCCGTAGCCGATATTTGGCGCCTGCTCACATTCGACCATAACACCTTATCTGTATTCCTGCTCGTGCTATCACGTCGCCATGGTCAACGCCATATATGGATCCTTGCCGATCTTCCGTGAGAGATGAGATCCAGAAGTCGACCATGAGTCCTCAGGTTTTGCTTGTATGGTCATTAATTGCTCATTGTATTGCCGTTATGATCATTGTTGCCACTGATTTCATTTCTCGAGGCATGAACACTTATTAACTCAAATTCGTATTGTTCTATCATAAGCTTGCCATGGCGGACTCCTTGGTAAATGGTCGTTGTGTTCCTTGTAGCAATCGGCGAGATACCGTGGAAGAAGCGTGGGTCCACACTCTGTGTAGTCATAGGTTTAAACAGTGTCGTGGAGCGGAACGTATGGAAAGTCCTCTTCCAGAGAAACTGCGTCTCATGCATTCTCCAACGTAGGGGCAGCTAGGACCCACCAGCGTACCGGCGCGGGCAATGGCGAGAGCGAGCGCGGCGAAAGACCCAGTAGTAACCCTCACGCTGATACTGGCGCTGACCCCGCCGAAGGAGCCCGATACACACTTTCGCTGAAGCAAGTGATATTGCCGGGTAAGAAGCGCCTGTGCCGGTGCGTTAGTGAACTTCCTTGCGGTAGAAGTTTCTGGTGTGTCGGTCTGCGTAAGTGTTCATCACAGGACTACAAAGCACAGGAGTAGGACGCGTGTACCTGTATATACCATTAGATCGTGAGGAAATTTTGGCGGGTTTTTGCAATTCCAGCTGTAGGAGATCACAACCTAACTCATATAACACTTTCTCTCGCAGAATAAACACCGTTCGACAGTTTGCCATCCTATCTTAATTGAAGACTGACGACTTACATTGTGCTGAGTCGTAGAAAGTCAACTCCAAATTATCATGCTTCCTGAACACTGCTAGTGAAGGAACTGTCTAAATGTTTGGAAATGTAAGGTTAAATTGCTTAATTTGACGAGTACGATGAACGAGTGAAGCCTTTAAGCTGTATCTCCTTCAAAATCTGAAAGATGATCTGTGAAAAAGCAGTTGGGTACTCCAAAAAGTCGCGCAGCACCTATTTTCCGAGTTCGGGCATATAAGAAATAGCAATTTCGTCGCACTCGAAACGCCACAAAACGGCTTTTCTATCCAAATAGCACATGACCTCCAATTTCAAGTTAATGAAAACGCTTCAGACAAAATAAAAGAATACGATAAGCGTCCGTTGCATGCATTGCAAGGGATATCTGAAAGTATTAGGGTCTGAGAAAGTTTGGCTTGCTTCCACAATTTCAACTCCGGGAGATCAAACTGTATATTAGGTTGGACGGGAAGTTCTGGGACACTTTTTGTTTTTTCCTGTAGAAACCTGTAAAGCTTCGGGAGCATTTGGTAGTGGGGGGTATATGAAGCGTCTGAAAAGGGCTTCTGAATAGCACATTCATATTCTCTACGGCTTCAACTAGCAGTGAATTTACGGCAATTTCGCGAAAGGTGCGAAATTCACGAACACCGCCTCGGTTCCTCAGCATGCGAGGCCACTAACAAAATTAACCAGTCGATGGACCCAGGTACTGTCTCTCATATGGCGGCAGCCCGATGGCTCGATCGGCTCAAATTGGAACAGGAAAATATTCAAAAAATTGCATTGAGAAAAAAACTTTTTTTTTTTGAAAATTTTCAAAAAAATAGGAAACTGTTACCATCCAACACGACAGCCACTGCCGATCTCTACTGCAGGCAATTGGACACCGGAGCGCCAAAACTTACCGGAAAAATGGACCAAGACCTCTTCCTCCACGATAACGCTCACCCACATGTGGCAAAGTTGGCGTGTCAAAGGATCCAGGACCTCGGCTGGACGACGCTTCCCCACCCACCATATTCCCCGGACATGTCCCCAACTGACTACCACCTATTCCGGTCGTTGAGCCACTTCCTTGACGGGCGACAGTTCAAAGATGACGACGATCTCAAGAGCGGGCTCCAGAACTTCTTTGACCAGAAGTCTCCCGAATTCTACCGGAAGGGTATCTACGATCTTCCTGAGCGTTGGCAGTACATTGTAGATCACGATGGTGCATACTTTGGTGACTGAAGTTACATGTGAGTAAAATTAAAATAAATTGAATTTTTCTCACAAGGTGTCCCAGAACTTCCCGTCCAACCTAATATTTTCTTACCAAGTAAGCATCATTCGATTCGCTCCACTTTTGGCAACATTTTGCATACTTCTATATCATTTTTGTTCAAGGGCTGAAGATTTTTATTGCGCGAAATGAAAAAGTAGAGCCCAAGTGACCATTCTTTACAAACACACTGCTATCAAAGGAGCTGTCCTCATTTTTCATATGGTGGGGCTCAGTAAACGCTAAATCTGGTAAAAATGATGGACGAGTAAGGGCTCCGACCTGCAGTTGCTCTAATTACTGGAAGAGGATTTGTTGTGCATGCGTCCGCGCATGGCTGTACCGAGGGGTCGCGTGACACCATTTTTGAGTCTTTTTAAATCAAAACTGCTCCAGAACTTGAGATGGTTAACCACATTTGTGTGGAATGGGCCAGTACTTTCAGATATCCCCTGCAAGTATAGATGCTTATCGTTTTCTGCCGTTTTATTCAGAGCGACTTGATCGATTGAAAATTCGAGCAACTCATTCTCATTTCTGCACTTTTGAAATTCGCGACAAAGTGTTCCATGCAATGCTCTACCACTTCCCCTTATATTACTCTATTTGTAGTTGCCCTCGTGCGACTCGACTAAACAAGAACTTTTGAAATAGAGTCATCCAAAAAGTGTCATTTTCGCAGTATTTTAAGGCCCCCTGGTACTTCGGAAACCTTGAAACATTCTAAGGAAAGCATATTCGGAAAGAGCAACTTTTCATCTTTCCGAAGAGTACTGTATATAAGCTGATTTATGTTGACGCGCCTTCACTAAATGAAACGCCTCGACCAACGCCTTCCGCCTTCAACCTCACCACCACCCAATGGTACTGAGCGTCAGACACATTTGATAGTACCGGATTTAAACCCTTCACATTTCCTTATTGCTTTTGCCAGCTCCGGTAAGCCGTTATCAGTTTCGAAAATTCACCATTAAGGTCCCGATACCCTGTAATACCCGTGTGTATGAACATTCCACTGTTAGCCAGAAGAGCGAAACGGATTTGACTACATTAGCCTTTACACGCTCCTTATCGAATCTTATCAACCGTTACCAGTTTGAACCACCCACCACTGATGTGCCCGTCTCACCCCTCAAAACATTCATGAGTGTCAGCGCTCTGGGATCGACCCGAAAGGTGAAACGAATTTGGCGACATTTGCCTTTCGAGGCTCCTTGTCATCCCTTTTGAGCTGCTATCACTTTTGGTCCACTCGTGCTATGGTCCCCTTACCACCCGGCTATATTACCCGTAAAATTCAGGGTCCCAGCTTTGCTGTGACGCGTGAATTCCCGGTCAGAAACACACACGCCAAGAGACGCGGTTAGCCATCCTACTATATATAATTCGCTTAGTATGTCTGTGTGTGTGTCTGTGTGTGTGTTTGTCCGTCTGTCACGAAATTCATATCTCGCGTCGCATCAAAGCTGGGACGCTGAATTTTACAAGTGATATAGGAGGTGCCAAGGAAACCTCAGCAGTGGTGGACCGAAAGTGATAGCAGCTGATAAGGGCTGATAAGGAGCCTCGGAAGGCAAATGTCACCAAATCCGTTCCGCCTTTCGGGTTGATCATAAAGCGCTGACACCCATAGGTGTTTTGCGGGATGGGACGGGGACATTAATGGTGAATGACCAGCACTGATAACGGTTGATAAGAATCGATAAGGAGCGTAAAAAGGCTAGAGTCGTCAAATTCGTTTCGCCTTTCGCGTTGATCCAAGAGCGCTGACACTCATGGGTGTTTAGCAGGGTGGGTCAGGGACATTAATGGTGGGTGATCCAAGTTGATAATGGTTGATGAGATTTGATAATGAGCACGAGAAGGCAAATGTCGTTGAATACGTTTTGCCTTTTGCGTCGATCCAAGAGCGCTGACATTTATAAGTGTTTTGCGGGATGGGGCAGGAACATTAATGGTGGGTGACCCGCACTGATAATGGTTGATAAGCTTCGATTAGGAACCTGAGAAAGGGAAATGTCACCGAGGCCGGCTTTCTAGGCTAACAGTGGAATGTTCTTAGTCGCAGGTATTGTAGGGTACGGGTACCTCAATGGTACTGTCGGGTACAGGAGCCTCAGTGAAACTGATAACGGCTTACAGTGACTGAAAAGAACCGTTAGGAATTGGATGGGGTGAAATCCTTGCTTACATTGTACGATCTCTTTAGCAAAAGCGTCTGATGCGCAGTGGCATCGGGTGAACATATTTTGTTTATATTCTGATATCACTGACCGATGTATCGACCGCTGAATGCCTGGCGTTTCAAAAAATGGTGCGTTTCTCTTGATAATGCGATCGCCATTGATAATCATGATACAACCTATTTTTGTGATGGCAAAGCAAGCGTTTCACTCGGAATCATTTTCTAATGCGGTACTTGCAGCAACACTGGGTATCGACCGCTGGACTATGTAAAATTTCAAGCAGTGAAGCATGTTTACGAAAACGATAAACATCGATAAGCGGGATATGGTCTACCATCAATGTGTACGAATAAGATTCTCAGCAAGTGATCTATTTGTTACCAATCGATGCAATCGAATACAAAACTATCGATTTCCAAACTACCCAAACTCCCAATGACGACCAGTTGGCTGGCGCACACTACTGCGCGCGATTCATGTGGATTACGTGCAAAATGGGTTCCATGCAAAGCGATTGAAGTATACCGATACCAAAATGCTTTTTTAACACGCCATCTTCTCTGCTTTTTTGCAACTCAATAGCTCAGCTGAAAGCAGAGGGAAGGAAATCTCCGCTCCGCTGTGATCGGGCCGAACACACCCATTTTGCACAACATCGCCATGAATCACGCGCAGTAATCTGCGCCAGCCAACTGGTTATATATAGTAGGATGGTTGCATTATCACATTTTCAGATTGATACTACTAATCATTTCCGTGCAATTTGTTTTCTCCCTCGTCTTTTTTATCACAATGATTCATTTGCGGATGGACACATGCATATACCGACATACCGACCGAACAGATACCTAAAGTTCCTGGTTTATAGAATAGAGGGATGATAGGAATCATGATAAAACATCACGCAAGAGTAGTTCATTTTTTCACCAGTTTTTATGCCGTGCTGTACTTGCGCATAGGTTGTCTCTCTCCCTAATGTGCCTCGGCATGACAATGATAGAGAAGGCGGACGAGTTTTGTATTCTCAGAAGGGTCACTTTTTTCGTCTTCATTGCTATGATGTTGACATCTTCAGCAGTAGGTGAGAGATCTTATGCGAGTCCAGGACTCTGATAGTAGAATGCTCGCTGTTTCCAGGAGGTAAAAAGAAGAAAGTATATCCCGTGAATGAGTCCTTTACGGTGAACGAGGAAACTTCAGGTGGGTTATGTTGTACCTCCAAACCCATATGTCTTTTAAAAAATAAGCTTACAGACTTCAGATTTCAGAATGCTTATTTCGTGGAAAAAATAGTCATTACCATGGCGTCAGGAGTCACTGCTATTACGCATATGGAAATATGACAGGCGAAGAGTTCCCCTACCCTTTGTTTTATGTGAGTGTCGTTTTGCTCCCTAAAGTTTGTAGATAGGATGAACGGGTCTGCTCTTCGGAAATGTCGTAGCACTGAGCGGATGTTCTTCTCATGCCTTGAGAAATCTGAGGTCCTGATCATTCTGTTATCTAAGCAATTCACTTTGTGCCTGTTGTGGTAGGAGATAACAGAAGAAATCGACCGCTTAGTTGGAGGAAACTAAACGCAGCTGGACTGTCTGTGTTTATACAACTGAGTTGAGTAGAACCTTTTTGCGGTGTGTTCATGTCGTAGTAGGTGTAAGCACAATTGAGATCTGCAGATCTGAATGTTGTGGATGGCATAACACAGTTATGATAGAGCGATTAACGGCGAGAATTTGAGTGCATGAAAAGTTGTTGAATTGCATTGTAAGACTTCGAACAAGTAGCATACAACGCCGATGTGATGCGGTTCACCAGATTGTACGTATAAGGCCCGAAACACAACATCATCATGAAGACATACAATCGCCGATCATCAGTTACTGTGACCACTAAGAGTCGAATGTGTTCAGTGGCTCAAGTAAGAATGTATTAGAGTAGTACACTATTTTAGTGGACCACATCGCTGGACTAGTCATATTCAGATTCTCCTATGTGTAGGTCGGCATCAGCGCCGTATGGCGGGCGAGACCCATAGCATAGCTCAAACTAGTGGTCATGAAAGCGAAAGCGTCTATAGGCAGTGGAATCATCCGAAGGGAGCTTTCCTTTGTAGTGTATTTTATCATTCCGGTAATAGGTGCTCTTCGCAGATTCAAGGCTTACGCGACGTCACGTTCTGAGACGCAAGCATCACTATTGCTCAGCACCGCATCTCATCTGAGGAAACGGCGAATATGTCCGTTTGTAACATAGGCGGTTTACGAAGGAAATTCCCATGCATTTTGAACGAGTTATCACTTCGTTTTCGTGAGATACCGAGAACGCTATTGTGAACCTTCAGGATCCGAATTTTAACCTGACCTTAGGGTGGGAAGCTTTCGGAATGAGAAAATTACTCAATGTACAAATCCTTGATTTCTATCGCAATAGGAGGGTCCCTATCCCGTTCTACGTTCGCCTAGGCTTTATTCCGTTCTACGTTTGACGATTCTTGGGTCAAAAAACACCATAGACTGGCACGTCAGTGATGCTTGAATGCCCGACATACTGTAAGATGCCCCATTATTGCAATAGCACCTCTTTTTGATCATGAGACTTGTTTCACACACTCCGAGATTTCTTCTTCTCCCTCAGCCCAATATCTGCAAAAAAAAGCTCAGTGCTGGTATCCTACTATATACAATTCGCTTGCTCTGTCTGTATGTGTGTCCGTCTGTGTGCCTTTCTCTCTATCACTGAAATCATAATTCGCGTCACAGCTGTTATGGTATCCGAATTTTCCAAATGATTGAGAGCTTTAGAGTGCAATGACGTGGTGCAGTTTCCAGTTTTTGAAAATCTCAACTCAGCTAGGAAGCAACCAGAAAGTTAGCTGAATTTCCTGCGTTACCCTTCCGAATTTCCTTTACATCGGTTTCAGGTTTTAAGAGCTATTCTAGTTAGATGATCCTGTCCATGAGCCACACCTTATAACTATGACATCTGTAATAGGCGCAGTCATTTGAATGCGCTTATCCCTATCTAGTCCTTCTACTATATAGACTTGACCTTGTGTGTCTGCTTGTCGGTTTATCGGCTGGTATGTCGGTATGTATGTCTGTCTGTCCGTCTGAAGATGAGTGACTATGATAGGGGAGTCGACGGAGCAAGACAACCACCCACGGAGATGAGCAACTACATTCTTAGCAGTATCAATCTAGGAACGTGATAGTACAAAAACTTATTTGAATGCCTTTTCAGTACGCTTGTAGTAATTCTGTAGTACGCCTCGCCGGTATCAGTGCAGACGAAACTCTGCAGATGTGTGAATGCTAGAAGAACATTACGACTGAGACTATGTCAGGCAGAGGAAAAAGAGCGAATGAACACGCGCAGGGAGTCAGAAACGGGTAACGGATCACATCACTAGGGGAGCGTCGCATAACGTCAAACTCCGTGCCGCACCTATGGATGTGGGCTCACCTGCATAAGTGGTAATTTGATAAAGTATATAAGCTAAGCTAAGCTATATCTGCTGAATCACATTGCTGAGCAGTCTCATACAGATAATCTTGTGAGTAGTTCACTACTAGCAGTGCCGTGCTTAGAAATATGCAAAGTTCCGGATTACAAATTCATTCAGCCAGCATCATGCTCTTTATAATTTGTTGAGGAACACCGCGGTGATCCATTCCCTCACTCCACCCCGGTAGTCACGACGACAATCAAGCACACTGAAAGCGCTGAAAAACTTCATAGGCTTCCGGCAATCGATAGACATTTCATGCAAGAGCGTGAAGCACATGTCCATTTTGCTTCGCGGCCTCGTACTGATCCACATCTGTTTATGGCAATATCGGTTGGATGGATATACTCAACGAAGTACAAACCCATGATAATTTCTCAACCGTAGCTCACATAAATATTTACGACGCTTTCCATCAAACGAAGGGCGATCACATAATGAGAATTTCCAGCCATCAGCCGACCATAATCCATAATGTCCGTTCAAGTGATGAACACCGAGAATGGAAGACTTCATGTCACGGAAAAGGGGAGCCCGTATCCGTATGGGAGTGCACGAAATACTTTTTACTGCGATTGTAATATTGCAGCACTGGGTGTGCTGCTCAATATCAGCGTATTTCCTCGTGTAATGAGTATATACATTACGTTGCAGCAAATGTTGAACTGGACTGGCTGCATGATATTTGCCCGTCTCCACAAGCTTGAATACATCCCACTGAGCTCTGTAGAGAGCCTAAGGGCAAACACCGACTTTTGCAGTAGGAAAAATTTCGATATTTTCCATTATTGATATTTTAATTCTTTCATTTCGTGTTTCTTTGTCTTTTTTCTCCTTTGTCTTTTATTTCGATATTTTATTTCTTTTTGTGGAGGTGATTTCAGTTGTCTTCAGAATTGAAATACGGCCTCCTTGTCTATGGAAATGAAAAACTGTACCGGATAAATCTCCGAAAAACTATGGATATTAGAAAAGAGGTGAATACTTTCTGCTACTAGCTCGAATGATAAAAGAAGAATAAGCAAACTTTCTTGGCACTTTAGAAGCACTAAACACAGAAGCTCTAATCATTTTACGTACCACATGAAAGATAATGTAATACGAATACTTGCTATGTCGTATGGTTGCTGATTCACATTTTTGGAAACATTCATCGATACTCGAGCAAAAAACAAGGAATTTCCACATAGGAGAAGAACGCAAGCATATAATCACAAGAAAATGCAAGATGATGTAAAAAATTTTAGGAAGTTTTCATCAGAGCCAATCCAAATCTAACTCGCGATCAAGTGATCGATGCACCGTTTGAAGTAGACGTAGGTGATCCTCACGGTTAGCTCTTGATTAATCTTACACTTGTCATAACAACATAAAAAAGGAAGTTTCATGGAAGGAGTCTGCGTTTCACACCAAATAAACTTTCTTTCACAGGCAAAACAAAAATCATCAGTGCAATATCCGCGTTGTACAAAAACTTGTAAAGTTGACGACATAGACACATTTCTTATAAAATTTAGAGGCGCGAATATGTGACTTCTAGTACCAGCAGACAAACAGCAAGCGCATCGACAGCAACACTAGACTAAGACTACATTGGCCTCCTTTTTTCACAAATATTCGATTTCGCTGTTTGAGACTGCACGATGGAGATGGCTTTGAAGCGCAAGGACTGCACTGGATTGGTCGGCGATGTGATATATCCGGGTGACGCAAACATGAGAAACGTGTGGATTGGAGTCAGCAGAGTTTACGGCACTATCACTGTAAATGGAATTGGAGAGAACAACCTGGATATGCTGAAAAAACTCACTGTTGATGGATGGCTGCGTAGGCATTCTATCTTCTCTTATGCACACTTAAGTTACGATAGATCCATGAGTTCCTTATTCAGCTCGCGTGGTGAGGATAGTGAATAATCACCAGTTGAGGCATATTGATGAACTTCTGAAGATGAAGGTTACCGGTCCTGAACCGCTTTTCTGGTTTCACAATAACACAAGTTTTTGCCACACGATTGACATAAGAAGTAAAATTGAAGCCAAAGTGAAAACAAAGTTATCGTGGGATGAAAGATGCTGTAAGTTCCCCTCATCAACAAATATATGGACATAAGGAGAAGTATTTGTTCACATGTGCGGTAGCTCTTCAAGGTTAAAACGTGAAAGCTAATCGAAACTCGAAATCACTTTTCTTTAGACTTATTCCACGCGGTATATTGTTATTATACAATACTAAAATAAGGAGCCCTGTCCTAGTTACATAATGATCTGTACGAAGTTGGGCAAATACGAAATTGATATGCATGGCTCAAATCAAGCCAAGAGTGTGTACTTATGTCAGGATGTCAGAACACGACGAGCGGCAAGCGATGCGGCGGTATGCGAGCTAGCGCGCCGCTGCGGTTGGGCCCACAAATACACGGTAGTGTTAGGAGCGCGATAAGCCTCTCTCGTGAACGCTTCAGGACCCAACAACACAGCTTCTTTGGCTCGTCCGCGTAGATTTTCTTGCTACACGCTACGGAACGAAAACCTACATAAGAGTACACACCCGACACGATCGACATAACAAGTAAAATTGAAGCCAAAGTGAAGACAAAGTTATCGTGGGACGAAAGATGCTGTAAGTGCTTCCTTCGCAGCTTAGACATGTGCATGCAGCTATGTATACACCAGGGTTGTATAACGTTAGCTCAGAATTTCGCACTGTAAGGTAGCACTCATCACGCTGTCAGCGGATTTACTGCAACAGTTTCGGAGGGCTCCGCCAGTACCAGTCCATTCCGCTCAGGGCCCGAAGTGGTGGTACTACATATAAGGCTCCTTTGAAGACATAGTGCTCAAATACCAGTGAGAGTAGAATATGGTGTTATCGCAATGAGGGGCTGGGCATCATATAAAAGTTTCAGGATCAAGCGTACATTCTATGAAAAAAACGTTCCTTTCCCACTAGACTCAGGGAGGACTAGCCTCTGGTGGTACTCCCCTCGCCCTCCCCCCCTCCCCCCACCCACGCTGTGATAGGCCCTGCAATATAAAGGACACAAATCGGCTATCGCACAGTAGTGCACGATTAACACAACAGAATTATGTAATGGTAGATATGGTCGATACTGACCAACCGCTATCGAATTAAAAGATGTCGTCCTGTTCCACACTGTGGTAAGCGCTGTGCTGAGCGCTAGCCCAACTGTTATCTCTACAACATCACAATTGGTCGCTACTTGAAATTCCACGAGGTTTAGCAATCGAAGCTCCCCTTTCCTACTGATATCGGAGTACAAGTACATACATTTCCTGAGCATTTAATGCTTAAGCTATTGGATGTCGATAATCTAGTCATCTATTGCTGCATGTCACATCGCTGATAAAGATCACCACTTTTCGTGGATCTAGATAATGCTATGGTCGATCCCACTTACTACAAGGATATCGGTGATCAATGAAAATGGATAAGAAATGAAGGTGTTCATCCACTGGTCATTTAACGCTTTGGCTGATGTGGTCCCTTTTGAGAGCTGATTTAGCTTAGGGGGCAAAGTATCACTCATTACTCACCGCTGTGACTCTATACTTTCCTAGCGTAGTATTTTGGTGTCGCGCTACTGATGCTGCATTCATCACCGCACGGACAGCTTTGCTATGGTCGGTCTATTGCAGTTCGTGCTCGCATTTTATGCAGCCCCAGTGTACTCTTATTACCTTGTGCTTCCGAAATTACTAATCGAAGCTCTGGACGTAGGTGTGGTAGGTTCGATTCATGGAATTTTTCGCTCATCTTCGCAGTCATATTCAAAACATGCGCAAATACCACATACGTGTTGAGATTGTGATAGATTTTATTTTCGTAGAATGAAATAGCTTCGTGTATAGTAACCATTTCTTTTACTACCATCTGAATGTTCTGTTTAGTGAAACGGTGCGCTGGAGGGGTTATTGATGCTCAATATCTCAAAAAATTCCATCGCTTTTGCAACATAGTCGACGGCGATCTGATCATTGAAGGACTGAAGGGTGAGCGAAATCTCGCAAGTACTCAGTTGATCACATTTTGACTGATTCTACAATGTGTGAGAGCGAAAATCTATGTGTCGGTGAGACAGACCTTCTCACTGGTTTGTTTCGCCCTATGTATTAGGTTGTCCCAAAAGTCTTGTTGGATTTTTCCAAAAAATCAATAACTCTTGTACTTCGAGGCAGATCTAGGAGGTACAGGAAAATGATAGAACGTTCTCTAAGCTATCTGGTAAGATATATATTGATCTACCAGCTTCCGTAGAGAGAGCTACAGTGCCCGTAGTCGATACCCACCCATTACGCGGTGTCATCTACTATGAGCGGTCTTGAGGCAGCAGAGCGACGGAAGCTTGCGACTCCATCAAAACTGCATTGCGCAAGGGAAGTGTGAGCTACGAGACCGTGCGCCGCTGGCTCATCTGCTTCAGCAACGGCGAGATTGACATGGAAGATAAGCCACGCACAGGACGCCCACACGCATTCGACGACGAGAGGCTGCTCTTCGCCGTTCGCGCCGATCCTGAAACCACCATGCGCGAGCTGGCGGAGAGGAATGGACAAGCACCCATAACCGTAAGTCGTCGCCTCCACGAGCCCGGTAATCGGAAGGTGCTGGCGCGATGGACCTCATGCCCTGCCATGACGGATGCTCACGAAAGTGCCCGTGTGAGCGTCTGTCAATCGCTGCTGCTCCGCCCGCATCGCAACGACTTTCTCGCCTATCTGGCTACGGACGATGAAAGCTGGGACATGTACGATACCAATGCACCCCGCGCCTTTTGGCTGCTACGTGACGCCGAGCAGCCGACGCAGCCCATGTCCGACCTCTATCCGAAGAAGATTCTACTCTGCTGCTTCTGGACGCGGAAGGGATGCTCTTTCACGAGATTCTGGCACAAGGCGACACAGTTCCCGCTTCCGTATACACCTACCACCTCCAGCAGATCGCCGTCGCTACTCGAGGAAAGCGCCTGAGAAGATCCGCGGTTACCCTCCTTCATGACAACGCCCGCCCATACGTAACGAAGTGTACACAGGTCAAGCTACAGGAGCCCCGCTGGAATGTCCCACCCCACCTCCAGACATTGCCCCTCCTGACTATCACCTTACCCATCCTCTTGAATCTTTCCTGGCCAAGAGAAAATTCGTTGATTATGACTTGCTTGCAAAGACGATCGCTGACTTCTTCGACTCTCAAAACCCAGACTTCTGGGAGCAGGGAATCAACGATCTACCTATGAGATGGTAGAGTGTTGTCGATAATATCTGTGAATATGCTGTTGCCTAATTGTTGTTGGTTGGAAGAAAAAATAATAAAGTGATAATCGAAAATATCCTACAAGACTTTTGGGACAATCTAATATAACTTTTGCGCTGTTGACTCCTGTTTCCATTCCCTGTGATCTCCTTCTCTTCTCCTGTTGCGGAATTGTCTTGTTCCATTCTTATCTTCCCTGCGAGGAGGTCGTGTATAAACTAGATCGGAAAGGGAATACTCTAAAAGTTCGTGTTATTTGCTTTGCTTAAACCATTACCGATAAACATATAGCTCTTCCATCAATGTCAACAAATATACCATGACCAGAGTACACCTGGAGTGGAGGAGACCACCACTGGGGGTTCGTATATGACTGTATGAAAAGGGAGGGGGGTCGCACCTGCAGATGCCAGCGGTAAGCGCTAGAATCTGAATTCTGAGTATACAGTGATAGCACCCATGTAAGGAAATGTGTAATAAATGATTTGCTTCAAGTAAGCGCATAGAAATAAAACACATTATAACTATACAATCCGGAAACAGTTACTGAAATTGGAGAGGTCAAAATAATGGGGGGGTGGGGGAGGGTTGTATTTCGTCCCCTAGAGGAGGAGCAGGTGGTGGTGGGGGGCGGTCATGCTGAGGTGGCTGTTTTCCTCGACACTTGGGAATGCCCTGACCACGACCCTCCTCGACTAACGTATTGAAATCAAACTCGAAATATTAGAAGATACTGCAAAATCCTTCTATTATATAAACCAGTAACTTTGTGCGTCTGTTTGTCGGTATGTCGGTCGGTATGTAAGTATGTTTGTGTGTAAGTATGTGGGTATGTAAGTATGTAAGTATGTCTGTCCTTCCGCAAATGAATGATTGTGATAAGGGAATGATAGAGCAAAGCAACCGCTTCGAGTAGGGAGAGACCGATGGGTGTTGGAGTATCACTGTAAGGCTATGATATCATTGTGATAGCACCTACTACTTATATAAACACCTATTTCGTACCCTCGCCGTCATTCTGCGGTGTGCTGACGTCGCAGTAGGTGTCGGCACACCGGAATGGCATGCAGGTAAGTTAAATAGTAGTAGGAACGGGGGGAATGGTAAACGGACAAATGTGCGGTGGTACTCACTACCGCAACGCGTGAGCTTGCGTCGCGGTTCGTCGTCAGTGGGCACAGGCTTTCTCCCGTTTCGTCGCTCCGTCTGCGCACTCCGCGTAAGAGAGTGCACGTGGCGAGATACTCGTAGAGTGTACTACGCATGATTGGTACGGAAGCCAACGTTGATCTCAACGGATAGTCCGACGAGACGGAGGATACTGTGGGGCAGCGGTGAAGTAGAGGAGGATGATCCGTTGTCATTGCAATTGGGCTTCCAAATCGCCAATTTTGTAGTTGCAGGAGCCCTCGGTTTCCGTTGTTGTAGGGTCGGCGCACTTTAGCGGCGAATGCAGGGTTGCTTCCGGCTCACCGATACTAGCTCAACAACGATATTTGGCGACATCCCATATTAGTCCCACGTCGGGGCTTCCTTCCCTTGCAGGCTTAGGTTAAAATATACACTTAAGTATACATTCTGCGGTGACAAGTGTCGCTTTCTTACCGATGTCATAAACTCAACAACAGCATTTGGGGACAGCCCATATTAGCCTTCACGTCGGGACTTCCTTCCCTTGCAGGCTTAGGTTAAAATATACACTTGAGTATACATTCTGCGATGACAAGTGTCGCTTTCTTACCGATGTCATAAACTCAACAACAGTATTTGGGGACAGCCCATATTAGCCTTCACGTCGGGGCTTCCTTCCCTTGCAGGCTTAGGTTAAAATATACACTTGAATAGAATACATTCTGCGATGACAAGTGTCGCTTTTTTCTCACCGATGTCATAAACTCAACAACGATATTTGGCGGCGGCCCATATTAGCTCCCACGTCGAAGCTTCCTTCCCTTGCAATGCGCGTGAAGCGCGCGCGACTGTTGGCTTGCCGCTTCAGCGGCGAGTTAGGTGTCATTCTTTTACACACACCGTAGTAATAGAAGATCTCATGTGCTGCTCACGAAGAGCCTTGCCCGATGAGATAAGAAGACCTAGAGCTCATAAGCATGCCAGCGCGCGCCATGATGGAGGCCGCGACGCGTGAGTTCATGCGTCGCGGCAGTGAGTACCGCCGCACATTTGTCCGTTTACCGACACTCTAGGAACGGTACCGTTTGGACTAGACCGACCGAGGGTGGGTAATTAAGTAAATAAAAACAATTTCAAGCTTTAAAGCAAGTCATTGACGTCTTAGTTAGCTATCATAAAGTGTGTAGAGGGCCTTAGGCGATGGTCGACCTCATAAGGGGTTACAATCTCTGATTCCTGCGACTAATGGGTGGCATCAATGGATTTTCGGATAAGTGTGAATTCAACAATGTTATACTATAATCCTTGCCTAAACACATCGCTGAGTAGTTCCTGTTAAAATTATCGTATGAATACCAGTCGGATCCCTAGCTCCTTCTTAGGGGAGGAGCCGGTTTCGCCAGCCCTTGCATATTTCATTTTCTATGAATGTTACTCACTCTTTACATACGGGCGTCAGCGTTATTACTCTACTGCAGTCCTCCACTCTTTGAGTTTGCAGTACCGGCTCTGCCTAAACCACATGGGTTTGCTTCCATGTCGAACGACACATAATGCTTAACGATCGGATCTAATCAAATTCCTTTACGGAGTCATGGCGGCTGTGGATTCCGTTTCCTTCTAGGGCTTATTGAAGAAAGCTGATATCATAGCGGCCCTTGAAGTGCAGCAAGGGCACGTCTGTTTAGTACAGAGGAATCGCGCTTCAGACTTTACCGCTCACAGTTGTGGGAGAGGGTGAATAAGATCACGATGAACTTAACGTAACAGTGCCACGCCTCTTTCCTTTATTGCCTACTACCTTACTTTATAAATGTAAAATCCATTGATTGCCGCCGTGTGAAATTTCTTTTATATCATTTTGCCCACATCCCGCTTCGCACCGGTACCCCGTAACGCGATGTAGATCGCGAAGTTCACCTGGTATTTGAAAAGTGAGCGTCACAGTTTCTACAAAGAAACATAAATCTGAAATTTGAATGAATGTGTGTGCCGATAGTCAACTCATCAACTGCTTTTCTTGCCCCACTAACGATGAGCTGCGATCCATCGCAGTGATATGTATCTATTGACTTTTGGGAACATACCTTCTGACAAGAATGGGCTCTGTTACAGGAAGTATCAAGCACTATCCCGAAATATGCTCTCCATGTCGACTAAAAGTTCCACTTCAACGAATACGTGAAATTTCTTTCACTAGATTCCTTCTACTGTAGCTCGAAGAGCCTCTATAGCTCACTTTTACGCTCAACGGAATTTAATGGTGCAACCTAGAATGTGGTTCATGAAGAAAGGATGCTCAAACCGTACCCTTACTTTTTCGCGAATAGCTCTTTTGCG
This sequence comes from Trichostrongylus colubriformis, assembly GCA_963978905.1. Taxonomy (NCBI): domain Eukaryota; kingdom Metazoa; phylum Nematoda; class Chromadorea; order Rhabditida; family Trichostrongylidae; genus Trichostrongylus; species Trichostrongylus colubriformis. The sequence continues at coordinate 18,458,146 of OZ022256.1, forward strand.
TTGTGATGCAAGACTTTCATTTCGTCGATTGCACTGTTCCACCTGCATCGCACGGTGTGGTGGGTGCAACCGATTCCTCCAGATGCTCTTTGAGGCACACTACGCGATAATCAGATTAGCGGCTTGCTATTCTAGAGTGAGTAGGTCACCGGATAACTGGTTAGCCTGCATCTTTTCTGCGGCTGCATGGTGTACCTCCACGGTGCTGTGGCTGCTTAAAGACACTTTCCGCGATTACTTGAATGGATTTGAGAGCTGAATAATGAAATCTCGAAAATGGCAAAAATGAGGCCTCCTGACATCTGGCCTTGTACGAGATTGCCGCGTGAAAACGAGCCTTCGAATCAGTTCCCGTTGGATGGCATCATGAGGAACCTTGGGATACTACCTGTTTCACCAAGTGAACGTTTCATTAGCTACTGTAATTCCTTCTTTATCTTATCTAATCACAGAATCACAGGCCCGAATAGATGCCACCATGGAAGAAGCTTCGTCCAATGCCGGGTGAGGTCGCAGCTGATAGGCGCGGTCGCAGTTGCTTCCCGCCGGCATACATAACGCTGTCAGGCCTCGTGGCGCCGCTTAAATGGTACGGCATCGATAGTTACCCGGGGGTCTATCGGCTGCGGCAGGGGTAAATAGCTGGTTCGATTATCGCGGAAAGTGCCTTTGAACACAACCGAGCCACACACACTCAACCAGATCACAGCTAGCCACACAATTCCAATGTGAAAGCTGCCTTCAACATCAAAATGGCTGTTTCGCTGCATATCCTTCCCTTGTTGCCAGTTCCTTAAAACGCCTTTGTTTAAGCCAGGTATTATTTGGCTGAGCGTGGCTTGAATATATTCAAGCAGCCCCAACCAGCTTCAAGCCTCCGTTCAGGAATCCTCAACAAGGGGGGGGGGGTCGTGTTAGGAGCCCCGAGGAGGAGGGAGGGACGTAATCGTTGAGGTAGGCAGTGATCAACAGAATTTCTCAGACTGAGAGTCCAAAGTGTGAGGGGAGAAATGATAAAACTGACTGATTGGGTTCGAACCCGAAGCTGGTTTAACTAAACCATCATGGAAACCTTATGCATGGCGTGACCCGCGACGAAACCGGTCAACGCCAATAGCTCTTTCTTTAGTCCGCTGACACCGAAACCACGTGCAGAGACACCTCCGAGATTCACCGATTAACCGTGGAAAGCGATACCTATCAACAGGTACCACCGTGAATGGACACTCCAGAGAGAATAGGATGAAAACGAAAAATCAGACGATATAGAGTTCTCTCATATCTTACTACGATTGCAAGTACGTAATCTGGTGATAGCGGCCACTATGCGAACCGGAAAAACGTTTGTATTCATTGAAAATGTGGATGAAATCCCCATGAATGAAGCATCCCACAGAGAAGCTGACCAATGCTTCTCGCCCCATCCCCCATCCTACTGGGTCTCCGTGAGCGAAGGATGCATACTAGAGAAATTTCAGTGAAAATGAATCGATTTTTCGGAAGAATCGTGGGAGGATCGCGCAAATTCGACGAAAAAAAAATTTTCCTCAACTGGCTTTCCTGAAGGTTTCTTCTTTTGTTTTAAAGACAGTGTTCGGGATAATGTGGGTGCAGGGAATCGCATAAGGAGGCATTGAGTGAAAAACTACGGGTTTGGAAGGCCTATGCATGGCGAAATCCCCGCGGAAGGCGCCCCCTTGAGCTGTGGCGGAGGCGGCCTCGTCAGGGCAAGCCGCCTTGGTTTAGGGCAGCCCGCCTCCAGGCGACGTGATTAGTGGTTGGTCACGGTATAGTTGGTCAAGGAGATCGGCAGGATTGAAAGTATCGCTGCGCGCTTTCTCACTTTTAGCTTGAAGCTCATCACATGAAAATAGATGCTGTCTCATTTCCGAACATCCCTTCATGTTGACGTCTTGGTAATGCCAATGGAGACCTAGGCGGACTACCTGCCCCTTGACGGAAAGGTCGTCCGCGCCTAGAACCAACGGTGGGAAGAGGTCCTATTTCTCGAGTTTTTGGCCATTTCCATGCATTATTTCTCCACCGTCCTGATACTAGACATCTCGGCTTTCATATTCACTACTTCTTTAACTTTTCGTCCGGATTTTCCCGAAAGCTGCCTTTAAGGATATCAGGTAGCAATTCGAAAGTGGCAACCTCGCAGACCCTGGGCACCCCGAATTGCACTCATATGGAGACACCAGAAGGGGGTAATTTTGGCTTACGGTAGAACAGACGTAGTGTGGACGAGCTTAAGTGGCCGCCATTGCACAAACTCGCCAATTTGACGCCTCGGCATGGTGCCAAAAGAAGATGTTTCTATTATAAATTTGTTTTTTCGTTTCCTTTTCACTTTGTTCTTTCTTATATTGTTTCTAGATGTATTCACATGAATGCTAATGTAGTTAGGAGTGGCCACTCCACCGCGCTGGAGGTCAGGTGCTACAACTAACGTTGGCCTACGAGCCGTCTCCTACAGCGGACTACTCGGAATGGATGCAGTGATGCGAATGGGATGCGAATACACTCCCCAGCGTCGCGCTTTTGAGTCCGGGTTTTTTCGCCTATTATCGCTTCTAACCTTGAGTGTTCTTTACAAAGTCCTCATTTCTTTGCATCTTCCTCTTGTTTCGGATCCCCTTCTCAGGTTCCTTTAGTTTGAAGGAAGTTGTGACCATTTGTAGTGAAACACTGCGAAATGTTTTCAAATTTTCCTCTACTGGCACCCATATCGAGAACTACGCAACCATCAGGGGAAGCAAGCGGTCAATTGATAGGTTAAGGGAGTTGTTGAGAAAACAGTTTACAGTACTTTGACAGGTGGAGTCTAAGTAAAGCTGAGAGTATTCCAAATATGTCCAAGTCACCTATTCCTTTTTAGCGCATATTTGTCGAAGATTCTTTTCTGTTTTTTGTTTTCTTGTTGTTTATGATGCTCTTCCGGTGTTTAGGGAGGTAGGGTGGGAAAAGTTGTAGGCGGTCTCCAACGCTGTGGTTAGAGCGCAGAGCTAGCCAAATTGGGTTCGAATTTTGCAAGGAAATGATTTAGGTGAAGCTAATTCGAGTCTGGGGAAGGGGATTCCCTTGGCGTAGGCTCAGGCGAATACGCGTAACTGGTTGTTTAGACCAGTTGAAGCAAATTTCTTGTAATATACCAATAAAAGAATATTTTGTTCATTATTCAATGCACTTGTTTATTATTTATTTACATTTATTTCCGTTATTCATCTGACATAAACAGAGAAACGGGCCATGATCTCAAACCATTCAGAAGTTGTAGCCATGTTCTAACAATCTACTCCAGCAAACATCTTGGAATCATCTTCCCATCGCATACGTGGTCGTCCACCTGATCTGCTTCCATTGGGCGTCCAGTTTAATAGCCGTTCTTCCCACCGTGTGTGGTCTCTTGTCATCAACTTATTCGCGTACATCCACTTGCGTTTTCTGGCTTCGACGACAGCGTCTGTTAGTTTAGTCCTTGCTCGCAGTGTTGTGTTCGATACTCGGTCGCGAAGTCGAAGGCCTAACATTTAGCGCTCCATTTGTCGTTGACATTTTTTCAGACGGTCCTCGGCTGTCTTGGTCAAGGTCCACGTTTCACATCCGTACAGGAGAGTGGGTAACACGCATATGTGGAAGAAGCGTCGCTTGATCATAAGTGACGTCATTCGACTTTTCAGCAATGTTCGGACTCTTTTGTTAATGTTCCACGCGGCACTTATCCTTCGACTTATTTCTTGTAGACGATCTTGGGGGAAACATACAAGTTGGCCCAAATATACGAAAGACGATACCAGCTCAATTTCTTCGCCATTGGCTCTGAGTTGTTGTCCGTTAGGGTTGCTCGACATCCATTTTGTTTTGCTTGCATTTACTTCGAGCCCAGCCGTCTTGGTCGCATCGATGAGTTTATTGAGCATTGTTTGCAGCCCATCGACAGTTGATGAACATAGAAAGATGTCGTCGGCGTAGGCAAGATAATTCAGATGATACCGTTCGATTTGGTACCCTTGGTTACCCCAGTCGACGTCAGCAAGACACGATTGGAGAGTCAAAATAAACAAGAGTGGAGATAATGAGTCGCCTTGTCTGACACCTCGCTAAAGATCAATCTCCATCTGCAGCGAGTCCAGGACCAAAAACGATCGTCCAGCAGCATACAGTTGTTTTATCATTCGAAATGTGCAGTCATTTACTCCGAACTTTTCCAGTGCCTTCCAAATAATCTCGTATTCGATGGTATCAAAAGCTTTTTGGTAGTCAATGAAGACCATATGTAGCGGCTTTCTCCATTCACAACATTTCTCAATCAGTAAGTTGACGGACATGATGTGATCACTGGTGGAAAAGTTACGTCTGAACCCAGCTTGTTCATTTGGGATGAACTCCGAAGCCACTTCTTCTACTCGGCGGGCCAGTGCACGGGTAAGAACTTTGAGGACTGTTGATAGTAGAGAGATTGGTCTGTAGTTGCTAATATTTAGTGGGTCTCCTTTCTTGTAGAGGAGAATGGTTTTGGCTTTGACAAGGTTTTCTGGGAACTTGTTGGACTCGAAATGCTGGTTTAGTACTCTTGTCGCGGAAGCGAACCGCTCCACAGTTCCTGTGGCGCACGGGCTCCCGTGGGTTTTGGCCGCCGCGGCTCCAACGTTGGTCATATTCCGTTATCGTTCGATATCGAACGACGGCTGCGCACCGCGGCACCATCACGGACCTACCCGGGCAGTCTCTCTGGTTTTACTCCTAGCGTGTGGCACGTCGTCCTATTCTTCTATGTATAAGTCCACACGGGCCTCTCGGACGAGGTCGGCGGCGGCACCACGGGGCTTAGGCCCTTAGAATCAGCAAAGGAACTGTCCCCAACTCTTGAGCTTCCCTGAACTATGCCACGAGGGTCGTCGGACGGGGCTCGTAGCGAGAGCCCGGCGTGAGTCATGTTTAATCCAGAATTTGTATTGTGTTGTTCATGATTTTAGTCCATATAAATTTCTTATCATTTCCGTGCGTTCCTTTTCAACTACTTGAGAGGTATTCCTTCGACCTTTCTTGCACAGTGTGTGTTCGTGTCATACCATCCTGATGTCGGCGTGCGACTGGGGATTAAGGGAAAAGTTCCCAGGCGTCAGCCTGGTTGGTTCAGACATCCGGTCCCCCTCTAGTTCAGCCAAACCGTAGGACACCGGGAGGACAGGTTAGGTGCGGTCCGCGATCAATGCTGGCCACCCATGGGGCGCCGTTTGCAACAACTCTGGCAAGGTCATCCACGCATAGAGGCATCAGATACTTCGTTACTCCTGATGGGATTCCGTCAGCACCAGGTGCAGTATTTCCACGGATTCTCTTACATGCTTCGCGAAGTTCGTCTGCTGTGATCGGGCGTCTGAGTGAGCCGGCCGCTGAGAAAACGAAAGAACCATTGTGGGATTTGTAGAGGTTGTTGTAGAATGCAGTTGCAATGACCATGGCTTCGTGAAGGGTCGATGATAGGGTACCATCAGGATATTGGAGTTGGGCTATCTGTTTTCGTTCATAGGCTGACTCATGTCGTGCATGCCTTATCTTCAATTTTCCTATTGCGTTTTGCATGACACGGTCGTTGTGCTTGCAGAGATCATCGGTGAGTGACCACCTAACTTGTTTGCACAGTAGCGTGTATAGCACAATAGATGTTGATCCATTGGCAAGTCCAAACTTTTGCCTTCTTCTCTCTGCCCTTAGTGCCAGTGTTCTATCAGAGATTCGCCCACCATTTCTTGCCGTGTTTGTGTTATGCCCATGCAACTGAGCGCAGCGTGCACAAAACTTGAGATGTCAAAGCCGTTCACCGGACGCGGCTGGGTTGCCATTGCAGTCTCTAGTTTTAGCTTGTCGAAGAGTGGAGGTGATTGTCTTGGCTTTTGCGGGAAACGGGTAGGCCTCATGCACATCGCCAGAGTTATTCGCACTATTCGATGGTCACTCCCAACGTTGCATCCGAAAAGAGTCGACACGTCGCGAACGTACTCAAGATTCTTGCACAACACGTGGTCTATTTCACTGCGGGTGTTCCCATTTGGACTTCTCCATGTTCATTTTCGAACGAATCGCTTTTTGAAGAATGTGTTGGCAACAATTAGACTATTTGCGTCGCAGAAGGAAAGCAGGGAACACCTCTGTCGTTTCGGTTACCAGTTCCAAAAGGACCACAAACAATTTCTTTGTTCTTCGAGCGCCCAACAACTGCATTAAAGTCGCCACATATGATTTTTGGTACTACTGTGCTTTTTGTGGTTAATCTTGCAGCTTCTATTCCTTCTAGGAATCGTTCGAACCCATCGTTTGGGGCTGCAGAGGTCGGTGCGTGCACTTGAATAAGGCTAAGACGTCTTCTCTTTATAATAAATTCGGCTTGGATTACGCGATCGCTAATGTAACGTACACCAACAAGCTTCTTGTGCATACGTGACGACATATACAGCCCTACACCAGCATATGTGGGGACATTGTCACAACGTCCACTGTTGTAGAGCACAAAACCAGATCCAAGATGAGTGCACTCACGGTTAGGTCTTCAAGTTTCAGCCAGTCCGAGCACAGAAAACTTGACATTCTTGACATTGGCTTCGAAATCCGCGAGTCGCTGTTGAGAGTGCAGGCCTCGGAAATTGACAGTGGCTATCTTCATGAAGGTTCTTGCACGGGAGTCGCTACTGCCGGCTGGGTTTGACGGCGAAGTCATCGTAGGCAGTAAACCAACCGTCCGCGGTGAGGGTAGACGAATGGAATGAAATGGAATGGAATGGCGAAGAAATTGAGCTGGTATCGTCTTTCGTATATTTGGGCCAACTTGTATGTTTCCCCCAAGATCGTCTACAAGAAATAAGTCGAAGGATAAGTGCCGCGTGGAACATTAACAGAAGAGTCCGAACATTGCTGAAAAGTCGAATGACGTCACTTATGATCAAGCGACGCTTTTTCCACATATGCGTGTTACCCACTCTCCTGTACGGATGTGAAACGTGGGGGTTGACCAAGACAGCCGAGGACCGTCTGAAAAAATGTCAACGACAAATGGAGCGCTAAATGTTAGGCCTTCGACTTCGCGACCGAGTATCGAACACAACACTGCGAGCAAGGACTAAACTAACAGACGCTGTCGTCGAAGCCAGAAAACGCAAGTGGATGTACGCGAATAAGTTGATGACAAGAGACCACACACGGTGGGAAGTACGGCTTGAACTGGAAGCCCAATAGAAGCAGATCAGTTGGACGACCACGTATGCGATGGGAAGATGATTCCAAGATGTTTGCTGGAGTAGATTGGAAGAACATGGCTGCAACTTCTGAATGGTTTGAGATCATGGCCCGTTTCTCTGTTTATGTCAGATGAATAACGGAAATAAATGTAAATGTAAATGTAAATGTAAGTGTAAATGCAGGATTCGAAGTCCTGAGTGCTAACCGCTATACCACGGGACTGACAACCGTTTCTTTCACAAACTCTCAAGATATCTATATTTATTGCAAAATGAAAACTAACAATAACATAAGTGAGAGGGGGCGTATTGAGGCCCCCTTTTTTTGGAGGGGGGGTCGTATTTTCCGAAAACTTCCCTCTATTGGACGCTTGACCCTGGCCTCAACACCGTGATAATGCACTCGGCAGCCGTAACACCTGATCACTTATCGAAGGGCCTACTTGCGTCGAGAAAAAAGCCACTAATCGGATTACGCGTAGTGTGCCCTTCAAATTTGCTGGATCGGCTCGATGCTTCATCAAATTCTATGACACCTACAGGATGTGTGAGAGCAATTGATGACATCAGGCTACTGTTGCTGTCGAGCGCTCTCCCTACATAGAGTGCAACGTAGTGCAGCAGCCTTCCTTCCTTGCTTGAGATCGAACGATATCCTGTTGCTGGCAATGAGCTTGTATAAATCTCACCCGGATGAAAATTGTGGAAAAAGCCGCAGCAAAATCAGAAAACCAATGTTCATTGGCAGATATCAGTCCGTAAGGAATGGTCTAACCGGTTTCCGCAATATGGTTATTGAAAGATCATAACTCAACTCAAACTGCATCTTCTTTCGCGAAGTGGGCCTATCGATCCCTCATACCTTTGCCAACGCGGCTCATTTTTGGTCATTCCATTCTGAAAAAATCCCATGTTGCATTGTGCAAGACCGTGAAAATTCGACTGCAACGAGTCATATCTCCTGAACACTGCGCCTGAAAGAGGTATCCAGAAATTTGCAGAAATGAAAATTAGGAGACTCTGGTTTGCTATTATTTCACCTCATGGAGGACAACGAGTGGGGATCGATCGGTCGAATCTTCGCGCGGCCGCCGCGACAAGCAACGCGGCAAGTGCGAGTCGTCTACAGCTTTATCCGTTCAAGCAGCAACAACAACAACATAGGCGTACTTCCGAAGCTTCCAAACTGCAATCTTTGAGATCCTTCACGGTACCAGCCCACTGCGTCTTGAGCGAAATTCCAAACGACCCATACTGACAGCGCCGTAAGCGAACATTCGAGCAATCGTCCCCACCCGAGGACAATCTGTCAGACCGCATTCCCTCGCTGCTGCTGCCGCAGCCCTTCTTTTTTGAATTTAGACAAATGCATGGTTCTTGAGAGGCGGTCAACCGCATTGGTACAGGAAGAGCCAGTACTTCGAGCAGACTTCTTCAGAAATGGATGTCTATCGATTCCTAGTGCTGACTTATGGGCTTTCTGATCAAGCGAAATTTCGAGCAGCTCACTATCAATGTCGAGCTTAGAGAATCAGCTGCGAACTAACCCATTCGATCCTCCTTGCAGTGCTTGCATTTGTGGATACCTCCATTGCTCCTAAACAAATCTAGAACTCGCTAATCCTACACTGATGATTAGAAATTACACAGAATCCAAGAAAAGCATATGTTGTGAAAGACATTTTTATCCATCCACAATCTACAAGCCCAACATATGTATGTGGTGTAGCGCTCCAAACATAAATTAGCCCTCTGGACGCGCATAATCGGCCAAGCTTTGCTGACAATCCAATACTTCGAACGACACACCGAGGAATGTTCCTCGAACACTTACTCCTTCACTCGAATGGATTCAGTATCAGGTCGGAAATACAGTACGGAGTGACACCGGCACCGGTTGCCGCAACTCACTAAGGCGGCCTGAGCGACATCTCTCAAAGGGTCAACCCAATTCTGAATGAGGAATGAGTTAAAGCATACATATTACAGAAGTACCAGAACACTTCGAAAAGTTGGCTCAGATCGAAAAGCTCTATGGACACCTTGTTGTAAAAGGCAATGAAGGAATTCCCGACTTGTCCTTCCTACCATACTTGGGCGAAATTCGCAGCTCCAACAAAAAAAGTGAGTACCGCATGAATGTGGAAAATATGGTTCTGTAATGCTTAAAATTGTGCTCCATCAGTAGTTCTTCAGTAATTTCAGTACATGGTGCAGATAAGAATAGCGGAAATGAGAGACGAATTGTGGTTTATAGCCCTAATCATAATCTAACCTCGCTGGGATGAACCTTAAAGGCATTGATAAGGGGAATTTGAATGAGCAGTGAAAAATGTAGTGAATATGAAAGCCAGGTCTCAGAAAGACGATGTTGAAAAAATGGAAAATGGCCAGAGACCCAAGAAATATCTTCATCCAGCATCCAAATAAGAGTTTTCAGATTTTGCACTGGAGGTGCACGACAATCAGAATTTCGTGGTGAAAGGACTGGACTCTCTAAAGCTCATTGATGGTGACGCAAAGATAATAACCGAAAAAGACACGGACGCACCATCTGCGTTCAAAAAGCATATTACTGATGTGACTACAGGCAAAACATCATTCTCATGTATGAATTAAACCAAAGTATATCACAGTGACTCAGGCGACGTGTTCCCTCACAAAAAGTGCACATTTCATTCGTCATCAGCACTGCATTTCCTTCATCTCTCAGCAGTGATCATGGGCATGTGTTACCACGAGCTCCAGAGCAGCGCAGTCAGGGCACACCGGAAGTCAAGGATTCTTCGACAGGGGGTTGTGTTTGACGAGACAGAAGGGGTTGCTCGTATCTGCAGAGGACAGCGAAGCAGTGGAATCCATACTCTTAATATGCAAATGAGAAGCAAAGGGCATTCTGCGGCGAAGTGAAGAGTGTGAAGAAATATGAAATAAGTATACTTTTGCTTCGAGTAAGATCACGTAGCAACAAAGCAAAGCAACAAAGCAAGCAAAGTGCAACTATGCAATCCGACAACGGTTACTGGTATTGTAGAGGTCCAAAAGGGGGAGGGGCCGTATTCGGTCCCAATGGAGTGGAAGATGTTGTACTGAAGCCGTTAATCTTCACGACACCTGGGAGTGCCCCGAGTGCAGTGCAAAATGGGTCCACTTAATTTTCATATTCCGTGGCCTTGCCGACTCACTAATATAAAACGTCACCAAATTCCTCTTTAGAGAAACTGATTACTGCATTGCCCATGACTTTATGTGTAAGATCCTCGCTTTTGTAGCCTCTTTCAGCTAAGGTTCATCGCAAAAGTTGCCAATTTATTCGAATATGGTCAGTGGAGGAAACCACGCACATATGCATTAGGCTCTAGCTACTTCAGCTAGAATGTCTCTGAAATTGCAGTTCTTGCGAGAACAACCGTGCATATTCTTGCTTCTTACTCTTTAGTGTTGAGTAAAGTGGCAGTAACGCTCTCGCTTCTCTTTATCAAGTTTTTATCGTCTACATTTACCCTTTGAGGGGGGGGGGGGGAGGGGAGGGGGTAGTGTAGTGGATGTTGGCGCGCATCTCACTCTCATGGTGCAGGAATGAAATCTCGCATTGAAGCCCGCCCAGGCCAATTATCAAACTCGACTCATGGAAGATAGAAGCACTGACTCGTACATCGGTTGGCCTCCCAAGTAATTGTATAGGCGAAATCGCACTCACTTGCTACCACGATTGTTAATGGATCTACAGATAATGTGTGGCGCACCCCAAAGAGGGGATTGATTAACGCCGAAAACATTAAACAACGGATCTAAGATTTTCAGCTGTCAGGCAATTTCGGAATGCGTTACTTCCAGAAATACGGATTCTTACGACTTTGTGTATACAATGCGAACGCTTTTCGTTGCTTAGATATTGAACTCCGGCATGGGGCACATGCGCAGAAAGCACGGGATGGCATGCGACTTTCCAACTCCGCATTTGCTAATGCATACATCACCTTCCAAAGTCGTTGACTGATAATCTTCTTTGTTTGTACCTGATGGCAACTCGAGCTCTTGGTCGTGTACCATCTGTCCAAGAGCCTCAAGCAATGCTTCCAGTCAAATAAAGACATTGTGAATAAACTGGAAGAAAGCTGGACCAAATCAGTGCCGAAGGAAATACGTGTTCTTCTTGACATTTCCCATTAAATTTTAGACTTATTTTCCGATTTCTTAACCATTGAACTATTCGAGATCACGTCACATTTGTCATGCGTGGTTGTTATGGAACCATATACGTTCACTCGAGCGATAGGTCACCAGGGAGTCCACCAGTCAGGATAAGGTTTTTAAGGGACTAGACTGTACCTCGACGTTCCGAACACCGTCTTCTTTCAACCCTTCTATTTCCGTTTTTCGATACCTAGCTTTCTTCACAACTACCATGTTGCGCTTCGGAGAGCACGCAAATTGTCCCTGCTCTGACTTCAACGTTTACTTCACTTGATTCATTGGACAGGAGAGGAATCCCCCAACACTTACTGTAAAATTTTTGTCTTCTATAGTTAGACTTATGAGAAGCGTAAGGCCGCTTTCATACTTTGCGCACAGACGCCGCCGGTGACGGCGTCGGTGCGCAAAGTATGAAAGCGGCCTAAGGGACAATCGTTCCCCATGTAAGTTTTGAGATGTAATTGTTATTCATATCTACTGTACTTTTTATTAAGCTCGCAAATGCAGAGGTGGACAAATCAGTGCCGAATATCTTGACAAGATTGGCGATTCTTGCAGAGAGATTATTGGCGATCTCATAATTCAAGGGCTGACTGGTTAGTAGAAGTAGTTATATACCTTGCATTAACTCATACAGTATTATTATGCTGTGAGACTCTGCGAAAGGATATGTAGAGAGGTCAAAAAATCCGGAGTGACAGATCTTTTGAAACAAATATTCTTTCTAGAGACCCCAAAAGATATCGCAAGATTGGCAGGAGTTGAGAAAATTCACGGACGCTTGGTGGTAAAAGGCAACACTGCTGTGAAGGACCTGTCCTTCTTGACAGCTTTGCGAGAAATCAGCAATCCTATATCTAAAGGTGGGCTTCATCTGCTTAGACCTGTGACGTGGAATCAGCAAAACCATTCTGTTACTAAGTTGATACTATTGCTACAAGGATGTTGAATTATGGGCAAATGGCCGGCCTCGGACGAGTCGAACCCACGCTGATGTTTGCACGGCACATAAGCTTATATGTGCAGTAATGATAAGCTATCCTATCCTACTACATGTGACCCACCACGTATGTCTGTCTAACTGTGTGTGCGTTTGTGTGTTCATCCATCTGTCTATCATGAAATTCATATCTCGCGTCATAGCGAATAGGAATTTCATTTTAGGAGTCATACAAGGCTAGAGCTGATGTTAACTTTTGGTGGCCGAACTGGTAGCAGCGGATAAAAGTTGATAAGGGGTGTCGAGTGCGAGTGTCACCGTATTCGCTCCGCGTCTTCGGTTGACAGTGAGGACGTTGACGCTCAAGGATCGCTCTAGAGACACTACATGAAGAGAAACATGAAAAGCTTCGAGAAATTTCCTTTGTTCCAAGGCGTACTCGAAAAACTGGACGAGTAAGCAGTTCGTTTGAATGGCAGTTAAGAAAGATCTGAACAGCCGTCGGCGTGCAGAGCGCAGCCCGATTGGGTGGCCAATGATGATTTGCTCTCACTCTATTCTCTGACCCATTGACCGTCGCATCTTCGCCACTGAATCCCTTCTAGCTGCCTCCCTCAGACGTCCCACCCCGTTGAAAGTCACTCTGAAGAGCTCTATCTTAGCCGGATTCATGTTTTTATCGGCCAAACGTATCACGCGGCCCTCATTGAGCAAATACAACCTAAATGTGTGGTAATAGAGGAACCTAAATCTCCGTGGACTGTTTCTCTAATAGTTGTTGACGGCTTTTTACAGCTGATAACGATCGTAAAAGGCAAACATCTTCGTTCGCAGGTATCAATGTTATGTAGGTTGAGACGGGGACAGTGATAACTGGCATAGTTAGTGATAACTTTTGACGACGTCGGACAAGAACCGTTAGCAAAGAGTTTAGAATTCAATATCCCGCTCACTACTACCATATGGCCGCTGTGGACCGATTCCTAGATCATCAACGTGCGAACTTTCGTTCCTATACCGATATCAACTGTAATAAAACATAACGTCTCCTTAATTGCCTAGACATCCCAAGACTGGTGGTCTTATGGTGATATGATAAACAGTGATGAACGCTTTCTTATCAGTAAATTATCCTTGCTCAGCATAACAGAAACTTTGATGAAGTAAAATTCATGCACTCCAACTGAGACCTCATGTAGTTTCTGAGTATCGGTGAGCGATACCAACGAATCGCTACCTCGAGCGATCGTTAGAACAAAGGTCTCGCTAGCTCGAAAATATGGATCACAGGGGAAGCTGAGAGAGTGCGACAGCAAGCATTCGTAAAAAAAAAGGCTTGGCCAATATTATGAGCTCGGCGGCTCCGTTCTTTTAGTTCGTTCTTTTAATATTGCTCGTTCACGCTGATCCATCAATAAGCGACACAACGACTGATTTCATACATTTTGCATTCAGAAATTGTCTTCCAAGGAGGTGAGGGATTAGAGGCACAGTTCACGATAATCTTTGTAGGTCATCACGCTCAGTAGTGATTTCAGGGGTATTGAAGAATACGTATGTGAAAAAAATCAAGAAAACCGTCTGAAACATTGAAAATAGGGTCTCTTTAACTTTGGCCTGGCCTGGGCGGAATTACAGCTCTCAAAAAGAACAAGTGCAAACTTTTTGTTTTATAATCCTACAATTTCTTATTTAGTGCTATCACCCTACATTGAAAGCTACAATACCCGCCTTAAGTTTTCAAAAGAAAACGCGGAAAACGCGGATCCGCGTTTTTTTTTTCGTTTTTTGCTGTAACTCGGTTTGTTTTGCCGCAACCTTCATATAAATATATATCGATCGAATCAGCTCACCGAGCTCTACAGAATGGTACCTTCGGACTTTCAAAAAGCTACTTTTTATGTACTCGCATGCACGAAGTGCCAGTGGGCACTCACCTGCGAGCGACGCGCGCTATAATTATAACCAGGAGGCAAATATGCCGTCAACATACAAAACTCTACAACTTACAGGGATACTATCCTAGTCAAAACTGAATTAAAAATAGTTTCTTAATATTGCTGTAGAAAACCTATGAGTGCATACTTTTGAGAAGGATTGAAAATTTTGGCTCTATTAACCCAGAGCTACCCCAGTACCTCTCCAACCGAAGTGGTCGAAGAGATGATTTTTGGAAACTTTCCGATTTGGCTGCAAACCTCTACCCGGAAGTAATTCGACCCGTAGAACACGAATATGACATTCGTTTGGCGCGAAACTGCTTGGCGCCCGCGCCATAGGCGCCGACGTCACTCCATTTCGGCGCCAGCGCCTGTACCGCAGGCGTCAAGCAGTTTCTTGCCAAACGAATATCATATTCGTGTTCTACGGATCAAAATACCCCTCGGGACAAATTTCGAGCGAGTTCGGTGATTCACCCCATTTTGGCTCCGGCGCCTGTGGCGCAGGCGCCAAACGGTCTCGCGCCAAACGAATTACAGATTCGTGTTCTACGGGTCGAAATACCCCTGGGTGGAAGTTTGCAGCTAAATTGAAGGGTTTTCCAAAAACCACCTCTTCGACCACATCAGTTGGAGAAGTAGTGGGTAGCTTTGGGTAAATAGTGCAAAAATTTTACTCATGATCATGGATTTCAAACATAAATCAATTGAATCTTCTATGTTATGCAGAGCAATCTTCTATAGTGTATACGATTCATGTCTTTTTGAGAAAACTGAAAACAGATATTGAAAACATACGCACTTCGCATAAAACTACCATGACAATTTGTTTGGTTGATGCAGTGGCATATCACTGTGGAAGGCCGATCAATAATTGTCTGGGAGATCTCAATGAGCTTACTAATTGCTATGAGATCGAGGGGTCAGACAGAGTAGAACAGTCAAACTTTTGAAAAGGATCGATAATTTCACTTGTGATCATGGTTTTTATAATAAATAAATTGTGATACACTCAGCCGGTCCACTGAGTTTTTCCCTGGAAAGGTAAGTCCGTTGAAATTCAAGAAAATTTAATTTTTTGAACAATAATGGTGACGACTATAGCATACTGGGTGAAAGATCAAGAAGATCAAGAAACTATTTTTAATTCAGTTTGGACTAAGATAGTATCCCTGTAAGTTGTTGAGTTTTGTATGTTGACGGCAGATTTGCCTCCTGGTTATAATTATAGTGCGCGTCGCTCGCAGGTGAGTGCCCACTGGTACTTCGTGCATGCGAGTACATGAAAAGTCAGCTTTTTGAAAGTTTGAAGGTACCAATCTGTAGAGCTCGGTGAGCTGATTCGCTCGATATATATTTATATGAAGATTGAGGCAAAACAAACCGAGTCACAGCAAAAAAAAACGAAAAAACGCGGATCCGCGTTTTCTGCGTTTTCTTTTGAAAACTTAAGGGGGTATCGTATTAGCTACTTTCTCTGATAGCGCTGCATTTAGTACCAAGGTTTCGCCCATCCTATCTAATTACGATTGATAGCATGTCTATCTCTCCAAGTTGTAGTTGCCACTGCTGATCCACTGATCAAATATATAATGAGTGTCAGCCATCTTGCTATTCTCTACGCGCTTACTATTCATCCTAGCGCTAAGCAGAAGGAGCACCCTTTGCAGCTGTGGAAGAGGCTATTTGCTCACGGAAGTAAACGGAATAGTCATATTATCGCAATCTGTGCTTTTAATAGATTTTAATAGAAGAAAAAAGCATGTGAGCGAGAACTTCCTGAAGTGATGAAAACAATTTCCCCACAATCAGAATTTTTACGCGAAAATTCAATCAAACGCAAGGCTGAGCATTTGCTAGCAAATAGCCTTGCAATCCATCGTTAAAAGTGAAATATTCCATTTAAAAGTGAAAAGTGTGTATGAAGTGTCCAGTGCTGTGGTGTAGAATTGCTATTGGAAGGCATCGGTGAGGGTTTAAGTCTCGTCCGCTTCGTGCGTTTTGACCATGTACAGCACCATTGTTGCCACTGAGGCGAAAATCAGCAATCAGTGGCTAAAGGCCCGGCTATGAAAAGTGTGCCTTGATAGCTTTTTCGTATTCGTTTTCATTTCTTTTTTCTAGAGCCTAGCCTGGAAATAGCCGATAATCTCAACTTTGCTCTAAATGGTTTAACATCAATCAAAAAAATTCACGGCAACGTATATATTTTATCTGAAAAGGAATCAGATGTTTCGTCGGTGGTGAAGAAGCACATAACAAGCATAACTGATGGCACCGCCACTTTCCTAGTCAAGCAAAAAACAGCCGGCGGAGCACAAACCAGCAAACAAGGAACCACACCCAGTGAAGCACGAACGAGCATAACGAAAATTCACTCGGGATCACTCAAAGCAGTTGAGGAAACTGGCGAGACCCGCACGCTCGTACCTATATCAGAACAAAAGAATGCCAGCAAGTCTGAGCATCATGGAAGCGCCAAAGGCGGAGGTTCTTCCGCCATATGGATAGGTCTGTGCTAATTATTTTTATTGCAAGCTACTAATTTTTGAAGTTGCGCAGATAGCACAGCTATTTCAAGCTACCATTTCTGAAATGATAGGTAATTGTGGGAGCAGCAACTTACAAATTTTCTCCACTTATTTTGCAGCAAAAACACACAAATAGGTTTAGAGCTGTCATGAGGTTCCAACTTTACAGGCATTCCACATCTAGTGCAGTTAAAAGATATTGTCCTGACCTAGGGAAACATGGCACATTCAAGCCTCAGTAGAACTTTCGTGCCCGCACAGCAAAATCTCGATGCCCTTAACACGTTGGCGACATTGCGTCCCGATGCTGGGACGCACGTTTTCTGCCGTGTGGGACAATGCGTCCCGATGTTGGGACGCAGCACAGAAAACTACTAATTTTAACTGATTTGAAATCCACAAGTAGATAATTTTGATCAACATGCATAAGGGTATCTAGGGTCGAAATGGTACACTTGTATCTTTTCAGCAAGTTTTTTTCGAGCTTTGTATCGTCATCCAGCACAGGTATGTTATCATTGCTGTCGATCAACAGGTCGTTAAAACTAGCATTCAGCTCTGTGAATTTGTCGCAGGAATCCATAGTCAGTTAGGAGATTTGTGGCCATTCAATTCTTAGTCAAGATATCTATACTCGCGAGACGTCAACTTTTTTTACATGCCCATCACCTGGTTAAGTACTTCCCATCACTACCATGCAGTAACCCCTTATTCAAGTTCTCGAGGGGTATCTAAAGTTTCGCAGCGCTCTATACTTTGTATTAGCGCTCAAGGTACGCGCGAAATTCAAAGGGTTTGGAAAGGTAATGTCAGAAACCCCAATGCTGGGACGCAATTCTCGGCATAGGCGAGCGCGCGCTGTCCCACGTGGCAGACACCCGAAAAAACGTGCGGTCGCCAACGTGTTAATCGAGAGGCAATATACATGGGCGCATTAAGAATGCTGGATAGAATACTCGCTCCGAATGGTGTCACGCGGCTGTTCGGAGGCTTAAGTTCCCTATCTCTAGATGCTTACGGCTCCATGCTGCGAACATTGATTGCACTGGGAGGAGGCAAGAAACGAAAGCGTCATTTGACTGTCGCGGATCAAAGGCATCCTTTTGACATCGCGTGTTGCATCGGCCCAGCGCACACAAACCTCTCGCATCCAGGAGGCACCCAATGGTAGATGATCCCCGCAGACGCCCTCACCGGAGGCACCCCGGCGGCCGCCACAGCAGCCGGCGGGGCGGACCCCTCTGAAGACCAAAGGTGATTACCGATCTATTCTCTATACCGCCCTAACACCTACACAAGGGCTGTCGAACCCTGAACGTCACTTCACTGACAACCTGCCCCCAGTACTAAACATGACAAGACACAACATGGGTATAAGAATAACACATGAACTACATATAGATTACACAACAAGAAATCCAACACACATTTATCACGTAATAACAATAATAAATTGTACCATACCTGGCTCCCACAAGTCGCCTCCGCTAGGGCGACTCCCGGCAGTCGGCTATGCGTAGCAGACCCCCATCCGGCTGATATCACGTAGCCGAGTGGCCGACAGTGTCTCGCATGGGGATCCAACCAAGACTGCTCCCAGTCGGGGAGCAGGGGAAGACACCGGCCAACTCATGTACCACTGCTCCACTACCCGAGAGCCAAGAGTGCACCGCACCCCCAGACCTCGGGCAGCATCATGGCGTTGCCCGGTGAAAACCGACTGGCAGCTGGCAGCCGGTCTTATATACCGGCTTCGACCAGAGGGCGGAGCCACCGCGTGTCGCATGACGCGACAAGCGGCGGCGCAGAGCGGACGGGCCGGGGAGCGCGGTGCCCCCGAGGCCATCGTCGCGGCGATCCGCGACATTGATACTGACCTCTATAAGCGAACATTTGAACTCAGAAAAGATAACGTATAGCGAAAATCGTGTTGAAAGCGGCTTTTTGAGCGCTATTGCGATTTGGCATGCCTTACCACGAAGTGCACACTTCACCTCGAACGCACGCTTTAGGAGGGCTGCAGAAGAACCTGAACGACAAGTGTGACATCTCGTCCTTTGCGTGGTCGCGTCGTGGCTTTCGTACTGAAGTATATCCCCCAAGTGTGCTAATCTCTCGCTCTATGTGCTTTTGCTTGGCATTGGGTAAACTGAGAATGTTTTCAAATCCATCTTTGCATTTGGTGTTTTCCGTAGGAATACCTTTTCTTCAGGATGTAGTTTATGCAGGACGCGCTACTTTTCACTAACGAAGCGAGTTTCTATTTTCACTGTTCCTTGGGCTGGCCCATGTAGGAGTTCGCCCTTGAAAATCGGAAAATTCAAAAATACTTGCAAAAAACCGAATGTACCAACGAGTAATTTCACAGTTTTTGAAGTGATATCCAGACCTGATTTTCTCCTTGAAGTTCAGCTTCCATTATATTGCCTAACTGATGTGAGAGTCTAGAACGATTGGAAGGGATCTTTAAGAATAATTTCAATCTGATACGTTTAACAGTTTGGGTTTCACACTGTCACTTATTTCAAAATTCTATTAACACCAGCGAGAGCGTTATGACTTGGGAATAGCTACGAAGGAGACTTGCCACCTTCCACTAACTTTTGCGCAGAAGAAGACTAAGCAGGGCCTACCTTATGGTTTTCTTGTAGCAGCTCCTGAAAAAAATCCTCCTTAGGTGCAAGCGCTATACTGCGAATGATGTTTTGCATACTAATTCTGCAGGCCGACAAGTTCATGGAAGAATTTAATTTACTTCTAAAAGGTCGTCGGCGATTTCAAGACTTCCATTGCCACAAAACATTCTCGCCTATTTATACACTCCTAATGCATTCAAGTAAGGCAGCTGTCGCATTGCACCCAGCCAACAGGTGCATCGTTTTCCCTGAATTTTCAGGTGGTTCCCTCATGTCGCACACAGCGCAAAGATCCGGTACCTCTCCCTATATGTCTTCGGGTATTAAAGCAAGAATGCCGTGCTTCTTTCTTCGAACTCGCAGCTCCTTTCTCTGGGATGTATATTCAAATTGGTCTTATAATATAACAAAGGCAATGTGCCAACGTTCAACATCATTTCAATTTGGCATCGATAGCTTCCTTCACGGACTTGTTTCACGGAATAGGGAGACGTCCATCGATAGCAAGTCTCTACGAAGAAGCAACCGTAATATCGGCATCTCATTGTCTGAAATTCATAAAAATAACTTTTGGAGGTACTAAGATCACAACGCAATTCATACCGTACGCCAGCTTTCCATTACTGATTAAACTCCGCGTTGTACTTGCTCCGATTCATGCTGAGCCCCACTGCTTCCTTGGACCCCAAACTTGCCAATATAGGCAAATAAGTAATCAAACATTCGAAAAATACAGTACCTTCACGCTGGATTAAGGTGATACTTATAAACCGCCCTCTCGGTTCGAATTTTTAAGTTCATACAATTCTCCTTGTGCGCATCTGTGACGGAGCATTTGGATTCGTCGAAGTCACTGGATGTAATTAGCTGACGCGTCCTGAACATAGTATTCATCGTCATTACGGAAGGAAGAGCCGATTATCTCTACACGCTCTCCAGAAAGCTTTAGTGATCTGAGAACCGAAACGAAGAACATTCAGCTTATCGTCGAGTAGGATCTGGAAGAGATGTATGTGTTCGCAGGATGTTCCCGCCTTAATAATATCTGCGCACGAGCAGAGCGGAACACAGGAAAGGGGCAGACATCGCATAATAGGCAGTGACATCCAGTATCAGATTTACAGCAGGAAGCAGTTCTGATTGTGTACGCTCTTCCACTGATCGACTTGATCTCCCATATTGACTTCGTTCTTCACAAAATGAGGTAATTCGTTCCATGTTCAACAGCTTTCCTGTACCTTCTCGAGTTTCCCTCTGACGAAACTTCCCCTCCATAAGATTTCTAGTGTCCTGAAAGAGATCAATGGAGTATGGAGTATTGCCATTGTATTTAACGTAGGTTTAGCTTACCATGATTTCATGGCTCCTGACCGTGTCCGAAACGGTATCAAGTAAAGCTTGCAGTAAAGCGTCCATGCGCACGTTTGACATTTTGTTCAACCAGGAATATTTCAGGGGGATCGAAGCGTTCATTGAACAGTCCATGTTTGCTTCTTCGGAACGTAATTGTTTGAGAAGTCCTGTTCAACTCCTTGGCAGCTTGGCCGTCTTTTCCTTCGTCACATGATTGAAATTTGCGGTCTCGTGTAAAGGTGCAACAGGCACCTGCCCAGTTAGGTTTATTGGAAAACGTAAACAGGATCAACAACACCGCATGAATCTCGGTGTTCTTGCGGGTCTTTCAGAAAACATAGTGTTAAACAAATCGAACACTGCACACTGGACGTGCCACGAGCATAATGGACGGTCCTTCGGCAGCTCCTGGGTAATTCTCAACAAAAGGATTCTAAAAAGTATTACAATTATCTGTCATAGAATTCAGGACTCAAATCCGAGCATAGCTCTATTACAGCTTCAAAAACTTATTGACTGCTTGTTTGTCCATGTTTGCGTTTACCATGTAAGCGGCGGGCAGATCTCTGCCGATACTGTCGACAACCATCACAGTAAGCAGCTTGAGATTATATCTGCAAGCGTTATGAGTGCCACTGATGCCGTTGTTTCCATACTTCCAGTAGTGATACTTGTAGAGGCGTATGCTAATAAAGCAGAAGCCTGTCTCATTCAGACTGGTAGGTGGTGAGAAAGCCCTCATGCCGTCCTCTGAATCATTCTTGAAAAAGCATATAACAATTGATTCTAAATCGTTGTCGCTGTATTTCCCTCTTTCTAACTCATGGTCAACAGGATATTTCCTACATCAGTTGTGGTAGTTCAGTAGAGACGTTCGAGGGAATGTTTAATGCGGATGGCTCTAGTAACGCTTGGGACGGAGAATTGTTTTTTCAGCAATGAACACTTTTCTTCTTATCGATATCAGATGACGGCACTGGAGCTAAACTAACGAGATGACCAATCATATCGCAGTATTAGACGTCAATCGTCTCTTTGCCCTCATTCTCAACAGGCTGAGGAAACACCGAGACAAAACTATAGAAAGTCTTCAAACTTCAGTAAAGAACTTATTTTCAGAAATCAGGTGCACGCCAAACTATCTGCTTTGCTATGACCCCTTCTTTTAGATGCACAGGTAGCCTTTCTCCTACGCGATCTAAACTAATTTGCTGCTCTGAACTGTAAAAAAAATAGAATACAAGTATACATACGGCATGCTTTGATTAACATTAATGCAAAAGGCGTACTGACTGCATTTGTAGTATTTCATTTCGAGGTTGCCATTCGTGGTGCACGTGTAACATGACCATGGTATTATGAAGCGCATCTCCTGTTCTTTCCAGATCTAGACAACTTCGCAATGGCTCATGGAAAGACTTGCGCTCAACTTTAATCGAGTATTGGTGAAATCTTCTCCACCTCCAAATTGTTTCCTCATAACTTCTCCTAGGAAACTGTGCTTCTCACGTGCGTGTCTGATCAAGCTTTTCGAATCTAGATCGCAGTAGAGCACTGTTGGCACACAATACAATTCCTTTTCGTCCTTATATCCACATTGGTGTTGCTAAGTGAAGCGAGGGGGGTTCCCTCAATTATAAGAGGTTTGCATCCTCTTCGAGATATATACCATTCAGAGGGTAGCGCCACTCACCTAAACTTGTGCTTAGGAACAGCATCTTTTTGACGGACTCTTATAATCGCAAAAGTGCATTCATGTTCCAATGCACCGCTTACTTCTTTTTCTTCTGCTGGTGCGGCCGCCGCAACATCCGATCCATTATCACCATGCTTCCTGCACAGATGCCGCATATACTTATTAAATGATGTCATCGCATCCCCAAAAAGTGAACACAACAATGTATCTATATAGACGCCCAGTTTACCAGTTGTTGTATGAAACAGGAGGAACGTCACGTTGACAAGAATGCCGCGTCTTCGTCCCAATGTTCTCATCCAGCATGACTCAATCCAAGATGATACTTGCGTTTACCAATGGTTTTACTGTTACAATCACGTAATGGAAAAGGATTGAACAAAATGTGTATAATTAATTCCTAAAAGTAAATGGATCTTCATAAATATGAGACTGAAGAATCTATTCCTCTTTTCCATATTGCTGTCACAGACTCACCAGCGCGTGGAGACGTGGTTGCGAAATTTTCGCGCCCTGGCCGTTCCACTAGTCTGAATTTAGGAGAGCCCGAAATCGCATCAGATACAGATTGTGTTCTGCAGCTCCAGTTTTTAGGAAGCTTGGAATCTATGTCATTTTCGATAACTAAGGTGATAGCTACAACAACATAGACACGCTTGATAAAAAACTAATACGGCATAAAATAACAGTTTTAAAATATTTTTATTTTCATTTTGCAGTTACGGACTCACTGGCGCGTGGGAACGTTGTTGCGGAATCTTCGCGAATCGACCGTTCCACTTTCTAAAATGTCGAACAGCCTGATACGGTATTAGATTCAGATAACGTAGTGTTGTAGAGCTCCTGTTTTGAGAAAACTCAAAATCCAAGCTAATTTGATAACAAGGATGATAGATAGCAACAATAATATAAACGGAAAACGCTTAATAGAGAACAAGTACGGCATTAAATAAGCATAAAAAAGAAAGTAGCACGTTCTATTAGCATAAATTGCATTGTAAAACCGGTACTCCTACAAAAAGCAGCATATGCAAAGATCAGTTTGGGCATTATGGGTTTACCCCTGCCAAGTAGAAACACATAGCGCGAGAGATTAGCACACTTGGGAGATAATATGCTCCACCACGAGAGCCGCGACGCTAAAGGACGGGATATCACACTCGTCGTCTAACAATAAGTTCTTCTGGTGCCGGCTCCACTGTCATTTGATGTCGCGTAGTGCGAAATTGATTTCATTCATGATGATGTTAAACTTATGAAACAGCACACAGCATTGAATTAGTAAAACAATGAAAGGGAGAATAAGCGAAAGAGTGAAAAAAGTGATTGAAATAAAAATCCAAGGTAATCGCACTCGACGTCTTGATAAAGCTAGTGTGCGCAAAGTAATAAACTGCAGGCCACCATGTCTCATGCCGTGAGCCGAAATTGTCCCCCCTCCCCCTCCAGTATCTTTGAGATTGCATTCATACCTTGCAGTACGTAGCTGGAATGTGCATGATGCGAATATGGCGTGCGTGAGCGCTGCGATTCCTGTCAGCCAGGTTTGCACGGAACGCCGCTACAGATATGGTGCATTGAATGCAAGCACGGAAGTTTCGGTCTATAAGCGGTAGCAGAATAGGATAAGCGGTCAGTCCATAAAAAAGATTTCGTCTCCTCATATACATTCCATGATTCCCAAGAAAAATAGATGCAAGCTAGTATTTGACAATGTCTTTTCATGTTTTACTCTTGGGCACGAAGCTGGCCATGTATGCTGTGGCATTATACGCTCAATACACAATTCTCCATACATGACATATGGAACCTCTGCGATTTTTCAGTAATTATCCTTGCGGTGATCTTCGTCCTGCTTGCCTTAGCCATACTTGGAGTAATATTTGCCAACAAATACATGAAGAAGCAGCATAATGCAAAACCAGCGCATAAAGAAATGTCGATGGTAACACATGTTTTAATGGCAACCCCACAACATTGACTCATTGGAAATATACTTTCAGTCACGCGAGCTTGGAGTAATATCTGCCAACAAATACATGAAGGAGCAGCAGAGTGCAAAAACAGCGGATACAGAAAAGACGATGGTAACATATGTTTTAATGGCATCCCCACAACATTAACTCGTTGAAAATACACTTGCAGTCACGTAAGTCACGCGAGTCACTCGAGTAAAAGAAAAATATGATGGAGTCTCTCCGAATACTACAGTATTTCATGATTCTTGCGATATAGTTATTGTACCAACTCTATAATCTTGACATATGATGAAATTTTGATCTGTTTTGTATCGATGGTAATGCAAAGAGAAGGACTGTTCAATTCATTTTATGACGAAAGGTCCGTACAAAAGCCTCATAGCGTTACACGCAAGGTCATTCCGCTGAGTGTGAAAGCACGTATCTGTAGAAGCACGTATTTATTCCTTATCCTCCACGTATTTATTCCCTATCCAGTAAAAGATAAGAATGAGGCGAAAGGTGAGCGTCGGGAAACCAGAGAGATTAGAATTGTGCGGACCTGAAGCAGCATGTGGCCAGGTGATGTTGATGTCGTTGATTGACTACCTCTCTAGACAAATGCACAAGCGAGAGAAACAGTGCTCAGACTGTTTCTAGTAAATACACCCCTCTAAATGTGTAACTTATTATCTAGTCACTGTTTAGGAGTTCTTATGATTAGGGCTAAACGACTGACCAACCATCGTGCCACTGTAAGCTGATATTATAAAGGTCCACGCGTCTATACAAGATTGAATATTCCAATTCTAACGAGATGCATCTTCGAATCGTGTCTCAACACCTCTGTCCACGTTATCAACAAATAAAATCGCTATTACCAATAACGAAATTGTAACCAAAAGCCTGAGAGGCAAGGGGAACAAGGAAACAGCTTATGTTTATCGGAGAACTTGTGTCAGGACGATGCAATGCGCTTCAACTCAACCCGGCTTTTCAAGTAGACGATCATAGCGTTTCGGTGGCGTGCAATTTCCGCTCACAATACCTCGAGACCCGCCGCCAATCTTCTCATTTCGCTATCGAGTATTTTTTGCTTATTGTATATTGACTACAGCCACTGCGACAGCGATCCAGCCTGCTCATTTCGTGAGGGTGTAGCCTGTCTTACTGTGCAAAGGCGGCATCTAATTCAGGGATTGACAACGGTAATGACATGGCTTCCCCATGTCTCTCTTTTATCTAACTATGCCTGTCTTCCGAAAGGATGTCGAACGAATTTGTCCACGGGCGAAAAACCTTGTCTATACTCTGGAGGAGATCTTTGCGACACAGCTAAACGATTTGATCTTTCATTCGTATTCTTTATTGTTATTATTGTTCTTAAAATATTGTGACATTTTTGTTTATTTATACCTTAGTGAAGTGGATGTGGACTTCACAGCAGTAAAGATGCCTTGCCAGCGATGACTTGTTTCGGAGCTGAACCCTTATTGTATCCCTCTTGCCTTCCGCTTTATATGCGTCAATAAACAACGTTCCAATGAGTGCGACTCATGTCACAAAATAAGGCTGATGCATGTTTCCCAAAAGCCGGCCAATAATTCCCAGGAAGTTTGAGCTGCGCCCACGCTTTCTGTATTTGTGATCCACTGCACTGTCGATACCCGGCTGGCCCCCCACTGAGATCTTGATGAAGACAGCTTCTAGCACAGCAGCAAATCAAAAAGAACCTGAAATTTGCTGGGACTCTAAAATTGTGCAAAAGTCCCTTCGTGCATTCACCTTGTGCTTGGCTTTGTGCTTGAAATAGGCGGTCTTATGACCTTGGCTGCATTTGCGCACAAAATATAATACTACTAGTATGGCATTCGCAGCCTTTATTGTTTATTGTTTTTTCATTGTTGTTATTTCAAAGAATATTTTAGCAAGAGAGATGACATAAAGGATTATGTGATTGATGTGATCATTTGCTTTGCCAATGGGATCTGTAAATTATTAGCCTTGTTTATGACCTCTATAAACACCAAAGTAGCATTTTTTGTGTAGTTGCTGCTGTAGCGAAAACTCAACGAGTGAGGAATTCCAGCTATTGAATTCCATATTGGAAGGGCAGAGGGCATTCGTCCACTCTGACAAATTCTTGACAATATTGCTCGATCATCACATTTAGCGATATCGTCGAGGTCGCAACACTATTCGCATCTCTAGCAACATTCATCGTGACTAAGTATCGCTTACTCTAGCTGATGTTTGCTCTGCAGGGCGGACGTGGTGCAGAGGAAGGTGGCGCGCTCACCCACTGTGATGTAGCGAGGATCGAATCCCGCATCAACGTCCGCCCACACAACCAAACCTTCCATCCCTCCGGAGTAGGGGATTTGATACCAGACTCGTCTGGAAGGATGCACTGACTAACTAGCTAGTATATCGGCTGGCCCTCACAAGTCATTGTATGGGGCGAAATCGCATTCACCTCCCACCACGGTTCTGAACGGAACTTGAATGGGCTGTGCATCCCACAGAAGAGATTGATGAATGCCAAAAACCTTATCCTTTAATTCATTTGATCTTATTTTAATTTTTTTTTTTTTGCACGAAGACCAGATTCGAGAGGACCAACTGAACAAGATCGCGATAAAGATAATGTGCAACCTTCAGACTAAATTTCTACCGAAATCTCATAATGGGAAGGAACTCTTCCCCATTCCTTTGCTCAAACTCGGGCAAAAATACACATTCCAGTGTGCAGATTGATGGCCAAATGATATTAGGTCTGTGCAGAATAAATGTCCAAAATTTCGAGATGAGATGTATATTGTCTGATGCAGTTTTGAACGGTGATCTCAAATCAGTTTTCAAAATCCGCAAAGCTATTCTCTGAATGAAGTTATGGAATTTTTCCTGAATGAACGGCTACACGTTGGAACGTGGTTTTCATCACTGCGGCGGTAAAAACGAGGGCATCCAAGGCTGTGGTGTGGCACAGATGGCATGGAGGTAAGCATTGGGACTCGCAATGGGCAGACCATGGATCGTGTCCTGTGCTTTCCTCTCCCTTAGCATATCATGAAATTTCTTCCTTGTGCTTGAGACACACTTTCATGATGATATGCATGCAATTGAAGGTTCCAAATTGTGTATGGGTTGATTTATAACCCTTATCTTAGGATTGCAAAAAAATCCGTGATCCAGCATATTTATATGCAGACTCCCATAACGCACAAATAAGGCGTTGTTGCGTAAAATGATTACGATATTCGCGCTCAGGGGGTCGAGTTACCACTCTGTACAAATTTTCAGCCGAATCGAGCTTTTGGTCCAACTTCGGAAAATTGGGGATTGCCTGGGGATAAAGTGGTAGTTTTTGGATTTTCTTTTACAAAAAATCCTGCAACTTCAACAGGATGACCTACACATACCTGTTACACTTACCCATCGCACTAAACGTACGTTAAAGTTAAAGGATAAAGTTTTTTGGCGTTAATCAGTCCCTTTCTGGGATGCGCCGCACATTCCAGTTCCATTCAAAATCGTGATGGCTGGTGAATGTGATGTGGCCTATACAGTGACTTGCAGTGACCAGCCGATGTATAAGTCGGTGCTTTTTATCCTCCCAGACGAGTCTGGTACCAACTTGCCGACCCCGGAGGGATGGAAGACTTGCCGTGCATAGTTTTTCTATGCGCCATAACTTCGCTCAGACACAACTTTATTTGTCGAAATAAGAACCATTCAAATCTACACAACCTTGCCAACGATCCGGCAAAGAAAATATGCAATCATGATAAAATTGTGGATTGCGAACATTAATAAATTCAACGATGGCATTTTCAACCAGCATATGTAGTTTCGGGGAATTTTTCCGACGCAGGTTTGCATCGAGAACCGGGAAAAGGTGGTAGTTCGTCAGAGATAGGTCTGGGGAATAAGGGGGGGGGGGGTGAGGGAGAGTCTCTTTCTGCCGGGTGACTTGCGAACTATGGGGTTTTGCGTTGTTTTGCGCGCCCGGCAAAAACTGATACAGTTAGGCATCGAGACTCTCCCTCACCCTCCTTATTCCCCAGACCTATCCCTGACGGATTACAACTTTTTCCTGGTTCTCGATGTAAACCTGCGGCAGAAAAACTATGCACGGCAAAAATGCCATACTTGACTTTATTAATTCTCGCTATCCAGAATTTGATCGTGATGGCATATTTTCTTTACCAGATCGTTGGCGATATTCTGTAAATTCGAATGGTTCTTATTTCGACAAATAAAGTCGTGTCTGAGCGAAGTTATGGCCAGTTACGTTTCGGCCATTTATTCTGCACAGACCTAATATTATTATGCGAGCGGCTACAGGACAGAACTATTCCTTCTATGAACATCACCAACCATCACAATCAATATAAACCGTTGTTCAAAACGACGAGCGGTCATGAATTTGCATTTGCAGAATTAACAACTAGATTTCTTTGGAATAGGAATAGATCAGTAACTTTGAAGGACCTCACCTTCACTGCGCCCCTCTTATACGCGCCTCAGTGATTACGGTAGCACGGGTGTGTACACATTGGTACGAATGACTTCTTTCGCACCCCATGTGCGAACGCTTGATTAATTCCTCGCACCTTATGTGCAAGAAAGTAGCTAACTAGCAGAGGTCAGCTATAGACCGCTCAACTTCATCAACTGAATGTAATTCCATAAGGGGAAAAAAGGCAGTTTTATTACACTACGAACTAAAATACTTTTTACATTTATGAAATTTACGATGGGTCGCAGAAAGCGAAACGGATTTCAGACTCGCTAATAAACCATATGAGCTCATTAGTGACGTATAAGTAAGTATTAGAAAACATTACAGCTCAACAAAGTTGGAAACAAACACTTGTGCGTGGGTTGCACAAACACCTATTCAAATGCCTGCATTTGAGCTCGCATCGAACTGCCAAATTTAGCTTGTGGCCATAGCAACTCATACCAAAAGTGTAAAGGTACAGCTACTCTCCTGTATGAATCCCTTACTGGTGTTCTATAACATTTTATCGAGATTAATAATAATTTGCCATCATATGGTAAGGTTGGATAAGATTCGCGCTTTAATAATTCAACCAAATAGGTTTTATTCCTTCTATTTATTTGACTCACTTATTCATTATTCCAACTATTTTTTTTGCAATACTATAACTTCCGAAGATGTTATAACCATTCCCATTCGCCAGTATCTGACTGGTTACCATAGCACCATTGAACCACTCATTTTTTTTCGGAAAAAATTCTTCAGTATTTCACCCATGCTGTTTTCCCTCGGTGAACCTACACTCACTAGGGAAGGATACCAGGTCACCATGGCCATTCAAGATGAGATGTATACTGCCTGATGCAGTTCCGAAGGGTGATCTCAAATCTGCTTTCGAAATCTGCAAAGCGATTCACTGAATGGAGTTGTGGAGGTTTTCTTAAACAAAAAAAGCTAGTACACGGTAAGTTCGGGAGTCTATAGCGCGCGAACCAGTCCTTCTCAAGCAAAACTAGTGTGATTTTCGTGTTCAGGAAGTCAAATCACCCCAAGGGACAAGTTTTTAGCTAATTCGAGAATATGACCAAATTTCGGTAAATCCACGGGCTATTGGGTGGCAGCACATTGAACAAAGGAGAAGTCGTTGACCCTTGCCAAGGAAATGTCTTATTTGACGCTTGTTACGTTCGTTAAGGGCGTAGGTGGTGTAGTGACAGGTGGCGCACACCCCACGGTGAGGGGATCAAATCCCGCATCAACGCCCGCCCAGGCCAATCAAGTCTTCCATCCCTCCGGGGTCGGCAAGTTGGTACCAGACTCGTCTGGGAGGATAAAAAGCACCGACTTATACATCGGCTGGTCACTGCAAGTCACTGTATAGGCCACATCACATTCACCAGCCATCACGATTTTGAATGGAACTGGAATGTGCGGCGCATCCCAGAAAGGGATTGATTAACGCCAAAAAACTTTATCCTTTAACTTTAACGTACGTTTAGTGCGATGGGCAAGTGTAACAGGTATGTGTAGGATGTGTAGGTTATCCTGTTGAAGTTGCAGGATTTTTTGTAAAAGAAAATTCAAAAACTACCACTTTATCCCCAGGCAATCCCCAATTTTCCGAAGTTGGACCAAAAGCTCGATTCGGCTGAAAATTTGTACAGAGTGGTAACTCGACCCCCTGAGCGCGAATATCGTAATCATTTTACGCAACAACGCCTTATTTGTGCGTTATGGGAGTCTGCATATAAATATGCTGGATCACGGATTTTTTTGCAATCCTAAGATAAGGGTTATAAATCAACCCATACACAATTTGGAACCTTCAATTGCATGCATATCATCATGAAAGTGTGTCTCAAGCACAAGGAAGAAATTTCATGATATGCTAAGGGAGAGGAAAGCACAGGACACGATCCATGGTCTGCCCATTGCGAGTCCCAATGCTTACCTCCATGCCATCTGTGCCACACCACAGCCTTGGATGCCCTCGTTTTTACCGCCGCAGTGATGAAAACCACGTTCCAACGTGTAGCCGTTCATTCAGGAAAAATTCCATAACTTCATTCAGAGAATAGCTTTGCAGATTTTGAAAACTGATTTGAGATCACCGTTCAAAACTGCATCAGACAATATACATCTCATCTCGAATGGCCACGGTGACCTGGTATCCTTCCATTGTCAGTTAATGAAGTTGAGCGGTCTATAGCTGACCTCTGCTAGTTAATTACTTTCTCGCACATGAGGTGCGAAGAAGTAATTAATCGTTCGCACATGGGGTGCGAAAGAAGTCATTCGTACCAATGTGTACACACCCCGGTAGCACTGGTTCACTGGACCTCGGAATCGGTCTTGCCGCATCGAGAGACCTAATCTGAACCCTTTGCAAATAAACTGCCCAAGAGATTGGTGCAACTGTTCCCTGAACCCTGAACTAGGCTACTTTTCTAGTACATCTGCGAGAGACATATTTCGAATGGAAACGTCATATCTGCCTCAGAGATAAGCAAAACGACTCTTTGCACACAGTTGCAAACCTCTCTTGTCTCAAGCTCCTCTATGACGAGGAGTTTCACTCCTCCTGACTGTGATCAGTGAGACTGCTCATAACTGTGGAGGAACTCTATTACTACGGAGGAGCTTGCAACACATTTTCAACTTCGTCGTGAGCTAGAATGGAAAAGTAACTAATGGCTGGACAGACAGACCAGTGTGACGTCGGTGGTATTTCGCGCGTACCACTTTCACTTACTGGTTGTACTTGATCAAGATCCATATCAACTTGAGAGCCTAAGATCATATCAACCTGAAAGCTTTAATTCTTGTCATTCTCAGCTATCCGATGTGCCGCGCGCCACATGGCCTTTTAGAGAAGTTACACATTAGGTAATGTCAATGGGCCTTATAATTGTTGGGCTTTGGCGAAATAGCCATAACTTTGTAGAATTCGCATTCTTGCGAGTGGCCCCATTCATCAGTGTGACCCAATACTCCGCTGGGCACTATCGCGACGAGGGAAGGAGGGCATTCCACAAAGGAGGCCATTTTTGTTCAAACCTAGAAGGTGAAATGAGCTCCTGTTATCAACCGCTATAAAATATACGTTCTGGTGAGCGAGTTGGCCCTACAGAGACCCTTCAGAGATGTTTAGATGTACAACTATTTATGAGATGCCCTCTTTTGCGAATTTATTCTCCAGTCCCTTGTAATCTGTGGTCCATTACCTGTTCCTACCCTCTGCGGACGATACGCTAAGTATGACTTCTTGGAAGACTTGCGATCGTTCTCATGCACTCGATTCCCGAAAATTTAGCAGGTTTAAGCTTAACTATGCTCTCCCTTACCCACGACAAGCATCTCATTTCCCATATTTCTTCTGTGGTGACACCTAATGTGACGTCAGTGCCTCACAAAGTGGCCGCGAGTGTATAAGTAGACATTTATATAAGTAGGAGGTGCTATCAGAATGATAACATGGACAGACACACAAAGCAAGAAGTTTGTAGGGATTGTTATAGTATGTCTCCTCAAAGTGATTGATAGGTTATAAGCACAACGTTCTAGACCTAAGGTGCGGCAGAGCGATTGAACGCGCGTGGACCGTCACCAGGGCGGGCCAAAGGCGCTGTGCTTCTTGCAAAAGACCCTGTAAGATGTTTTGCTCGCTATCATACCCTATATATAAACCAGGAGTTTGGTGTGTTTGTAATGATGTCTGTTTGTCTGGTTCAATTACCCAAGTTTGAGGTACTCGACCCTCGGCATACCTTCGGAAATTAGGGCAAAGGTTGGCTCAAGTGTGGGTTGGGTGGGGCATGGTAGGGGAAGAACAGAGCCCACGTCGCTTTGTCGATATTGATTGAATCGATCGATATTGATTGAAAATATCGGTTTTTGTGCAGAAGGCTGGAAACGGCTCATGGACCATACTAATGAGTGAGTGTCCTCATAGAAGTTAAAATTCTACAACATCATGCATCACCGACCGATATTGATTGAAAATATCGGTTTTTGTGCAGAAGGCTGGAAACGGCTCATGGACCATACTACTGAGTGAGTGCCCTCATGGAACTTAAAATTCTACAACATCATTCATCACCGGTCGATATTGATTGAAAATATCGGTTTTTGTGCAGAAGGCTGGAAACGGCTCATGGACCATACTGCTGAGTGAGTGCCCTCATGGAACTTAAAATTCTACCACATCATTCATCACCGGTCGATATTGATTGAAAATATCGGTTTTTGTGCAGAAGGCTGGAAACGGCTCATGGACCATACTGCTGAGTGAGTGCCCTCATGGAACTTAAAATTCTACCACATCATTCATCACCGGCCGATATTGATTGAAAATATCGGTTTTTTGTGCAAAAGGCTGGAAACGCCTCATGGACCATACTACTGAGTGAGTGCCCTCATGGAACTTAAAATTCTACCACATCATTCATAACCGGTCGATATTGATTGAAAATATCGGTTTCCGTCCGAAAGGCTGGAAACGGCTTATGGACCATACCACTGAGTGAGTTCCCTCTTAGAAGATGAAATTCTGGAAAATGATCAGCGAGCTACACCAATAGGTGACGCTGTTGCAGAACTTTAATGAAGTCCTATTGGTCGACATCGATCGAAATCATAGATCTCTGAGCAGAGAGCTGAAAACAAGTAGTGGGATACCATTGGATGACTACAGTCGCAGCAGTTGAAAAACTGCAACATCATGTGCCATGGGTCGTAACTGTCGGTTTCGTACAGAGAGCCGGGCAATGTGATGGACCACACCAGTGGATGGACACGATTGCAGAGGCTTACATTCTATAGAACTTATTGCATGCATATCGATACCTACTGTATTGCTATGATGAGCCTTTGTAGTGAAGGCTTCAATGGATTACCCCTCAGCACAAATGTAAAATCTATTGATTGCCGTCAAACCACATTACTATGTATTTTCTTTTGCATCATTTTGCCCACAGCCCGCTTCGCACCGGTACCCCGTAACGCGATGTAGATCGCGAAGCTCACCTGGTGATCCATAATGCACGATAATCATTTTTAGTGATTATCGCAATGATCCTTCATTTTGTTCTACAACGTCCCATCGTTCATACGAACGTTTTCTGGTGCCAGTGTAGTTAGAAGGGGGAGGGGATTTCCGAGCTCGGTGTCTGGCGCTAATTACGCTTAGATCCTAACCTCAAGCCTAGTTTGGGGGGGGGGGGGGGATTTTCACCAACTTCCAATCAAGGCTTGGGTAAAAATCTGCATTGGAGTGTGCAAAGTGATGATTGTAGTAGGTACCAGTAAAAAAACGTGCACGGGAAAACTAGTTTCTCTGTCACACACACACATGTTGTATTTGCCTAGTAAGGTCCGCATGCAAAGTTTTACGCGAAAAGGTGAGAATCCGCAAAGATACAGCTTCTCAAATTGATAACAGAGGGGGCGGAGCCTCAGAGTAAGTGCCCGCCCCGTCGTCCGCGCGGCTGGGGAGTGGAACTGTTTACGTAACATTCTGTTCCACTATGGTCTCCGGCCGTGGCCGGCGACGAGGCGGGCATTTACTCTGAGACATCGTCCGCTCGGCCACAACTTTGAGCAGCTGTATCTTACATTGTTAGCCACATTCTCACTTTTTTCCGTGAAGCTTTGCATGCAGATCTTATTAGGCATATCCAACACAAATACTAAGTTGTCGTAAAAGTTTTTTTCGTTTTATGAAGCAATTCATTTTTACACTTTATTATAAAACACAGAGCACACTATGAAACAGGGTAATCACCATCTTGTTCTACCACTCTTCGCCATCTTTCAAGGCAAATTTGCTAGGCAGGCAGGCATCCGCATGGAACTGTTCTGGCTTTGATTTGAAGGAATTGCACAGCACCGTTCCATGTCATCTTCATTATCGAAGGTTTTTCTTTGAATGGCGTTGGATTGGGGAAGGAAAAGGAGATAATCCGATGGAGCAAGATCAGGGCTATAACGTGGATGGGGCAGCACTTACCAATTTTTGGCGAGTCGCTTTTGGGCGAGTTGCTTTTGCTATATGTGGGGGAGCACTATCGTGTAGGAAAAGAATCATGTCATGGTTCGGACGTTTCTCTGTGATTTTCGCGACCAGAATATACGGTTGCTGACAGTATAGGTCTGCTGTTAGTAGAGTGTTGCAAGCCAGCACCCGCAATCGTTCGCTGTCGACCTCTGATGGGGGTCCGGAGCGGTCAGAATCTTTGACGTTGTACTAGTTGCCTTCTCGAAAGTGTTCGAACCAAAGTTGTGCCACAAGTTCAGACAATGAACCATCTTCGAATGCAGCGTTCATACGAAAGCAGTTTGGAGGGAAAAAGCGCGTATTTGAAAAACGAAAAGCTTTTTTGACAACCTTATATATGGACAGAGAAAAACTCGAATTTCCGTGCTCCATTCTTTTGAAGGGTGATAGCGCAAAAACGAGTGCCCTCCAGCACATTAGAGTTCATTTTCACGGTTTCGCACGCTCTTAGGTCGTCTTTCGTGGTGAAGGCGAACCTTTATAAATGCTGAAATTTAACCACATTCTTAGAACAGAACACATCGCTGCAGTTTACTTTTTTCGTGATACAATGACGAGTAATCCATATTTAACAGGGGAGTGTCTTGGGAATCCTTGTTATATTTTCCAAAAAAGCAGATCTTGAATTGATCTCAATTCTTGTTGGAGTATACTATCAATAGGTGATCGGTCACTGAAATCAGCATCGTTCGTAGTGTAAACAGCATCTTAAGACCCAGCTGCGTTCCTAGTGCAGTTGGGGCGAAGCGAACGGATGTATATTTTTACCCTTATATTTCTAGCCTAAGCCTTAGTTAAAGAAGATGCGAGTTCATCCGTCAACTAGGGCTTGGCAAAAAACCTAGAACGTAGCGCTTGATGCTGAGCGAGCACTGTGGAGTTCTCCTTCTTCCACCTACATTAGCATCCCAGCTTTGTCTGAGAATTCGCGAAATACGAAGTCTATCCTGATCACACTGGCAATTGTTCCAACTCAGGATAACGCTCAGGATGAGATGGTCGGCCGTACTGCAGCACAGTATAGCTAGATTTCACGAGGGATAGAGTGCGGACAATTGTGACCATCATGTCCATCTTAGTGCGTGACGAGTCGTCGTCGTGATGAAATTGTCCACCGATCAGTATAAAAACCCGGAAATGATGGCGAATTATCCCTACAGCTGTCTTTAACTTTTTTTTTCTCAAATTTCATGTTTAGCTATCTTATGCAAACGGACAGTCGCACACTGGTAATGGATAGGTTACAGGTTTAATTATGCTGATGACACTTTAAATTTTAGTCCAGGGAAAAATTACATGCGGAGTTCCAGAAATAAGATTTCATCATATCCCTTGACACTGTCGGTATACGGATATGGTGCGAACAGCATGCAAAATGCAAATCCTGGCAAGTGCTTCGCAAAGAAGTTTTTTGAGTGCTGCGCAGTAAAGAAATGATAGCCAAATCCTCAGAAAGCAAGTTGAAGCCAAGTCAAGGGCAGCCACTCAAATCATCAAGCAAGATCCATGTTGTAGTGCACTCCAAAACGAATCACCAACAAGCAAAAGGGATGCCCGACGGAGGAAGGAAAGTGGAGTTATTTGCACTAATTCTGAAGGCTGCAGTGCACCCATCTCGCCTAACAAGTAACATGATCTGGTTCCATCTGGCATTGCATTTCGTTGGAAAATCTTAGAGATTTCTATCGGAGTTTCAGCAAATTTAGGAAGCTCATCGGAGGGTTGTCGAATAGCGCATCCAAGGACCTACCTTTGATCTCGTGCGGTCACTCTGACCCAGAATCTCTTCTTAATTAGTGCAGTTCGTTTTTTATAAACTTTTACGAGCGTTCGTGACCAGAATAGCTTTCGTGCCTCCAGTTCTCGACCCCGCCTACTCGCTCACTCCGGCCACGCCCACTCCGGTGTGTCCAGCGCGGCAGCAACTGTGAGCTCATCCCCAAACATAGCAAATCACGACAGCTGTTCACTTTCTTCATTCATTCACTGCTCCCATCTACATCTAAGTTTCACTTCAAATGGGAAAGCTGTGAAGTCACCTCTTACGTTTCGATGACTTTCATAAAGGTTCTAGCGCTGTTCAGCGCTGTGATCTCTGTGGGTAAGTTACGTTATTGTGGTTTTCATAGTTTGCTGTGACTTATGAACACTCTTTCAGTGAACAGCGCTCACCTAACGATAAAACCTTCTTTTCTACTTGTTGAAGAGGATTGGCCACTTTCCCAGGCCTTGCCTGTCGTAATTTGTCCTGCCGGCGCGCAAATTATCACCGGCGATCCAACGCATTTCTTCACTGTAGTTGATCTGAACACCACGTGTTCAACGTTGCAACTCAACAAGTACCTCGATGCAGATGTGAGTTCAACGTATTCTTCATTCTTGTATTTGTTTTTCCTTCAATTTAGTGAACATCTTCTTGCCATTTTTTTTGCAGTTTTCATTATTTATTTTTGTTTCTTTCGAGTTTACTCAGTTTCTGTTTGTTAAGTGAAGAGGTGGATTGTGTAGCACCTTGACTGGCGAGCTCACATCTTGAGACAGGCTGACCGAAGTAAACCTCAGTCTTCATAGACTTAATTAAATATGTCGATGGCTCCTCTGCAATCCAAGAACAACACTCTGAATTCTAGTAGAGGGAGTAGAACGGGATGCTTCATTCACCTCAAGAGATATGTACATATGTATAGCTCATTTCCTTCTGAAGCACATCCCTGATCTCAGAACATTAAACAGGTGGCAAACAACATGCCGCATGTAATTTCACTGATCGATATAACTGGGGAACCATTTCAGCTGCTAGTGCATGTTCCAGAAGTGTCAAATCGAAACCCTGTAACAGTTAAGTTTGCAGGCACGGTTTTTAAAGGTCACGTGATCCGTTCATACTTTGGGAGCCGAAAGAGGTATCTTATTAGGGATGAGGGGTAGAGTATCGAATAGTGGACGGAAATAAAGAGCGATAGATATGGGAAGGTCACTGAGGACGGGTGCACGGAAAGAATATTGCGATATTGGATATTGAAAGGAATCGGAAAGACCGACGCTGGGCAACATTAAAGTCTCCTTGTCTTATTAAAGACTCTCGAAGGAAGAAAGAATCAAAATGAGTCTGTCCATGGTCCAGAATTGCATATTACACGAGGAGAGAAGGGCACTTTCAGTCTTACGGCCTGCCCGAATTCAACCTTCTCATGCATTTACCAGTACACCCCAGGAACATGGGGTTTTGTGAATGATCACTTCCTCTGCAAATGAAGTAGCATATGGCACGTCTTCTGGTAAAAAACGCTCATGCTATTTAAAGTCTTTAAGTTGCTTTGAACATTTACAATGAGCCGAGGTAGTGATTACCGTACCGTGTCTGAACCAGCATGGGAAAAATCTTGCAAAAACAGAACAGCGAGAAGGATTAGTTTTCTTTTGACTGACTGTGGCAATTGTCCCGATTGTTCACCACTGCTGTTCTGTCTGGGTTGAATATTGTTCAGTTAGCACACTATACACGTGAGGAAGATTGCTCTTCTACTTTATTTGATCTCTCCTTGGATTTTCGTTGAGCTGCATCTCCCTGCCACCCTCTCTTGCCCTGCCCCATCCTTTCCATCCGGTTGTTTTTATTTGTTCCTTCCATTTCTTAGGAATCGATCTTGAGAGAAATCTCCCGAGAGACTGTTGCTTGAAAGGGAATATCATACTACCTCTTTACAAAATTTTCGAAACTAATTCTGCGTTAGTGGACGGGAGAGTGATGCAGTAATAGAATGTGACACCTATCTTTTCATCTTCCACCTGTTTGGCCACAACTAGAGCCGCAGATGATGGCTCATCTCGCAAAAGTAGGAGCATTATGCATTAATTATTCAGCATTTTAGTGATTATATGTATAGGTTGATTAGAGGAAGTGGGCTAGACACACGCGCATCATCTTCAAAGTG
The DNA here is from genome assembly GCA_963978905.1 of Trichostrongylus colubriformis. NCBI lineage: Eukaryota > Metazoa > Nematoda > Chromadorea > Rhabditida > Trichostrongylidae > Trichostrongylus > Trichostrongylus colubriformis. The sequence goes on from OZ022256.1 coordinate 18,497,132, forward strand.
AGGGGCGAGTAGGGACCAAGGTAGCTTGGTCGATTCCTCGAGTACTGATCGTTTTTATGCTTATTTTGCGAAGTCGATGGTGGAGTGAAAGTGGCGCCGACGCGGTAAATCAGGCGTACAACACGATAGGCTAACAGTAAGATCTCTTGCGGGCCTCAAATGAACCACGCCCTAACCCTATCATTGGGGATAGCCACTATATAACACGCTCAATTAAAAAAATATCTCTGGTTTCTGTACTGGAGTGCGGTTTAGGAGCGGGGCTGAGTTGCCTATGATGAGCAGGAGTTCTCTTCCACTAAAGAAATAAAACAAATCAATTTAAGAGCGGTGCCATCTGATTGATTCTCAGTTTTTTGAATTGGTGGAACCCAGGTACCCTTAGTGGGAAGCAAGAGCAAGCACTGCGCTGAGAAAGGTCTTCGAGGAACGGAACACCTTTACGTGGCCTATTACAATATGATCCTGGGTCGAGGGTTGGCTGAGGATTCCCCAACCAACAAATTACTCGGGGCTATATGTATTCTCATGGGCCGTTACTATGACTATTACTCGAGACATTTTTTTCAATGCTAAAGAGTAGAAGAAAAATCATGAGCAGGGTGCAGAGGACTCCTAAGGGTGCGATCATTGCTTACTGGCAAGGACTGAGAGTGGAAGATTTGCTATGAAAGTCTCCTGAAAATTAAGCCCATTGCTGTGTAACTTTCCCCCAGTGGGTGGCTCTAAGGATGTGAGACCCGGTGTTCTGTCGTATACTGCTTGCTCGAGTCATGTTGTCCTAACGGCTTTTCCCATTCGGGTCAGGTGAAGCGCGCGTTTGTCACGCTTGAATGCTTGTAAATTCCCTCTGCGACGACACCACAGCACGGTGTATTCGCCTTGTGCTGATCCTAAAGGTTGTTCAGAGTGCGACTGAAAAAGGAAAACCGGCTAGATTACCATCAGAAAACCACCACATGTTTTGGAAAGTCGTGTCTTTCAGTCTTGAAATTTCTTGGTTCTTGAACAAGATGCCAAATAAACCATGGTTCTCCAGTTTTACGCTCACGATAGACTTTCATAGTCACCCAGTAAAGAATCTAAAACGGATGAAATAGCAGCGACGACCTCGACTGATACGATTAGCCTAGTACAAGTCGTCGCTTTCTCGATTGAGTAATTACAACTAACCACAAAGGAACTCGTAGTACTGTATTCCAGTATGACGGATTTGAATCTCTGTAAATGGTCAAATATAGTATCAGCATGTCTGTAATTGCAAGACTTGCAAGTACTTCTCCAAAATGTGAAGAACCCACTGTTCCGATAATGACTATCGTAGGGTATCATATCTTACAACAAAGAATTATATTTTATTTGAAACAGATTCATCAGATAGAATTTATTCCAATGAGATAATAATTAATTATTGGGCAGAATAGGGACAGAAGCAGGAGTTACGAGTTCGGATGGAATGAATACGAACACTCGGCCGTCCATAGGTTGACCTTAGTAACAACATGCGGCGACGGTCAGGTATGTGGCGTATCACAGGAGGACTGATGAATTCAGTTATGCTGTATTCATGATGGAAGTACGGCCTGAAAGTAGTCATTATAACCACGCATAAATCATTTTCGATCTTGTATCTTAGTCTACTTAACTTTTTATGAGATCTCTAGTCTCCTTGACTGCTCAAATATACTTTCAAAGAGTACACTTCACTGCCAAGCCTTCTGGCCACTCAAAATTCTCAATGGCTTCAAAATCATCTTCAAACCAGTTCCATCATTAGCGGCCTCGCATATCGCACTAATGCTTACCATAAGTGCTAGGGTCGCGCCACAACTTGGCCATATGCTTTGCACATGTTTGCAAGTAGGCAATGCAACACGTGGGATAGTTCTAGTGGTATATGGCGGACAAGTTTTCACGAATGTTGCACGAACGAGTTCCATCCAATTTGTGCTTAACGAAGCTATCATGACTGTGGATCCTGCTCAAGAGCGACTGCAGGCATATGTAAAGTGTCTATTTTGTCAGGTATAATACTAAATGTTTTCCTAGGTTTCGTGGAATCTTAACCATCTACCTTTTAGCTATGATATTGAAGGGTAGCTAACCGCCCCTAGCAAGTTAAAATGCGAGTTCAAAGAATCCTTGGGAATTTCCACCGTCTCCACCGAAGGGTTCATGACGATTGCTATATGTAAGTATCCGGGCCCTCCCTCTTCAATAGCAGTGATTAGTTGCGATATCTAAGGCTTTTACATCAGCCAAAAATGCAGATGTTACGTTATGAGGTTTACATGTCTTTTCTTAACAACAAAAAATTGTTATCAATTTTGCAGTATCAAACTTCGAAAATAGGGCTGTAGTAGTAGCTACATCACGCGCAATCGTTGGATCGATTTTATGAGTCGCGGTTACCAATGCATCCTCCTCATGCAAGCTCACTGTCAGTTAATTGCTGCCAAATCGACCACCGGGATTACAATGGCGTTGGTAGTGAGGCATTAATTGAACTCCGAGGGTAGTACTGATTGTGGAACTCTGAGAGAACTTATTCTGGGCTGCTTAGGGATGGAGTCGAATTGGATAAGGCCTACCTATGAATCTTCAACGGGCTATGGTTTGTGCATCATTTGCAAGCAAAGTCTCTTCCGCAGCAGCACTATTAGCGATGTATGCTTCTTATAATAGTGTAGCACCTGTTATATCAGTCGGCAGTGGATGGTTCGCGGATTGACACTCCCTTGCTCAACTCAATACCATAGAACCGTATTGGGCTGGTTCAAGGGAAGAGGTCATACTTGGTGAGCGATGCTCAAGGAACCCTTAACAGGTTATATTTTATGGTCGTATTCCCGCAATTGCTTGATCCTGGCTGAGATCCTATCCCCAAAGCTTGCGCACATTAGTACGTGTGGTTCACTCTAGCTCAACGGTTCTGGTTGGTGACTTCGCAGTTCTTCCCTCGTATCAATAAAGGAGAGGAGTATCACAAAGCAGAGTCCTGAGTGGTGAATGTTGTGGAATGTCAAAGGGCCGTATCGGTGCTGGTTCGAGGGAAGGGGTCATACTTGGTAAGCTATGCTCAAGGAATCCTCAACCGGTTATATTTTATGCATCATTTGATGGCGAATTGACTGACCAGTCAGTGTACTGCTCACGAATCTAATTGTAAGAGGGGAAATGTCGTTGCCGTTCGATCATTCCAGGCTTAATGCCTTATTTATAAACCATGTGCTGCATGAATTTATTAGAAGTGTTATTCTAGTAAAGAGATTATTATCTGCAACAGGTGGACGATGAGTTTTTCAAGCAAAATTGTGAAGCGATCGGCCTCACTAATTTATCAGATCGACAACTTCTTTGTTACTCATAAAAATGAAAAACGACAGCGTGATTCCAAACAGCGACTGGCTTGATCTAATCGCCGTAACGGAAATACCTTCCATATTCGGGGTATAACTGGATTGGACTAATTATCGAAAATAAGTTTTGAATGCAAAACTTCATGTTAGAAAAAAAATTGACGTGAACAATAAGAAGAAAACTCATTTTTATAAAAATGTCACAAACTGCATTTACAGGTAAAGAATTTTTGCAGATGCAGGGAAGAAGTGTTCGGGAATTAATATGGGACCATCCTAAATCAGCTGATCGATTCCGCTGCCCTGCATATGCCCACAGTTATGAAGTAATAAGGATAGACGTGGTGTAGTGCCAAATAGCGCCGTTGACATTTTCATTCGGGGTTTTTTTCTCTCATGAGAGTTCACTCATCTGGGTACCAAGCTCGTCTGATGAGATAAAATTACATTTGTCTGGTCGTCCCGATCGGCTGTCCGCTACTAGTTACTGTGTGTGTCAGAACGTATTAAAGTGTCTAGAAGTAGGACGCATATGGCATCTTTAAAAGGCACCAAAGTCTCCACACCAGACTTCGCATGTTTTTCTCAAACCCATTTAGATGATTCTTGGGCAGATTCTGCATGCCACTTATGGACTGAAACACAAGTATGCATAATGGTTTCTTTTGTTAGTTATTTTTCAGTTGTTACTTGTTAACCTGCTTGTTCGTGAAAGTAAAAGCTGATCACCAAAACGTCACGAATCATGAGTTCCTTATACACCTACATACTGTGCACTTCACCAACAAAGCCGATTCCAGCACCCAGGCCAAGTAATACCACTTTCAACGGATGATAATGTGTTCCGTTATGCGAATAGCATCAATGCATCGGTTTCTATGGAATGATGAACAATTACGCGTGTAATTATAGGGATTTAGAACAGCAACGCTCACCTAGTTGTATGATCATGTGCACGTGCATAAGCGTATTTCTTCATAAACCGCCACCCGCTCATCATCAAGTTGCGTAAATACGATAATGGCCCTTGTTTCTGGGGTAAATAGATCTGAAACTGGGATCTCGCTGTTGTATGGCTGTTGCGTAAGCAGGTGTGAATCTTATGAAGGAGACTGACAAAATCGAGAAAACTTTGTGATAAGCTTAGCTGTATTGCGCCATGTACAACGCTTCCATTTACAATTCCAAACATATTGTAATGGAAACCCAGCCTCCAGATGTCACTGTCCTTTTACTCTGGGTCTAACTGGGGTACTGTATTCGAATATTCGAAGAGATGTGTGTTCTTACTGCGAAGAGGTCCTTGAGATTGAGTCTATAAATTGAATTATTGTGCCAATAAAGGTCACATACAGTGCCTATTTGTTCCGGGTTAAATAGCGTAATGTATCGGTCAATTATGGTGTGTATCTTTACATCAGTACTTCGCACCGTGCAGTGAGCCGGATACTTATGAGGTAGTTGCGCCTTATTTAATGGGGTCCTCGATCGATTACGCACTAACCCTGTACATAAGGCGCCCGTAGCATTGCCGTGCTATCGTTTCGGGACCTGGACACATACGACACCCATGGCTTGTATGCATTAGTCGCCGTACGCCACAATGCGAAATCTTAATGTCAGAGTTCACACCCTCTCGATTCCTACAGAAGGAGCGGACGATTGAAAGACTGTCTGACCGTACTCGTAACTTTTGCGACTTTGGCCGATGCTCCACGCAACCGCCATTCCGCTATTTCCATTTGCTGCTTGATACTTGCCTTCTGAAGGAACCGAAAGGGGTCCGAAGAAAGAAGAGTATGCAAGGAAATGATCATTTTGTAACGAACATTCAAGGTTAGAAGCGATAATGCTGGAAAAACCCGGATTCAAAAGCGCGACGCTATGATGATGTGAAATAAGTGAAACAACAGCAACAAACATGTAAAGCAGTCAAATGAAGAATAAGCGAAAGCGCGAGAAAAAAGTGTGATTGCGATTGAAACCTAATGAATTCACTTTCGACGTCTTGGTAAGGGGTCGTGTGTGCACAACTGCGAGCCACCATAACCCTTCGCCGTTAGCGAAAAATGCCCCCTCCCGGTGTCTTTAAGTTTATTGTGGCACTGCTCCTTTTTGTGACGATATAATTCTCAATTTCTCGTGTATCTTCAGACGACCACGACGACCTTTCTTTGCATTTCATCAGTTATGCCTCTCAGCCGTTCCCGTTCCTTTAATTGAGGCCACACATCCTCATCATTTATGCAGGTAATTGTCCTCCATTCAAAAGCCTCATCAGTCTTCTCTCGGGAAGACCTGGCGTGAAATCGACAGGGAACCTAAGAACAATTAGCATCCACAGGTTATTAGCAATTCTCTTTGATCCCAAGATGATTGCCAGAGATGTGAAACCGGTTGACGGTCCAGTAGGCTAATCTCGAAGACACACCATGGAGTATTGTTGATATGGGAATCGCTAGACCAAGAGCGCAAGAAAAGTAGGGTTGGCCAGTTGATGAAAACGCTTATGTCTGCGCCTCGTGGAGAATAGCCATACCAACTCTGTGCACCCGCCCAAATACATGACCCCACTCAGAGTACTTTAGGGAGCTTGAATTGTTTCCTGGCGGTATACATAGATACATACAAACAGGTTAACACTTCAGTGGGGATCGCATTCTGGTAATAGCCACGGAGGATGAATTTGTCTTTCGCGCTAAGCGCTCCAGCCATACTTTGAAATCATCTAACGGCGATATTAAGAAAGTGGTGTAGCGACATGTGGCGCGCACTCCCACTCTCGTGGTGCGGGAATCAAATCCAGCATCAGCGCCCGTTCAGGCCAACTAAACTATCCATCCTTTCCGGGCAGGTAAATTGGTAACAGACACGTCTAGAAAGATGAAAGCAGTGACTTGCACATTGACTGTCCTCGAATCATTGTGTAGGGTAATGTGGGCCATCTGAATACGATCCACACCTCACCACCGAATACACGAATGGAGCTTTTCTATTGTGTCTGTGTCTGCAAAATCTAACGTGATGAGGGATAGTATACTGAGATGAGGTGATAGTATATGTAGTACAAACAAGAAAATTTATCGCTTACCCATTCACGTCCTCCTACGATTGCTTCGGTCCCCGGTGCAGTTTTCCAGTATTCATAAAACTTCGAGTCCTAGCTAATCGAATACGGCCCCTTGTCGAAGTCCATGAGTTTACGGGTGTACATATATTGTTAGGTCAGAATTCCGCATTGCGATGATGCGCAAGCGACTCCTCCAGCGCGAGTTGCTGCAGCCAACCGGGATTTCGATTTGGGAGCTATGGACTAGTGTTGTAACGCCTTCAAGGATCACAACAGCAGTAAAAAAAACAGTAGGATCATATACACAGTTACATTCGAGAAAACAATTTGCACTCGCCGCGCCGTTCGTCGCGTGTGGCTGCGCAAAATCCTGACCCAACGTTTTACATACCTCCTGAATTCACACGGTGGCCAAGAACTGTAGCACGGTCGTAGACTGTATGGGACGGACTTGATGAAGGGGTAAGAATCGCTTCTGTCATAGTTCCGAATCGGTGCAGAACGTGGCCGTAAAAGTAAATCCACTAATCGGGCCCATTTCACATTCAATCGACACCTCTTTTGTAATTTTGTCATTGTTTGCTTCTGCTAATCTATTAGTACACCTGCTGAGGTAAAGTATACGAAGAATGCTTCTTAATGACCACTGTAGCTAATCGAAGGACGATTGCATTCTCTTTTTGAGCTTCTCGGGCATCACTTCAGTTAAATCCTTGACCACGCCCCATTAGATGTCATTACTATCCAGTTTATAATAACTCCTATTATACACAAGGTTGAAAGTCGAAAGCGCTCTTAGCCAATGCGCGATTTCTCACCAGATCCTGATTGTTGCTCTCCGATTCACCTCGAGTTGGGTGCATAAGGGTGTTCCGGGAGCACGGCTCTTTTCTTGACCACACTCTTTTGTGTATCGCACAAAAGGCCAGCTGCGATCGAGATACGTGCAATTTTCTACACTTGACGTTTCGAACTGGTTCTCGGACAGGCGCAAAACGCTGGGAGATGTTCTCTGTAGCTGACTCGCTTATCCATAGTGCGGCGACCCCTCCCGATTTAGCACTGCAATGACTCTTGAAAACGAGTTTATCAGTTTGGCTGTATACTTCGAGAGGAACACAGGAACCAGGGCAATAGCTTTGCAGCTACAGAAAGAAATGAGTGATCGGATGCATCCATAACGTTGGTCCATAAACTCTGTCTCATTTATAAAATGTTTAGAAATTTTTCAAATTTGCTTCTGAAAGTTTCGCGTGTGGCTCCGATTTGCAGACAGTCATGGTGATTATATTGTTGAACAGTAATTTGTATTAAATAAAGAAATAATAAATCCAAAAAATGTTATGGGTTGTACAGAATTTGTGATGCCACTTGTCACAGACCCTTGTATGTACTGCATGGTCCAACGAAGTCTGGACATAGCCTGAGGACTTTTCAACTCTCCACCTTGACCAGTGACGGAAGTAATTCTTAGGGAGCGCCCATTAAACACGCCGATTACCATAACATGATGAAATTTCGCGCGAACCCTCATACGATGTGTCGCTGATTAGGGCCGGCTCTAATGCTGCGCAAGCGAGACACCCCAAACAGGTCAGTAGAGAGGGAGATTCTCAAACCTTCAGATTACGTCACCCTTAACAAGGTCGAGTCGTTTGACCCTGTAAGGACAATAGCACCCGCTGGTAAACATAACATAGTGGCTATGAAAGTAACCGTGAATCGAGGGCCCGTATGAATGTAGTTGAATAAGAGTTTGTGCTCACACATAAGACAGTTCGCAGGGATTTTAGCGGAACACTGATTTGTGAAGAAATTATGAGCACTGAAAATTAAATAAAATTTCTACTTTTTACCTTATAACAGACGGGTCTGTTTGCTCCTTTTTTTTTGAGGACTTACGAATCCGTGACTTCACTAAGGTCTAGAGAGATCAAGTGATATTTTTAAATGCGGAGAAAGCTGCTGTTCCTAATACCTAATGCCTAGTTAGTGATTTCATACCGCATTTCCGATGAAAAAAGTATTTTTGAAAATTTGATTTGAAATTTGATTTGAAAATTTGAAATTTTGAAATTGAAATTTTGAAAAAGATTCACTCAGCTGTAATGAGACAGTTATGTTAGTTTTATACAATTAGTCAACTCCGAATAATGAAGCACTATAAGTGAGTATTCATTTTCTTTCGACAAAGATTTAGTTTGATTTCGGTTCCGCACAAGCCCTAGATGGCCACCAAATCAAGAATTCTCTCATTCCTCTGTGTTGCCACAGCTATATATATTGGGTTGGGGAATAAGTTCCCACGGTTTTTTTAACCCTGTTTTTCACGATGTTTCCTTCATCTTTCGGTGAAGCTTATATATGTTTTCGATAGAGCTTTTTTTGCTCTACAAAATACTTCTATCTGTTTTTCGATTTCTTCGACTTCCTAATATTTATGAGGTTTGGAAACGAAGTAAGCTGAAGGCAAAAGTTGGCACTCTCGACACCTCATCTTCCTAGTCTACCATCGAGATCGAAAAATGCACATGTATATGTTTTCGATAGAGCTTTTTTCGCTCTACAAGGTGATACCACTCTTCTTTTGTATCCTCTCGTATTTTAGCATGTGAGGATAAGTTTCCACCTTTTTTTCAACTCGAAATTGCTTAATGGAAATGAATTTTTTGGCAAAATGTTTTGTATTGTTTGATAGAGCTCTTTTCGCTCTACAAGATAAAGTCTTTGCTTTTGGTTCAAATTATATTTTGCTACTTTTTAGATCATTTTAAAGGAGTGCCAAATCGACGAAATCGCGCATTTTCGTTTCGATCATGCTCGATTTCGTCGATCTGGCACTCCTTTAAAGACACCAGGAGGGGGTAATTTTGGCTTACTGTAGAACAGACGTAGTGTGGACGAGTTTGAGTGGCCGCCATTGCACAAACTCGCCAATTTGACGCCTTGGCATGGTGCCAAAAGAAGATGGTTCTATTATAGATTTGTTTTTTCCTTTTAGTTTTTACTTTGTTCTTCCTTATATTGTTTCTAGATGTACTTACGGGTCAAATAATACGCGGGGGCAGGGGGCGCAAAATTTCCACCCACGTCAAAGCTTATTTCCCTTCCTAGGGTTAGGCTAAAGCAGATGAGACCTATGCTTTGACAGATGCTTTTTAATGTGGAAGAAGGGGGTACCAATTTTAGCCTAAGCCTAGTAAGGGAAAGGAGCTTCGACGTCGACGCAAAGTTGCGTCTCCCCCTCCCCCCCGACTTTATTTGACCCTTCTGAGATTTTCAGGCAGAGAAATGCACAATTAAGAAGATCCATAAGTAAACAAGTAAAATATGTCACTAGAAAACAGTCTAAAGAGGAAATAATTTAAAAACAAGGTTACATCAGGCCGAAGACAAGCTTTAAAATAAACGAAGCGTGGCTCGGCCATGGAAACTTGCAGTTCGGAAGGAAGCGCGCCCTGGGGGCAAATAGCGCCCTATGGCGCGTTTTTCAACGCCGGTTTCCTTACACATTGTATCTACCGAACCCATATGTTTGTTTTCAGACGCCATTGTTTTTGTAAACGTTATTCCGCCCTTGCCCCCCTCCCGGTGCCTTTAAAATGATCTAAAAAATAGCAAAAAATAATTTAAACCAAAAGCAAAGACTATTTTGAAGAGCGAAAAGAGCTCTATCAAATAATACAAAACATTTTGCCAAAAAAAATTTATTTCCATTAAGCGATTTCGAGTTGAAAAAAAGGTGGAAACTTATCCTTACATGCTAAAATACGAGAGGATACAAAAGAAGAGTGGTATCACCTTGTAGAGCGAAAAAAGCTCTATCGAATGCATGCATGCACATACTCTCCAATCTCGACGGTAGGCGAGGAAGGGGAGATAACGAAAGTGCACACCTTTGCAATACATTTGAGAGCCTTAAAAACGCAAAAAGTTGAGCGATTTGAATAAAAGGTTGTACCATTCTGTAGAGCTGAGAAAGCCATATCGAAAACATATACACGTGCATTTTTCGATCTCGATGGTAGACTAGGAAGATGAGGTGTCGAGAGTGCCAATTTTTGCCTTCAGCTTACTTCGTTTCCAAACCTCATAAATATTAGGAAGTCGAAGAAATCGAAAAACAGATAGGAGCATTTTGTAGAGCAAAAAAAGCTCTATCGAAAGCATATATAAGCTTCACCGAAAGATGAAGGAAACATCGTGAAAAATAGGGTTAAAAAAACCGCGGGAACTTATTCCTCAACCCAATAGATGAATGTGAGAATTTTTTTTTGCATTTTGCATGCTTTTCCTAGGTTTACTTTAGCGATCAATAGACACAGGCGAACAATTCTTGAGTGATTAGTAGGCGGTAAAAACCATCAAAATCTATTTTTAAGGTTATACTAAAAATGGGTTGCTCTCAATGTACAAATGCAAATCTCTACACCTTTCGACCATGACACAAAACAAAACATGCAGTTTGAAGCATGTGTTATATGGTAGCACGCTGGTTGGTAGTCTGTGCTACACACAGACCACATTTCTACTCCTTGACTCAACTTGTTGACTCTTCAGGCTTTATTATAAAGTAATTCAACTAGTGCTAGCTGAATTAGGGTTCATTTAATGAGATTCGGATTTATGTGATGTGAAATGCAGCTTTCACACGATGAAAGGTGCGAACCTTCCAAATTGTCGGGGCTGGATCGTTGCTGAAACTCAACGGAAAAGTGGTAGCTAAGTTGACCCATTGCTGCGGGCCACAAATATGCAGAATACAACTGCAAGTAGTATACGTGAATGAATATAGCGCGTTTGTTAAACCCTTTTTTATTATTGGATTTTTCGTCTTAAAAGCAACTTTTTTTTTACTAAAACTGTGGATTTCGGCGAGTGTTGCACACATAGATAGAACAGGTTCTGCTCATGTTTTTGCTGTACTCGACTAGAATTCCTGACAGTCGTGTGAACTGATGTAAGAAGCTGAACTCCCAGGAAAACCGGTATACTATGTATGATCACACCACTTGAAGTTCAAGCTAGCTTTTTAACCTGAATTACTTCGTGTGAAAGTATGTGTGCAAGGATCATCGAGGGAAAAAACAAAGCCACTCGTCGCCGCAAGTCGAGCAACATCCATTTCAAACGCTACCCATCGATACCTAAAAATTATAAAGTGATACGGTGAAGTGGAAAAATACGCTCCCAGAGGATTGGATCTTCTGTCACATGGATGATAAGTTTTGGGCAATGGCTTTGAATTCGGATGAAGTTTGAATCTGCGGTCTTTGGAACAATTTCGTAAACATCAGAAAAAGCGAAAATCAAAAGTTAGAGCGTCTCACCCACTTTCATAATGTAGTCCAGTGCCATGCTCTGAGGATGTACCTTTGGAACGAAATTTGTGTGTGGCAGGCAGTTCCGTAGGTAACTGGATCCTGCCTTAGATACTGGGGACACGGAACTAGCCTGGGAATCCAACTACAAACGGCACCCCTATGGTTTCGCGAAATCAAGTCTTTATGATGCACACCCCGCTTAGGATGCCAGATAGCGGATGCCGATTGCAATGGTCCTGGGGAGAATTCCATTTCCTCCAAGGTTTGACACGTTTTTTTCTATTTTATTTTCTCTATTTTCTTTGAAAAACTGGTTCATCCACAGGTTTCTATTTTATGTAATTTTTCATATATTTCACTGAGAATACTGTCAATGAGAATTCTGAATACTTGATTGTGTGAGTGATGTTTCAGGTTGTCGGGGCAGATGGTTCACCCGGCGAGTCCTTTTCTCTGGTTTTTCAAGGCCAGAGAAGAGCGCGAGCAACGTTAGAAATCCAGGTGGTTGATGTGAATGACAATGCACCTCAGTTTGTCAACGCACCGACGGCAATCAGCGTTTCAGAGGTCAGTCCTAAAAAACAGCTCCGTTCAAAACGATTGCCGAAAGAAATTGAAACGCCGTTGAAATGCTCAAAATTTCATTCACGAGAGGTACTATTCATGAATTTTCTAGTATGAACAAGGGCGGCAAGAGAATAAATTTTCAGGAGAATCCTTTCAGTGACCTAAAGGCAGTTGGTAGCGCTTCATACTGATTTTTTTCCAAAATTTTCGGAATCGAAAGCTCTTAGTTACTCTAACACTCGATCTGTGAGCTGGTATGTTCCCGATAGCATTGGAAGGTCTCCTCCCTTCTCTCGCCTGAGGTCTCCTCCCTTCTCTCGCCTGAAGATGCGGTCAGGTTCTTTTTAGACATAGTCAAATGTATGCACGTCACATACACATCCTGGAATGATTGACTCGGCACGGTGATGCACCGTAAGGACAGGATTGCGCACAACGACGTGCGGCGCAATGCATGCGAGATAGGGTTGTGGTGAGGTGCAGTTGGGTTCAAAAACCACTAACGTATACTTCACCCTGTTTCTGATACAAGGCACGCACATATGCACTCATGCAAGACACGGTAATCTCTTCAGGTCCTAAGTACATGCGGCGCCCCCATCGCGCGCATTGCTCGTCGCGCTGCGAAATTCTGTCCTAACGACTGACACCCAAACAGCATTACCACTTCACCAGTCTAAATCACAAAGTTACCCCTTCTGAATTCTGGGATCATTCTTTTTTGCGTACACTCAAGTGCTTATAATTCCAAAAGTGAAAAAAATCAGTTGTTTGCGTTTTGTTTCATCAAAATTGCAGCCAACCGAGCTTATAAACCCATCGGATTTTCAAATCTAACTGAGGTTTCGGGATTGACGTGCAAGTGCTCCGACCAGTGTTTCATGAGGTCACGTCACCAGGGTTCCGTGGGAGGCGGTTCACCATGGAAAAGATTTGAATTAAGCATTCTCATTAGACCAAAACGTTCCAGTTATTGTTGCAGTAACTATTGTTCTTCTATTGTAGCAGTAACTAGCTATGGTAAATATACCATTCAGAAGATTAAAGGGGTGTCGGTAGTGTGGATTAACACATATGCCCCGAAAGCATAGAGTGCGGGTTCGAGTCCCGTCCCATACCGAAGCTTTTCAGCATCCTTGATTGATTCATTATAATTACTATTTTAGGATTACCTATCAATTATTATTATTTACTTCAAATATTTGCTATTAACTTCAATTAACTATTAACCATTAACTATCATTATTCAGCTTCACAAATATCTCTCTTTATTCTGTGAATTTTATTTTTGACGTAAGTAGATCATCGACGTAGCCAAGAACCTGAAATTAGTAGAATCAGTCGTCTGCAAAGCAAACTCACTAGTGAGCGTCCTGACCTTACATATACCATCCTTCGGAACACTCGGTTACAGAGCGGAGAAGAGACGAAAAATAGCTGCGAAAGGCGTCAGTTTCGCTATTGGTCGCCATATTTTGATAGTTCCAATCAAATGACATCCATGATTTTTCAAGATAAAAATTCGAGCGACTTTAAGGTTGATTTCACTGCACTATGGGAGTCTTTGTCCCAATGCAGCTACTTCTGGACCCATCAGAGCATTGACATTGAAATGGATATTGATTTAGGGCAAGGAGGTCTGACGTGAAATGGAACCTGTGCGACTTTTCCCTGCTTCCCCACAGAGACCCGTAATATGGTCTCAGACTCAATATATTTATAGGCAAAGGATCGGTTGCAAAACGTTGTAAAGAAAATTTTCAAGTTCAGAAAGCACCGGTCGGTTTCGCCATCACCGAACTTCACTCCAAGGACGCTGACACTGGTATTTCCGCTATGGCACGCTTTTCTGTTGATGTGAGATTTGTTTTTAATTATTTAATTTTTTCGGTGGTATCGCAATTAGGAGTGGGTCGCATCTTATAAAAAATTGTATATCTAAGCATCTACGAGGGATCATTTTGCACACTTAGGCGGATATTTTTGCCTAAGCCTTAGTGAAAGAGGAGAGGTGCCATTCCTTCTCTAGGCTTGGGTAAAAATGATGTCCGTAATGGGATGTGCCCCCCCCCCCCCCCCTCATTGCGAAAACACCATTTTTTTCTTCGTTTTCTAGTGGAAGAGATGTTTGCTACTGAGTAAGATTAAATAACAAAATTTTGGCTCTGACCACACCGTTTTCTGTAATGCGCCACGCACTCTCATTCAATTTAGAATTATGTTAGCTGGTTAATGTGATTTTGTGACGTAAATCTCTTGCGCAAGCCAGCGACAAAAAAGTTTTGCTTTCATCCGATCAGACGGCTCTGGGTACCCTGTAGAGAAAATAAATGGCTCAGCGAGCCGGGGTTTGAATCACGCATCATGCGAGTGGGAGTGAACTTCACCACCGCTACATCACCTTATATTCGCATACATATTTTCAGTTACATGTGGGAACATTCAATAAAAAAATCTACCGTTCAATTCCAGGATGACACATTCACCGTTGATAAGGCCAAGTGCGATAACAAAGAATGCACGACAACATTACGGTTGGCAAAACCACTTGACTTTGAAAGGTGGGAAAACCAATGCATTTCCTCTATTCTCTCGCACTACTGCATGTGTTTTATGATCGGTATTGATTTTATGCGGTCATAATCAATTTCCATGTTTCCTGCATAATTCGTGGGAAGAAAAGTGGAACTGGTTTCTATTTTTTGCATTTCCAGCTACATTTTTTTAGTCAACGACTACATCATGTGCTGATAACGGCTGAAGATGGAAATCCGTTGTCGAATCGCACGCTGTCCACCACCCATACTGTCGCCATCCATGTGACAGATGAGGATGAGTAAGTGCTTAGATATTAGTTTTATGTGAGTCATGTTGGAAGGTCGCATTGGGTCTGTTTGTGTACAGAAAATAATTGACTGATGTGCATAAATCAAATCTATGAGTGGGTGCAATCGCAAAAATGAAAAGAGATGTGCTGCGGTTTTGCGAACTTTTTGTTTTTGCTTCCATTGATCCACATACCACGGTATTCCAATAAATGGGAACAATACCAAACTGGACGTTCGCAATCTATTCAAACGAGCGCCATTCCTCACTAAGATCGTTTCCGGAAATATATCCTGTACTGTGCAGATGTGATCGAGGGGGTTCATCCTCCCTACATCCTTCCCTAACCAAGCCCAGCATTACCAAAGAGGATCAAGTTGTACGACCATCTTTCATGATGAATAAGCGACTGGTGTTGTTGGCATACAGTAGCGCTCAAAAGTCTTCGGCCAAAACTTTTTTGTCATAACTTTTCTTCTACTTGACCAAATTTGACAAAATTTTAATATGTGGTGCCTGAACCTATTGTCAACATTTCCTTCTACTTGAGCGCCGCTTGCCACTTTTCATGATTTTTTACAAGAATTTACTACAAGACCACCCAAAATAAAGTAAAAGGCTTGGTCAAGAAAAACGGCTTTCTTTACAAAAACATAACGAGCAAGCCTCAGAGAACATTAATATTTTGTAGAAAGACCACGACTTTTGATTCCAGCGGCACAGCGGGACGACATAGCGAAGGCATGCCAAAATTAAAAAATTTCATATAACCACGTAACCTACACCGTTGAGCGCCAAAATAGTATATTGAGTATGCAGTGTCTCCAAGTACAACATACTAAAATTTCTCTTAGATCGGTGCAGCTACAAAAAAGTTACAAGTGAAAAAACCCAAGTGAAAGACCATTTCGCCGAAGACTTTTGAGCGCTACTGTATATCCTCAAAACCGAACCTAAATGGATAAGATGAAGTATTTGGTTTTATTAATGCGTTGGCCTGTGTAATGGCTTCTGTGTGTCAGGCAATGTACAAGTCAGTGCTTCTATTTAAGAGACGAGCGTTACGATTGTGAATCGCCGCGCGCGACAAATTTCGGACGACTTCTCGATGTGTCATAGTACGGTATTTGCGACGCGGTTTTCACTGGGGCGTAATTATTCCGCCTTGCTTATTCGTACCATCCGCTTTTCCTCTTTTATTTCGCTGCTTTACCGATTCTTGTACCCCGCAGGAAAGGAAAATTTCTGGTTTATGCGGGCGTTGATGCAGGATTTGATCCCCGCACCATGAGAGTGGGAGTACGCACCACCTACAAATACACTACAACCTCCACCCAAAAAACTTGGACTTCAAAACGTCACTCAATAAATGGCAAAAACGGAGGGGCGTCGAAAATTCCTCTATGACTCTTTTTCTTGACCTCGGCCCCCTTTTTCCTAGCCCAAAATACTTAACTAGAGAATTCATCGTTGCGTGAAATATAAGATTTGATAAAAGAGGGGGACATTTTTATATCACGGTTCGTGCCTGTAGACACGTGTGTCATGTGCTGTAACATGCTTTGTTTTGATTAAAATTTCAGTGAGCCACCCGTGTTTGAGAACGATTTGTCGCAGGAAATCTTGCTAACCAGTACTCAAACTATTGGCGACGAGATACTCATTTTGAGAGCAGTTGATGGTGACGAAACGATGAAGAACAAGACTAAGATACGGTACAGTTTTTGTTGGATTTCTTAAAGGGTGTAAATCGTTAGGGAGAATTTTGCACTGCGGTGTGCGAGCTTCCAGCGCCGTATATATTGGGGCTCGGCAAGTAAAAAGGATAAGGCGATGGGTCCAGTGACCAACTACAAACCACCCTAGCTGGCAGGTATTTCATGGCGTGTTGCACTCCATCGTGCAAAATCCTTTCCAAATAATACACGTCCTTTTACGCAGTGAGTGCTATTAAAATTCAATCAATCGCACGTCGGCCCAATAAGGGGGTGTACCCTTATGCCAGCGGCACCGCAGCATATCGCAAGCGAAACAATGCGAACGAGATGAAGGCGCCATGTTGTTGTGTCCCGAAGCGATTACAAGTCAACTGCGTATCGCTCCCCTAACATTACCGTGTGATCGTTCTAAGACCCAACTACCGCGACGCGCATAGCTCGCACACACTGTGTCGCACGCCGCACGTCGCCATGCGTAATCCTGACATAGGGGTACACACCCCAATGAGGGTGACTGTTGAAACATGCCCATCCCTTCAGCGTGTTCTCTGTACAGAGATTTTTTGTACAGAGTTTTCTACAGAGATGTTTTGAAAACAGATTGGACCATTGTGCAAGACTTAACACATTAAATTTGACATTCTTTAGGGTATGGGAGGCCTTATCGCTCAACTTGAAAATTCACTTTTTTAAGTATTATGCCACGGTAGCATCACCCAGCCATAAATACAGCGGTATGACTAGTCTTATACGGAGGATAGGATTTACGAACAAATTATCTTAAGAACCTGTCACAGGACGAGAGGCATCAGGCTGTTACAGTGTCCCAGACCAAGGCGATCGTGTGTCTCAACCAATACCCTGAATAGAGTCTTCATTATAGGTACTTTATCGAAGAAAACGACTATGTTGAGGTCGAACCAGAAAGTGGCGCGGTACGGCTGAAGAAACTACCGGATCCCAACAGTCTGTTACGTCTTAAGGTTACGGTAAGAATTTGGAAAGCTCACTAACCTTGGCTTTTTGACCTTTCTCAGAGGAAGTGTCCACGAATATGTGAATTTTTTTTCATCTGTCGAATTCATTGTATTTCCTCATTACATGCATGGACCATCTGCAAAGTTTTAAATTGAAAAAAGAAACCCAACAGAGAAAAATCTTATGAAAGCTTCAACACTTTTTGTCCACTTGGTGACATGGGCGGGCCCGTGGGGGCTGTAAAGCGGCAGCGGTCACTTCATCGGTTTCGAGGTAAATGAGAAAACTAAGATACGGAACGAAAAGTGAAGTCATCATACTTATAATAAACGATACATCGAGAAATTTTCCTCTAATAGCCAACTGCGGCAAAATTGTTCTGGTGGAATTTGGAAGATTAGTAATTCTTCCAAATCCTCCAGTTCAGGATCAAAACGATGTAAAATTTCTCATTAATTTTGTGGTTCTTTTGAAATATTCTACCTAATTTCAAGAGAAACAGAATAACGAAACTCTCGCGCACCATTCACTTTAGTGGTATAGCTTCAAACTTAGAGATCATCTTCTTTCAGGCAAAAGAGGATGGTGAGCAAGGGATGGAGACAGTGGATGAACTACGTGTTCGAGCACAGCAGCGAGAAGAACCCAAAAAGCAGGTGTGTAACAGAGCGAATTTGTGCCAATTTTATT
This sequence comes from Trichostrongylus colubriformis, assembly GCA_963978905.1. NCBI lineage: Eukaryota > Metazoa > Nematoda > Chromadorea > Rhabditida > Trichostrongylidae > Trichostrongylus > Trichostrongylus colubriformis. The sequence goes on from OZ022256.1 coordinate 18,515,664, forward strand.
TGCATGTAAATCAAATGTAACCTGGGTTTTTCACCCCTCAAATCTACTTTAATTTAATACAATTTAGGTGACTGGAGACCTCTGTAACGGCAAAGTGTACTTGGCGACGATTAAAGAAGGAGAATCAGATTTTGAAGAGCCACTAGAGATACGGCTATCACAACCAACGGTTCGTTCCATGTTTTCATTTAGCAAATAAGCGTAAATTCCGCTGGGACTGAATGATCCAAAGTCATTTTGCACAATAAGCAGTATCGGACTTCCATGGATTCTACTGAGCATCGCTGTATCCTTCTGACTGATAATACAAACAAACAATAACAATGCCCAACAAACAAGGATCAAAGAGGACAAAGAAAGGGCAAAGCCAACCGTCCGCAATCCATTGAACTCTGTAGATAGGCCTTCATCTTAACAGAAAGGGGTGTGTATCCTTACGTCAGGATTTCGCACCACGACGAGCGGCGTGCGACGCGGCGTGGGCGAGCTATGTGTGCCGCTGAAGTTGGGCCCTACAGCGATTCATGGTAGTGCTAGGGGCGCCATATACAGTTGAATCTTAATTGCTTGAGGATCCAACAACACAGCACCTTTAACTCGTCCGCATCGCTTCGCTTACGGCACTCTGCCTTACGAAATCCTGTTATAAGGGTACACCGCCTTCCCAGAAAAAGAATCGACACGTGTGGGGTGCATTGCGGTCGTTTCACATTACCCGCCCACCCCCTTTTCGGAACACCACATTTATAGTATTTAGGATGTGTATCGTTAGACAGGACTTTGCAAAGCGGCGTGCTGCATGCGATGTTTGCGAGCTAGGGTCGTATGTGACTGGGTCCTTGGACCGCCTCAAATAAAATATGCCCTAAATAGAGCACAAAGCACTTCTATCGCTCAAGGACTCGGGCTGCGGACCTCCTAGCTCGACGTCGTAGTCGTTGCAAAATCCTATCCTAATGATGCACACCTGTAGTTTTAGTGCTGTAAATGTGCCGATAGCCCGTTTTTTGCGTGGAAACGAAACAACAACCAGATCAGTGAAACTTCTGAATTTCCATTTATGCAGATGACTTTACAGGATATTCAAGCTATTAGGTTGGCAACTAAGTAATTGCGGATTTTTGAATACTGCTTTTTCCCTCCAAACTGCTTTCCAGCAATCTCTTCTGTACATACACATGTAGTATACATGTGTATGTACAGAAGAGATTGCTATTCCACACGCATTTATAGGTATTATTTTCTTCCATCCCCCGGATAACCCTTTTCGGCAAAATGAACATATCAACGGTCAACCTCATTTTCAATACAAAAATTATAAAAAGATTTTTCTTCGAATGGCGTTAGACAGGGAAAGGAAAAGGTGATAGTCCGATGGAGCAAGATCAGGGCTATAAGGTGGACGGGGCAGCAATTTTTATCCAAGCTCGAGAATTTTTTGGCGAGTCATTTTTTCAATAGTGGTAAAAAAATTTTTAAATTTTTTTTTCACAAAATTTTCGAGCTTGGATAAAAATTGCTGCCTAATAATTCTGATCTTTTTCCATCGGATTATCACCTTTCCCTTACCCTGTCTAACGGTCTAACGCCATTCAAAGAAAAAAATTGGAATTGAAAGTGAGGTGACTTTGATATTTTTATTTTGCCGAAAAGGGTTATCCGGGAGATGGAAGACAACGATACCTATAGATGCGTGTGGACTTGTACTACATATATATGTACAGGAGAAATTTTGTGGAAGGCAGTTTTGAGGGGAAAAAGCAGTATTTAAAAATCCGCATTTACTTAGTTGCCAACCTAATATTTGCCAACCAAAATGCAGCCAGCATCACAGCAACATGTGAAGTCAGACCTTTCACCACTGAATTGTATTCAAAATATTTCGGATAAGGTTACTTCATGACTGACTCCAGTTGGAGAGGGGGGTTGAAAAAATTGCAGCGTGTTAGAGGATCTAAGTAAGATCTGAGTTTTAGAGGATCTAACAAGTAAGTAAGGGTAAGGTATGTAAGGTGTGTGGATGAGCGGCTTTCCTACATACTTCTTAAGAGGAAGTTGTGTTCCCAACAGCCGGGAACTGAAAGCTATTATAGGAGATAATTTTTCTGTCCGCTGGCACATCCAGCCGCAAGGGTGTGTGGTCAGGGCAAGATTTTGCCCAGTGGCTATGCGTGCAAGCTATGTGCGCGGCATAAAGTTGGGTCTTGGAACGGTCCTGCGTCGTTCGCCTTGAAGGAAACGTCCACGGAGAAAAGAGTTTTCCTGTTACCCATCTATTTAGGTTGTATTTGCCTGATAAGTGAATATACAAAATTCCACGCGAAAAGGTAAGAATTCGGTCAAGATACAGCTTCCCGAAATCTAGGCCAGGTGGGCGGGGCTCTGAGCAGAAGCCCGTTCCCGTCGTCCGCCGAGGATGGGAACGGAGAGTGAAACTGTTTACATACCTTCCCGTTCCTACAATGCGTCTCCGACCGCGGCGGACGACGGGGTGGGCACTTGCTCGGAGGCTCGCCCACCCGGTCAAGTGTTTGTGGTGCTTTATCTTAGCCGAAATCAGTTTTTCCGCGTCAACCTTTGTATGCGGCCACACTAGGCAAATACAGCATAAATATATGGGTGATAGGAAATCCCATTTTTTCGAGGAGGATTCCTCCAAATAGTTCGCAGGGCATGGTTATCTCTTCTTACCTCAATTACATTCGGTGCCCCTAGCTCACACGCATCGCATCACATACCCCATGCTGCGGCGCAAGATTCTGTCCTAACGATCCACACTCAAAAGACAGTGGGAATTTTTATTTCAGGATCCGGCTATCCTACACATCGAAGGCGGTTTCGCGGTATTTGGAATCGATACTTCCGCCAGCACGGAAACCAACATCCGAATCGTCCCAACTCAACCAGCTCTGATCGATTACGAAAGAAGAAAAACCTTTGAGCTTCACGTGAGTATTCACCGTGACCCTGTTGCTTAACAAACTTCACGAATAGGCATATTAACAGGTGGCTTCGCCTTCCGGTCGATGTCAAATTAACGTTGACGTCATAAAAGTGATCGATAACACTCCGAAATGCCTCCACGACTCCTTCACCTTCTACGTCACAGAAAATCACAAACCAACAGTACTGGGAAATGTGACGGTAAGCTGCAACATTGTAGTCCCATCAATATCAGATTGATGCCTTTCTTTTCAAAATTGTCTACTGTGGGCTAATACAACCTTTTTTCATTTTTTGACGTTTGACAACAAGCACGCTGACCGCAGTATCTACAAAATGATGAAATGAGAAGAAAAATAATGAAAACTCGAATAAAAATGAATGAAAAATGGCAACTATCCGCTGTATTGGGAAATGTGGCATGGCTAAAATCCGGCTTCCCCACAGACTGTGTTTGAGAATTCATAATATGAAATCAGCACCTGCTGTTTTTGACCATACTATATCAAGCCCATTTTCGTGAACATGAGGTAATTACCAAGTCTTGTAAGTGGTATGATGACTTATTGGGGGTTTCGCATCTCGGCGTACAGCATGCGGCGCGATGCGTATGAGCTACGAGCGCCGTCCATATTTGGGCCATGGAGCAATAAATAAGGTGGATTCAAAAAATAAACTACATACGGCCCTCCAGCTTGCACGCATCGCACTGCACGACGCGGTGAGAATTCCTGTCCTAACAATGCACATCCCGAATGCTATCGTTTCAGACTAGCGATGGCGACTACGCAATCCAATCACCGATTACCTATAGTATTCATGGAAAAGGTGCAGGATTGTTTGCAATTTCGGAGCAGGGTGAACTTCGATCACTTTTGCCTATTGATCGGGAAGAACATGACAAGTTTGAGCTAACAGTGACAGCCATCGATGCTAGAGGTGAGAACGTAGTCTAGATTTACAACCGTTCACCTACAAACCTGTACGAATTGCTTATTTGTTTCCAAGTCCAAAGTGAAGTATGTGACTTCTTCAGGCAAACAGACGGACTGTCCGGGCAAAGTTTTCGTCCGAGATATCAACGACAACACCCCGACCTTCGAACATCCCGCATATTTGATTGAAATTGATGAAGAAAAGACGCTAAAGCAAAAACTTGAGGTAACTAGCGGCAGCTTAGTATCTTTGTTTCCACAGAAAACAACAAAATATTCCTGCAGGCATTCGACCCTGACATTGGTGAGAATGGAGAGATCATCTACACTCTGGAAAATGTACCTCCCGGCTTAGCCGTGGAAGCATCTGCCGGGATTCTGTTTATTGGTAAATTAGACCGTGACACTATGGACAGTGATTCGGTTCACTTAGTACTTCGTGCCACGGATCGTGGACAACCACCACGGACATCTGTCACCAACGTTACCATCAAAGTAAAAGTACGATTTTTCAGTAAAAGTACGATTTTTCGAACTTCAGCAGTGGGTGGGCGGAAAATTAGTTGGTAATTAATAGCAATGCGAGCTCCCTAACATTGGTTCTATCTAATTTTTAGCGAGTATTTACCTTTTTTTTGAGAGGAAGCCGCCTCAGCTCTGCCACAGCTGGTATTCCACAGACATCAGTCCTAATTTCCATCAGCATGATATTCATAGCTCAGCATGCATTGTATTCAGGACGATAGTAGTCATATAGTCATAGGGGTGATATGGTACTGCTCCTTCTCTGTCTGTCCTGCTTTTGTGTTTGGCCGCTTTCATACTTTGCGCACCGACGCCGTCACCGGCGGCGACGGCGTCAATTTGACGCCATCACCTGCGTCGATTTGACGCCGTCACTGTCGTGAACTCACGCAACCATTTGCCCGCCGCCGACGACGGCGTCCATAAATAATGCTCAGCGTTTGCAGAATTCTTGACCCAATCACACCACAGTATGATGATTGTGGCCGCTTCTAATCTTGGCGCTGTGCCAATACACGAAGCGGCCACGATCACCATATTGACGTCTGCGTCACCGGCGGTGACGGCGTCGGTGCGCAAAGTATGAAAGCGGCCTTTGAGAGCAAGTGTTTCCAGGCAGCTCGAGGAAGGTGTGAGTGGGTATGCAAACACGGTCGAGTAAGGTTTTAAAAGAATCTTCCACAGACATTCCATTATTCCAAGTTCCAGTGATAGGAAATTCGGACGTTATGTGAAAAAGTAGTGAATATACGGTCGAGATGATCTGTAATGACAATGAGAAAAAAGATTAATGGAAAACGGATCTGCTTCCTGGAAGTTCTGCCCTGAAATGCCGTGTCTTATCCTCTCACATCGAAGAGCAAGCATCGTTAAAAAGTATTTCGTAGTGTGCGACGCGATGCGGTGCGGTACCGTGTGTAGTCGGGTCCTCAAGTTATTGCCCTGTACTACATCTCATTCCATGCAAGAGGAGGAGAATCGTTTTGAAGCCCAGCAACATAGGAACTCCTAGCGCACATGCATTGCACCACACTCCTGTACATATAATTGTGTGCGCTAGGATTAGTGTATGTTGTTGGGATTCAAGACGATTTTCTGCCTCCCTCTCGCTCTCTGAAACCTTGTCCTAACTATTCGCGCGGTCCAACATTCATGCAACCTTTGCCATTTTGCTCAGCACTGGTCTTGGCTCACATACAAAGGCCTGTTGTGACCTCTTACGATTGCTGTTTCTAGGACATCAACGACAACTGGCCAACATTTACTAACTCACGTTATTCCTTGGTAGTGGATGCGAATATAAGTCCAGGCGGGGTAAGTTTTTTTCCTCATCTCAGTAGTATGAGATCTTCTAAAATCATTGACGAATGATTCAAAAAATCGGCCCCGCACAAAAAATTATCGAGGCAATAGAAACTTGTGCACTACATACCCAGATATAATTGTTCGAGTTGATTTTGTTGTTGCTGACATTTTCATTGTTGTTGTTTTTGCTCGTTTCTGTTTTTTGTCTCCTAACTGCTCCATTTTGAAGACACCAAGAAGAACAATTTGGTCGATTGTTCGGTAGGACTCATTGTCAGTTAGAAAGTGGATGCGCTAGGTAGCGCTGCAGTGGCGAAGAATTGTAGGAAACGGTAATACCTGAGTGGTGGGATTCTCTTTTCACTTGATTCTCATCGTGGGCGAGTTCTCGCTCCCTCTGCAGTAGTGGAGGGATGGGGCAGGTTGTGGTGATCGAGGCAACGGAAGCCAAGGTGCAGATAGCCGTTGCCCCGTCCACCACAACTACTCAAGCACCACTGCGCATCACGGTGGTAGTGTGATAAGAACTCAGGGTGTCCCTTTCATAGACCGTTCATTTGATCTGAATATGTTGTCCAACCCCTAATTAACCTATTTCCAACCTTTGAAGCTTTATGATTTTGACATTCCTTTTGAGCAACAGGAATTCCTAAGCTTTTTGTGAGGACCAGTCATTACCTGTTGATCGACAGCGCTTAAATGGGAGATCGTGCTCCTGTCTCACAAAAATCGAGGAGGATGAGCTTACTTTAAACTTTGGTGAATAAATTTTCAGGTGATCGGCGCTGTTCAAGCCGATGATGGCGATGCTACGTCACCAAACAACGTGATACGATATGTCTCTGAAGACCCACGCTTCAGAATCACTGACAATGGGGAGATTATCTATGCCGGCGAAGGCGTGCTAAGCAAGGCACGCAACCGAATTTCGGTCTCTGTGTAGCGAGTTATAGTAGTACTGGATAATATTCAGGACATATCTGCCGAATTCCGTGTATTTGCTATTGATGGGGGTGAGCCACCACGAAACAGCTCCGCTATTGTCGTTATCAATGAGCATAAATCGTCTATGCAAAGCGAACACACTGCTCACATCATGCTCAACGAAACTGCAGAGAGGTACGTTCTAAGTTTTTCGATTTGCTACAAGATTGCAAGAGAACGACGTAATGCGAAAGAACAATGCAAAAAATACATTTCGTGATAAATGTGCTCAATTTCTGTGAGTGTGTATCGTTAGGACGGGATTCGAACACGGTGTGCGAGGCTACGCCAGGTAGGCCGTACATAGTTGGGTCCTGGAGCGGTTTCGATGCCATGCGACTCATTGCTCAAGCGCCTCGGGATTCAACTACGTATACTAGGCTACTACGGCGCCCCTGCTCGAACATATACTCCATTTCGGAGCACCTAATAGAGCGTGGCCTACAGACATTGGTGAGTGGCGAGAGTGAGAGTGCGTGGCAAGAGTGAGACTGTGTGGCAGAGTGAGAGTTTGATACACTCTCATCCAAGTCCGTAGGCCACGCCCTATCAGGCACTCCGAAGTGAACTGTATCTCGCCGTACTCCGCTGCAAACCGCGTCGCGAGATGTCCTGACGATACCCACCCAAATCTCGTTGATGGTCATGCGCCGTCAAACGGCTTATGAGATTGTGACCGTGCTGCCAAGCTGTCCAAAGGAGTGGAGCCAAAGCAAATTAAGCCAGCCCCATGAAGCCATTAACCCTCTATCAGTTGCCATCGTGTAGCAGTACTTGAGTTCTGCTTGCTATTCTGACCCAGTACGTAAGTGCTTCTTCTTTCAAAAGGTTTATAGGTTGATGGTAGCATTGTATACCTTGGACTGGTGGTTGTTGTTGCAACGATACCGCGCTCAACCGGTATTCGCTTTGATCTTGACGGTGCGCCATAATGGCATCGGTAACGTCTGGAAACTACGCGGCTTCTTAAAAAAGATGACTCACAGCGGAGAATTGTAAAAGCCTTCGCTGCTACAAGGGGTTTTCTAGAATCTGGAGGAGGTGTTTGTAGTTTTATATCCTGCAGTGCGGTGCGAAGGTTCATCGCACAACCCTAGTATCCGATAGCCAACTAGACCACCATCTCCCCTTCATACTTTGGACAATCGGCCTGGGAAAATGCAGTTGATCACTGCCCACCTCAACGATTGCGGCCCCCCTCCTAGTGGACCACATAGACCCCGATCCTAGCCAACTAACAATGTCTTGACTGTAGAGGTATTTCAGGCGTGAGATCATTTGGCCAAACAAAGGCATGAAAGGCTACACCTACGAAATTGTAGGTGCAGTATCGGACGGATTTCCTGTAAGTTCATACTAGTTTCATAGCAAGTAGATGAGCAGGAACGACAGGCTCATATTCAGGATGATGAGGTGAAGGAATGGCTGGATATCGACAGCACTACGGGAGCGATTCATACGAAAAAACATCCGTTACCGATAAAAGTGAAGCAGATTCGATTGTATATCAGTATGAAGAAAGGCAAACGGGAAGTGCCAGGTGGGATATGTGGTTTTCAAAACTTCCTTCAAGGTTTCTATGATACGGTAACAACTTGGGGATAAAGGAATGTTCAAGTCATTAATCTATCTCTTCATGGGATGCACCAGGCATATTTCTAAATAGAATCGTAGTGATGTGCTTTTACAACGATTCGCGACGAGCAGCCGATTCATGTATGTATAAGTCAGTGCATTTGAAAGTTCGGTTGCGTTGGTTTTGCATTGTTGCGTTGATGGTTCCCCGCACCGTTCGTCTAAAAGAACTCCTTGAAATTCAAAAAGGCGTTGATCAAAACAAAAAAAAATATGAAAGGAATTGAAATGCTTTAAGTGGAGCTCATCATTAACGTAGTGGACACTTCCGATACAACGCCATTCTTCAACAAGAAAAGCTATAAAGCTGTTGTATCCGAGGATATCCGCATTGGGTCGCGATTGCTCCAAGTGGACGCGGACGCTGACGGAGAGAGCCCACTGAAGTAAGTATGGCGTATTGTCCTCTTCTCACAGCGCTATTTGCTTGATTGTGTGCACCAGAACTTTCTCCCAGGCCAAAAATGCACTCACCATTTCGAGGTTTCAGGTACATTCTAGAAAACGTTTCCGGACCTCCAGATCTTCTTGAGATCGATGATGAGGGCTTTATAAAGAATAAAGCCAGGCTGGATTTTGAAAGTTATCGAAAGTTGGAGGGACGAGTTATCGCTATGGATAGAGATGGAAACAATGCGTCCACTAACTTTTCAATCCTTCTTACAGATGCAAATGATAACAGGTACTATTAACTCTCTATTAACATATGAAAGGCTAATTCTGAGCATGCTTCCGTACCTGTGAGGGATTTTGGTTTGGCGTTGTTACCATAAGCTTTCGTGTTGAGCGTGAAGAGTGGATAGGAGTCAGGGTCGCCATTACTAGGCGGGTCCTGAAGCGATAGACAGTTCAAAATAAAGCGCAATACACATGGTAGTCGCTTTAGGAAACGGATACACATGGCACCCCTAACTCGCACACAAGCCGCAGTCCGAAATCCTATCCTAACGCTACACACCCAGTGATTCTGAATCCTGCTAACCTACAAATCCCTTTCTACATAAAACTATCGCATCTTCTTTACATTCTGTCACACGGATCGTTTAGGCCAGTGTTCGTGAATGGATCAGTCTTTACCGCATACATAGAAGAGTCTGCCGAAATAGGAACCATTCTCGATTTACCGTACCCGCTTGCCACAGATGGAGATAAAGGGCCCTTCTCACGGCTTCTTTACACGCTAGTTGGCGATGATGGACATTTCAAAATCGACAAAAAGTATGATACGCTTTAGCATGGACCAACATTGCATTTCAACAATACTGACTGGCACGTCTTTTTCAGCACGTCCGAAATCTCATTAACATCGAAATTGGATTACGAAATTCAGCGATCTCATTCCTTGACGGTACGCTGCGTAGACAATGCCGGGGAGGAACCTTTCAATGAGGTTTTCGCGTCGGTGAGTTTTTTTTTCAACACTTGATAAGCAAATACTAGATAAGTCAATCACTATGTTCCCCTCTGTTAATGGCTAGCAGTAATGGCCACGAAGGAGTCGCTCAGTAATTTGATAAGGGACAAGGGATTTTTGATAATTTGGGCATTTTCGGGGTGGATTCCATGCCATTAGCACAGTTTAATGGATTCTACTTCGTTATTCATCCGTCTTCACAGTTCTCATCGTCAACATCACCACCCTCGTCTTCAATAATCAACCAAATTATACTTCTTGAACGCCTTAACTTCTTTCTGTGCGTCCTTCGTATTTCTGTCCACCCTTTTCGCTTAGCACAGCTGTGATTTACGGTCTTCTACTACTATATCGCTTGCGAATATTCAGATTAATTTCCAGGTCACAGTACTGGTACGCGATGTGAACGATAATCCGCCAATTATTCACAATTCTGATCTGAACCGTTTGACCGTATCCGAGAACACACCCATCAATACCACGATCACCATTCTAAGTGTTAGTGATGCTGACGAAGGTAGTTGAATCAACTTATCAACTTACGGTATTTTATGCTTGTAGAGCTGCAGAGCTGAAATTGTGTTTACTTGAAAATTTACTTGGAAATTTGAAAAATATCATTGTTCACTATGAACAAACTCGTCAGCTCTTATCGTTATGTCATCAGGTGGAAAGCAGTTGGTCTCTTTGGATGCTAACCACACCCTCTTTCGTGTCACCGACAACAGAAGGTTAATTGTTGCTGGACAGTTGAATGAACATACTGGAGAACGGGTACGTTATCGTTATGCCATGCAGTGTCGTTATGGTAGGGTGGGAGCTGTTCTTCAGTCAGATAACTTGAAGACAGTGGTATGGGTAATGTGAGTAATTAGAACTTATAAAGTTCATCATCGAAATGAAGACTACGGGTCCTGGAAGAATATATGAGGAGAAGATTCCGAAGGAAAGAGGCATCTGCGGTCTTTATATGCCGTTCTTTTTGATATCTGCCGCTTGTTTTAATAGTGCCCGCCCCTTCGCTAACAGAGCCCGCCTCCTTTTGACGTTAACGGTGGGAAGAGGGTTCTATTTCTCGGGTGTTCAGTGGCTTCATCTGTTTTTCTTCTCTTTTGTACTAATAAACACCTGAACTTTCGCATTCATTGATCTTTTGATTTTCGGCTCTGACTGCCTCTGCCAGTGTCTTTAAGCAATAAACTGTCTCAGTGAGCGAACCCCATCTGAGCTACGCTTCTCCCATGTGTGCGGTCTCGTCTTACTGTCAAGATAACTCCTCGCTCACACAGGCCTATTTTTGCGATCCCAGGATTTTTTCCGAAATAAAACAGAAAATTATCAGCCTGATCACATATGATTTCCTCTCACGCCCCGTCCACAGCGGACGTGCCCAACAGCGCTCAGCCTATGCGATGTGCACATCGTGGCTCGTGTCCCATCCATGCTTGGTTTGCCGGGAATTATCCATAGTATTCTACGTGCTACAAAGACCTTAGTGACGGACAAAAGAGGGATACGAAAGCTCCGAAGACCCGCTGCAGTAACCACCCACTGTACTATGTTACGTTTGCGCAGGCACCACAAAAAAGTTTGACGTACTTCTCCTCAACAATCGTGCCCCAGTCAACAACTCGCTTAACTCTCCAGTTCTCTCGAATCAAACTTTGAATTTCAAACTTTTTAGCTGTGCTCTAATATTGTGGCCACAGACGCAGGATCGCCGCCTCTCTCCGTATCATATCCTTATTGTGTCACAGTGTATCCAGCGTCCGCTAATCACAACAGCCCGGTTATAGGTAAGTTTCGGGTAGCGCCATTAAGAAAGAGCTGCAGTACCTGAAGGATACCTTCAGTATTTCCAAAACCGGAATCCATCCACTACTTCGATGAAAACACCGAGTATGATGAACTGCTGCGTGTCAAACTTCTGGAAGAAGAGCGGATGGATGATGTGACGTACAAATTCGATACTACATTCAAAAAGGTTGGCTGTAGCCTCCAAGCGAACATCGTGGGATTATTTTGCAGGATTATGAAAATTCAAAATATTCGTTCATTCGCAGGACTGGGAGCGATTTTCATTGAACACGTCTGGATCACTATTGTCTGACGCTCCATTCGATTTTGAAAAGAAGCCAGTCTACGAGCTGAAGATACTGGCATGTCGCCATACAAACTGTTCCTCTGTGCATATATTCCTTTCCGTGAACGACCGCAATGACAATTGCCCAACTTTCTCATTGCAGGTATGATGAAAGAGAAAGGTTTCACGTCCGTAAGAAAGTTTCGAATAATCGTTTAAGAGCACTCTCACTATTAATTATGGATCATTTACTTTTTCTGGGCAGAGAACCCTCAAAAGGTCGATGCGACCGTTCCTGCCGACTGGGTGCTACTACTTTACGTAGGCTTTCCCGGAGCCATGCTGCTCTTTTCATGGAACGGCCGATGCTCCCTTCACCCGATAAGTATTGCCATTCTTATGACATTTCCGACCGGTCACTCGATTCCCTGTCACCAACCTTGGTGCAGGCCATGCTTCATTCCTCCAGTGGCGCTGGTATATGTATCAACAATTTACTTTTATTGCAGTAATTTGTGAAATTATTGGATTTGTCTATCATATCTGTAGTGTTACAAGAATATGTCAAGAATTTCAGGAAGTGCTTCTGTCAGTTATGGAGAATAATCGATCTTCGGTTCCACAGCAAATCGGCCGTGTTCCAGCCGCGCTCGACGCCGATTTTCATGCTGACAATACAAAGGTACGAAATACGTTTGAGGACACCTTGGGAGATTGGTGATTCTGGGGTATGTGCCTTTACGATACGATTCCGCACTGCGGCGTGTCGCGAGCGAAGCAATGCAGACGACCTTAAGGCGCCATGTTGTTGGGTCTCGAAGCGATTACAAGTCAACAGCGTATCGCGCCCCCAGCATTAGCGTGTAATCGTTCGAAGACCCAACTACCGCAACGCGCATAGCTCGCACGCAGTGCGTCGCACGCCGCTCGTCGTCGTGCGAACTCCTGACGTACATGAGGTCACATAACCTCCACAGTAGACGGTGCGGCTATCAATAAGCTTCATCCATCCAAAAACTCGGGAGGTTTCCCAAAAATCAAGGCACTATCACCCTTCAGATCTCGCGTGACAGCCATGCAACTTACGAACAAAAACCTGAACGAAATTTAGGGCTTACGAGATCATGCTCTGCAGAATTATTTTGAGGGTAGTCATTCAAATTCTGCCTTAAAATTTTTTTTTAAGCTGTTAATAATTAGGGCGAGAGCTGAGATGAACATTCGACATTGCTTTGGAATAAAAGTATCAAGTGGTAGAATTTATCGAGTAGTATTATCAAATATTTTTTAGAATGACGTAATCAAGTAGTTCTCAAAGGCTGTTATGCCACGATCACTTCAGCATTCTCGCGATAAATTTGATACGTACGCGGACACCTCACGGAAGCGAGGGGGAGCTGGGAAAAAGTGAAACATGGGAAGAAATGATCGTTTTGAAACGAACATTCGAAGTTAGAAGCGATAATCGATTCAAAAGCGAATTCAAAAGCGTGACGTTGTGATCTGTATTCGCATCTCGCGCTCACCTCTTCGAACTGCAACATCACCTTTCCGAGTTGCTCGCTATAAGAGGTCATGCGCTTTATTTTGGAGATAATCGCTCTAGGACCCAAGTACAGGCTGTGCCCCGTAACTTGCAAAGTGCTGTTGATGAACCTGGGTGTGTGCACATACAACAGCGAATCGCGTCGCCGCCCGCGGCGAGCGGCGCTGCGGGCACGAGTGCCATGGCAGGGCATGGCAGCCTTCAAACGAGGCAGTGTGGCATGAGTGGAAGCGAGGACGTGACGCAGTCACGCTCGGCCGGCTCCCATGGGCAATCGATACGGCGAGTCGTACTGGTCGCGCCGCGAGTGAAATGCCGCGAAGCGATTCGTTGTCATATCTGCACACACCCGATGAACCTCTGGGTCTACAGATGTCCGCTTTGCGGTGTGAAGCACTATAAGACGCCATCTAAGTGGTCTGATCCCCTATTGCAGCTGCACAAATAAATGATCATAGTAAAAGTAACTCATCGGGAGCTATGCAGCTGCAACCCTTTACACTTATCCATCTGCAAAGTAGAAAGATGAATTTTGTTCCAGTAGTGCAATACTGACCAAACATTGGATTATCCACTTGTGGGCGTTGCCTAACCCTGCCACAAACATAGCCCGAATCTGAAAGCCATTCGTTTCCAGTAGGAATATTTAACTGAAAGAATCTTGTGTGACATGTTGGCTGATGCATATTATATTTTTTTTCTAGTGGAGCTTTCTTCACTAACAAATATGTAGCTCCAACTTTCATTGAAAAAAGGCACAAAACTTTTCAACAGCATCTAGGTCATATGTATGTCAGTCGTGGCTGTGGTGGTTATCAATTTTTTCCTGAATTCGCTAGTATTTCTAAGATTCCTCGAATCAAAATACTATCAAGGGTGTATCATGAGTGATAGTGTTTCAGGTCTGCTACACCACCGACTCTCCGCTTTTCTTCTTCATGGACCGAACAGTTCCCATTCTCTACACAAACCAAAGTTTTGATCGGGAACAAAGCAAGGAAATTCGATTCAAAGTGAGAAAGATATACTTTAGACGCGTTTTACATAAAGGGGTGAAGGCATCTCCCATAGTGAGGGCCATGTTCCCAATTTTCAATCGAAATACAATATGAGTGGGCCGTGCTCCTAATTGTATCAAGCCAGTGCCTCCCTAGGAATTAATTTGATCAAAAGCTTGTGGCCACGTTCATCAGCAATTTTTACCGAGAGGTGGATCTGATAACGATGACATGTAGACTGCATAGAAATGTGAAGATTCATACCCATCTCATCAATGTACACCTTGTACATGTAATTAATAGTAAGTCCTTATGGGTGAAATTAAAATTGTGGTGTATGTGGGATATGGTTATTCGAAATGAACACTTTGGGAAATCACGTGTATACTGTGTGACCATATACTTTGCCCACGCCACGATACTTCATCGACCCTCTTCTGCTCGAGCTGATCAATCTATGGAACTCTGTTAAACTCGCTGTAACAAGTACATCGCTACGTTTCGGAAACAAGAGGCAAGGCACATATTGTCGTCACGTGCGCTTTGTACTCTACCTCTTACAATTGGGGGCTGCCCTGACTCACGAGGTGTCGCATGATGCGAGTCTCGTTCCTTCCACTGATGAACAATGGATCTTTTCTTGTGTGGAACGTGAAGCAGTACTATTTTACCATATGATTGCTCATATATGTACGTACACACACGGTGTTCGCCCCTTGTGAATTTCAAATGTGATGTCGCATATAGTAAACAATAGTTCTAGACCCTCTTTTGATCTTTTGATCCTCTTTTGATATGCTATTCCTCTTTTGATAATTACTGATTACGGAATGTCATGCTACAGAAATTATTTACAAATGTGGTTATATGATACCTACGGCTGTTCACGGGACATCAGAAAATATGGTTGTGTAGGTAGTCAGAGTACAGACCCCCAAATCACAAAAGCTCTGAACGGTCACAATTCCAGGGGTGTGTGTACTCACGACCAATTTTTGCGCGGCCGTGCGACGAGCAGCTCGGTGCGAGTACCAGTGGCAGGGCATGGCAGCGTTCAACCTAGGCAGTGTGGCATGGGTGGAGGAAGCAGGGTGGCATGGGTGGAAGAGACAGTGTGGCATGAGAAGAAGTGCAAAGGTGACGCAGTCACCTCCTACCGGGCTCTCCAGGGCAATCGATTCGGCAAGTAGTACTGATGGCGCCGTGAGTGCGACGCCGCGATGCGATTTTTGTCGTAAGTGCGCACACCCCTATTCCAGCAGTTGCTTTTAAGATGTACCGCGCATTTGGTGTCATACATCTCAATATATTTTCACAGAGAAGTTGGTTTCCTACTTCCCGATCTTCAACTATTTTTAGGTCATCGCCTATGACTGTCAACTGGCATGCTCTGATTCTAAAAGGCCTGTGAACGCGACTATCACTGCTGTGGTGACGATCGGTGATGTCAATGACAATTTTCCGAGATTCAGTGAGAAAACTTACCATGCAACTGTTATTCAGGTACTGAAAAGAAAGTTTCGAAAAACAAAAAAGCCGGCTACTAAGTGTACGTTTGGGCAAAATATTCACCTGCAAATCTAATTCATATGGTTT
Organism: Trichostrongylus colubriformis; assembly: GCA_963978905.1. Taxonomy (NCBI): domain Eukaryota; kingdom Metazoa; phylum Nematoda; class Chromadorea; order Rhabditida; family Trichostrongylidae; genus Trichostrongylus; species Trichostrongylus colubriformis. The sequence goes on from OZ022256.1 coordinate 18,531,628, forward strand.
ACACGCACGTCTACGGTTCTCATTTGCTGACTTTTCTTCAGCATTTAAATGTTCTTGTATAAATGACTGACTCGTTTAAAGACACCGGGGGATAAATTTGGCAGATTGTGAAATGTGATAGTAGGGTTGCTCAGCAGTGTAACAGTGGAAAAAACGAAATAAAACAGCGGAAACTCCGGGGGATAGAAACCCGAGAACCCCTCGTTTCTCTCGCGCCCCTCTGCGTCACTAGTCTGGGATTGAGTGCAGACGTGTGAGAAGCTAAATCAGCCGGCCGCGGCGATGTTCCTCCCTCGACGCAACTCCCCCGTGCTGATAAGCTGCAGAACGACACGCCGTGCTGCTGGATGGTGATGAGATCCTAAGCCGCGCTTTTTCAATGCGAGTTTCGCTACACATAACCTCTTTTAAAAAAAGGTTTGCTTCTAGAGATCATGCTCTCATAGTTCTCACTTCCTCTTTGTCTCTGCCTGTGCCTTTGGAGGCATACTGCGATAATTTGTGAATCGTTATCGTGCCCATTTGAAAGCAGAGGCCTCGATTCACTTGCCAAAGAAGAAAAACGAACTGAGGGCTAGAAACACCAAAAATGGAGCCTCCTTATTGTTAGATCACTCCTCAGAGCATCGCAGCCCAGGCACGAGTCTTTACTCAGCTGTATCACGTATAGTTCAACGGTAACACCTCCGTGATAACGTTCTCTTAAGCAAGGAGATTGTCGTATCTAAGCTTATCAAGTTGGTTAGCTGCGTGCCATGTGTGATTCGGCTGGGTGGGCGCGGCTTGAGAGGAGTTCAAGCGGTCATGGCGTCGAAAGGATGCGCCATGACGCTGTAGCAAGGATGCAGCCTGAGCCGCCATCCAAGGGTCTATTGTCTCAAGATGGTTATTGAGCAATCTGATTATCGGGTGGTGTGCATTATTTATGCCTTTTTTAAGGGCCAAGCATCCCCAGGGAGTCACCTGGCAAAAGTTGAAGCAACTGACCCCGATGAGGAAGAACAAGGACTTCGCTATGCTATATCAGGAGCCATTAGGACACCAAAACAGGTCTGTTTAATTACTTTTTGTGATTATTACGGAACTTCATGTACAGAATAACGGAAACTGTTTTGCCTTTTTTTTTCATGCCAGCACGAGGTGGCTTAATGCGGCCCTCATTGAGCAAATACAACATAAATACATATAAGGGCAGCAAAGAAGTTCATTTTTCTGTGCACGATCCCTTGAAGCCTTCAAGGAAGACGTGACGGTGGAGACGTCGGACCAATGAAGATTTCACCATTAACCTCCTGATGGCTCAAGGAAGAAAGTTGTCGTGTCATGCCGAGTTCCCTTTGAGGGAGACTTGGAGATTGAAGTGAGGAACTCTGCTCTTGTCAGTTCATTATGATTTCCTTTTGCAGAGCTATAGTCTCTCGAATGCTCCGATATCGATAGATGCAAAGACTGGGGATTTGACAGCTAATGAAGCTTTACGTGAGACGTCTTATTCGTTCACGGTTACCGTCACAGATGGAGTTGGTCATGAGGATTCGGCTATTGTTATTGTGAGCTATACAATGTACCTCGATCCACCAGATTCTCTGAAACATTCATTTCCATGACATGATTAATTTTCCTTCCTTCAGATCTCCGTCGTCGCATACTCTCAACAGTTCGAATTGCTGTTTGACGCTCCCTATGACTTCATCAAAAGAAACCAGAAGCATATCGTGAAGTGAGCTCTGCTGCTTACGTATTGCAGTTCACACCAAACCTAAATGAAATGCGACATGTCTGACGTCGATCACTTCTTGAAGGCGCCGTGCCCTCGATAGAGCTGCATTCGCTCACACATTTGGTCAATAGTACACGCAAGAATTGATTTTAATGTTACGAATTTGATAGTTGCTGAATTTCGCCGCAGCCCGCGAGTTGTTATCAGAACGCTTAATTGTGGCTAAGGTTTTGGTCTCGGTCGGGACTCGAATACGCACTCTATGATATGTGCTCCAGGGTGTATACCCTTATGCCAGGATTTCGCACCGCGGCATGTCGCAAGCGAAGCATGCGGACGAGCTAAAGGTGTCATGTTGTTGGGTCGCAAAGCGATTACAAGTTAACTGCGTTCCGCGCCCCTAGCATTACCGTGTAATCGTTCTAACAAGGGAGGTCTTTCAGGTCATGACGCGCTCTCGGGAAACGGTTTTTTCCATTATATGGGGGTATCTACATGAAACATATAACTGACTTCCATTTTTGCTGCGCGTCCCTACAAAGCCAAAAAAGGAGTAAAGAAAATTTTGTTCAAAAAAGGCGATTTTAACCCATTTATAGTAACGCATCTTCCTTGCAACTTTGATCATGTGCAGATCCGAAGGTGTTCTTCTATTTCACATTCAAAATAAAGTCAAATACGGGAAAGAATGAAATCTTATCTCCACCATGTACTAAAAGTGCGTAGCAGTCTCATAAGGGCTCCCCGATGTATGGATGATGCGGCGACTGGATGGCATACTGGATACGGCGATGGACTCTTAAAGGAATCGTCCACGGAAAATGAGTTTTTGTGTTACCCATATATTTATGTTGTAATTGCCTAATGTTGGCCTCATGCGAAATTTCACGCGATAATATGTGAATCTGGCTGAGATGCAGCACCACAAAGTACGGTCCCAGTGGGCGGGGCCTCCGTGTAAAAGCCTCGTCCCGTCTTCCGCCGCCGTTGGGAACGGAGAGTGGGACTGTTTACGTAACCTTCTGTTCCTACAATGCGTCTCAGACCACGGCGGACGCGGTACGAGGCTTTTACACGGAGGCCCCGCCCACTGGGACCGCACTTTGTGATGCTGTATCTCAGCCAGATTCACATTTTTTTTGCGTGAAATTTTGCATGAGGCCAACATTAGGCAAATACAACATAAATATATGGGTAACACAAAAACTCATTTTCCGTGATGGATGAAATGCTGGGTTGGTGGTTCGGATCCCGGCTCTGCCGAAGTTTTGCATTTTTTTTTGCATTCACTTTTTCGTCTTCAAATATGTGTGTTTATGCCAAATGACTACGATTTTCGTTGACAGCATGCCAAAATGACTCTATTTACGAATTGTCAGTGAATTTAGTGATGTGACCTTTTTGGACACGAAAGGGCCCGTAGCGCTCGAAATTCGTGATTTCGCACAAAATGAAGGTCATATTCGTGTTCAGGGGGTCAAACTACCCTTGGGGACACATTTCTAGCCAATTCCAAATTTTGACGCTAACTTCGAAAAAGATGTTTGGTCATGGGTACATGGTGCGCTTTCCACTTATAGAAGTGAGTAACTCTCAAAGTCGATGAAAATCAATGGGATATGCACAGCATGGATGCCTATCGCTATAATTTCAGCTATCAAGCAACAAGCAAGAGAAATAGAGAGAATTTCCTAACAAGTGGTATCGCCGTCTCCTCCATCGAATGTGCAGTCGATGGTATACCAATACCCAGCTCAAATTTTCGAATTTGGGTCAAAATCTCGATTGGGCTGGAAACTCACCCCCGAGGGTAGTTCGACCTCCTGAACACGAATATCAAGTCGGTTTCGCGCAAAAACGCCTCGTTCGTGCGTTATGAGTGCCGAAAGGCTAAAAAATTGGGCCGTCAAACTTGCTGAAAACTGGCAATAGAGGGCAGCTCGGAGTTCTAAATGTGATTACTGCACTTATTCTTCATATTCGAATGTTTACGAGTCCAAAAACTGAAAATCTAAATTTTGCAAAAATTTGTCCTCAGCGGGGATCGAACCATCAACCCCATTTTTGGCATTTGTAGGGCCGCGCAGCAAAAATGAACATCAGTTATATGATTCTTGTACGTACCCCCATACATGCAAAAAACAGCTTTCAAAAAGCGCGTCATGAGTTGGAAGACCTTCCTCGTAAGACCCACCTACCACGACGCGCATAGCTCGCACACATTGCGCGGCACCCCGTTCGTCTTCGTGCGAAATCCTGACATAAGGATACATACCCGCTAGTCCATTACGGTACTGAGACCGATTTCATCCTAACATGCAACAATGTCTTCATGGAATAGTAAAGGTTGACTTTTTCTCATTCAGACTGCTGTCAAATGCTACTTCTTTGACAGCTGTGGTTGATCGATGTCGTCAAAACACGAATTTCACTTCTATTTTGACACATTTTATGGATAATAATGGGGAGTTTGTCGCTGTGGGAGATGCTTTGCGGTAAGTCAATTTAATAACTTCAACGGTAAGAGCACATGAAAACCTCATAGTACAAGCAAATCTTTTATAATGTTAAGAAATTAATGACAAAGTTAGATTTCATCGGATACTCGAACACTGATTTTCTCTGGATTTTTATTTAGAAAGCTGATGTCTTCAAATAGCACATCCCGTCGTGAACTTCGTAACGCCTACGGTCTCCGAGATGTTGAGGCAGTAAGTATTGCCGGACCGAAAACCCTTGAGGCGATCATTGTGAGTTATCATACCTATATATAAAAATGTAACTGATTTCATGTTTTTTTTTTCGTGAGATTGAAGCAAACATCACTTCGAGCTATAAGGAGAACAAACGAAATTTCCCAAACCGAGGATATGAGGCACCGGCGCTGCATGCCGGCGCTTCCATTCTGCCTTTGAAGGATGGCATGGAGGCAAACTCGAAGAAATTCGGCTTTTGCAAGCTCCCTAGTTTGAGATGCAGTGTAGCACGGATTCAAATAATTGTCAGCTCGCAAAATAGGGTGAAGCGGGAAGAAATACCCATACTCCGCTCCCATTCTCGAAGAATAGATTGCTGCGCGCCAAGCTAACTTCAAGTTCCTATGCTCAGCTATGTACACCACTATTAGACCCCAAAGCTAGACTCTTTGTACTGAATCACAGAAACTTAAACCTAACTGTATTTCTTGTCATTCTAGTTTGGGGTCATGGTCACCGTACTCCTACTGCTGTTTCTCTGCCTATGCCTGTATTGCCGCCAACGGCACTCATATGCTCGCAAGCTGCAGCATATCTCCGCTCAAGCTGCTGCTCATCACGCATCTCTGAGTCGCCAACCCACACAGTAAGTATCTATGGCTCTACTCCAATCATTTAACGCTACTCCTTATTATTAGAAAGGTCAATCCCTACTACAACACTGCGACCGCGGCAGCTGCTATTCGTACGGTAGCTCCACCACCTCCGCCACCGCTTCAGTCGACAGAGTTGTGATGACACAACGTCCCATTGCTTTCATTTTCTTCTTGATACCTGTTCTCGAGCTTTGAAATTTTTCTGATCTACGCAGTCTAGTGACATTGTCTGAATATTTTTGACTTTCTAGTCTTTCAATGTTCATGGTTTACTTATGCTCAATACTGGTGCGCTTTGTATTGTATTTATTGATATTTTTACATGACTGAAATATGAACACGTCATTGCTGTCGTATAAAGGATAGAAAAGGATAAAGTTTTTGTTGTTTATCAATCCCTTCCTTGGATGCGCCGCACATTATAGTTCCATTCAGACTCGTGGTGGCTGGTTAATGGCCTATACTATGAGTTGCGGTGGCCAGCCGATGTACAATTCAGTCCTTTTATCTTCCAGTCGAGACTGGTACCAATCTACCGCCCTCGGAGGGACAGAAGGTCGGGTGGCCTTGACGGGCGCATTGTGGGATTTAATTCCCGCACCATGAGAGTGGGATATGCGGCACCTGACGCTACACCACCTACGCCCTGCTGTCAAGTGGTGAAATTGAAGGCACTGGAAGAGGAGGGGGGAATGAAGAAAAGCGGAAGTGAGAACGATGTTCTTTGTACATGGAAAAGATAATCTGTGGCGAAAATTACGTTGGAAAGAGCGCTTTTAAGAACTTTACCACAACTCTTCACGCCTACTTCGAACTGCAGCTTCACAAGTCTAGTGGCTGCGTGTGGCACAGCCCCTGACGCCTGCATCTACCTCTCAGTGGGTGATGATGCAAAGGTAAGAAACAGGTCCTCCTTATCGCTTTTCTGACCTACTACCTACAGTACTACCTTCCCTCTTGTTGCACTAGTTAGCGTCGTGACTTCTATATTTCGCAATCGAACAAAATCATCTTTCCCACACAGCCAAAATTGCCCCTAGCACTGTCTTTGAGTATATACGTCGTAACTGTATCCGTAAAATTTTGAAACTTTTCAGTTTTCGTGAAACAGAAATTTTTCCTTCCTCGTTGAAAGCATAGAGATTACTTGAAAGGTTGGCTGAATCGAAAGTTCACGAACGATGGACCCACTCAGAGTAATTCTTCTTTTCCTAAACGGAGGGTTTCTTATAGGCACTGGCTACTATGAGTGTGTATATGGGTGTGCAGTGGCACACGCGCTGCACACCGCCAACTGCTGGACTCCTTCCAGTGATAACCCCTTACTGCGGAGTCTTCTCGATGGTTTGTCTTCATTAGTGAATTCTCTCTGCGCCGCACCAAAGGTCAACATGCTTACACCACATGTTTTGTTCCTGTTTACATACATGTTTTTTTAGAAAAGAAGGGCTTCTGTTAATGTACTGCTCCGTACCGTATTCCAATTCATGTACCTAGCGGAACATCGTTTCCGACGGAACATCCAAAAAGAACACTCAGGCCGTCTGCGCCCTACCCATCCAGCACCATACTTGATTCTGACTCACAGCGATATGCACTGTTCAGCATTTGACGTCGCACTAATTTTGCCTATCTCAAGGTCGTATCGATTTTATTATTTATTTTATAATTACGGTGGCAATAGAGTGAGCCTCCAAGACGACGTTGTAAAACATCGCCGCATTCGTTGCCTCAGTGATCGCGATTGTATGTGGATGCTGAAAGAATAAGTATATGAGACATGTCTCTAGGAGGAATTGTACACGAAAAATGAATTTCTCTGTCACTCTTATACTTATGCTGTATCTGCTTAATAAGAAGATACGTGAACAGTTCCAATCTGCATCTCCGAATGCGGGGTATGACGGGCGGGCATCTACTCTGAGGCTCCGCCCCCTCGGCCACCACTTTGAGCGGCTGTATCTTAACCAGATTATCATTTCGCGTAACATATGCATGCGTCCCTTATTAGGCAAATACAACATAAATATACGGGTAACAAAACTTCGTTGATTCGTGCGCGATTCCTTTCACTATTTTTCAAGAAGGGATATGCTTATACTTTCCGACACAACCAAGCACATCGTATGGGCTACACAATATTCAGTGGGGCACCATCTGGCTATCAAAGCATGGGCTGATTGTTTGCACCTGCGACCGGAAAATTAGTTTGATCGAAGACACGTTTCATGCTTGGAGATAGGTGGGTACTGTCGCTGATTGTCACTGCTGAAACCGTAACGGGCGCTTTGCCCCAAAAGCTGATTTTGTCAGCTTTCGCATGCCCCACACGGCATGCAAAAGCTGGAGCCAAAACCAAAAATGGAATGAATCTGCCTAAAATTAACACGCCCATTACGATAACAGCAGCACCCATGTCCTGCCAGCGTGTAATGTATCTTTCGACAACTTTTCGCAAAGTAGCTACAAATCAGATCAGTATCCGCTCTCTGTTACTGATTTAAAAATCCCGAAGAATAGCACCGACGAACGAAAACGAGGACCCAGTACATATATACCATCCTTTTTCAGTGCTCCACATCTTCAAGTTCGCACTCGAAGTTGATCCCGCGAACGAAAATATTTTACTATTCGCAAATTTACTGGGATTTCAAATGTCCACTTTATAAATATTTTTTTGGTTTTTGGCTATGCTTACCTTTACCTTACTGCGCCCTCTTCTCGCCTTATCCAAGCATAATAACCATTATGTAAGAAAATGAATATTGAATCTTCCTAAAGCCAGAGCAAAGTGGACAAGGGCTAAATCTGCCCCAGCTTCCACGCTGAACGACGATTTCTTTAACGTATCATGACACACGATGAGAACCGAATTCCGTAAGACAATTGGTGACCGTCCCATAATGGTGGAAAGAGCTCAAGCTCGTTCTCCTTAGGCTGCCGTAATCCACCATAAGTTCATGGTTCTCGAAACGCCGCATCCATCACAACCTACAACCGTTTCTTCAGGCATCTTGCCAACTTTGTTGGGAAGAAACTCCTCATTTGTTGGGAAGAAACTCCTCAAGAAATAACACGATACTGGAGCGACCTCTGACGATTTCTTGCCTCAACATTTCCAGAGGTTTGGGCAATTGGAGTAAGCAAGCTTGCATGTTGACAAATGCGTAGATTCTCGAAGATGCTATTTCTTTCAACGAAAATCCGCATGAGTCGAGATATGTTTATTTGAAGTAAGAGGTTGATCGCAAGAACTCCCCAAACGACCTAATGTTGAACTCGATTCCATCAATCTTGCAGCACGTTCACAGTTAGTTTCAATGAACAAGGGTGAAAGGAACACAAAAAATGAAAATGGTCTGTATAAATTCAATATGACTGAATGCAATATGGCTTACCGAGTCTTTGTTCATGATCACCACCACCCTGTGGTCATCAGGTGTGACGAAAGCCACCTGCTTCAAGGCATTCGGTGGGGTTGAGTCGAAATTTGACAGGATTCTGTAAGAATCAGGCCGCACGAATTTGCTGAAAGACAAGCTTATTTCTTTACTGAATCATTTGGGAGAAAGAAATGAAAAAAATGAAAGCATGAGCAAAACATTGAAGCTATCGCGATAATCTGTTGGATGTGAAACTACTCAATATAACTGCGTAGCTTGTTATTAAATAGTTAGTTAGTCAATTTTTCAAATAAAAGTGATTTTAGAGGCAATCATGGATATGGTCACACGCCAGGTTACAGGTGATATGTATGCTCATATAAATGCTGTCCAATTTCGTAATAAATAAAGGTCACGTATAATCCTCACACGGTCATCTTGAAGTTCCGCTATGCAAAGTTCTATTGGGGACTCCATCTGGAAAAAGTACAATGTCGCCTAAATTCTTAGAGAGACGACGGAACGGGGCGGATGAATCGTTACACCTGTTGGTTCTGAAAGTGACCCAATGCTCTGCAGACTGAATCGCTGGAAGGCACTAGAGATGCAATGCTCTGGGATATTTTTAGTTTTACCCTCCAATCAGCCTCAAGATTTTAAACTTCGATATAGTCGACATCAGTGGACAGCGACTCGCAAAAAATACTAGTCCGTTTAGAGGTTTGATCCAGCTCTTCTGAGGTCAGAAGTACCTCCATGTACGAGTAGGGTGTATGGTTACGACTACTAGTATGGATTCACTTATCTTAGAATTGCGCAAGATCCAAGCAAAGCTTGTTTATCTTCTGAATTTTTGTGTGTGTCCACTCCTTGACTGCCTATTCTCCTTAAGAAATATACAAAAAGACATACAAAGACAAAGAAAGACTATGAACTACAAACTCTAGTTGCAACTCGCTCAAATCCCCAAAAAGGTATACTAAAACGATCATGAACTTGGACATGTCGAATACGAGGATAATTTTGAAAGTGAAACGCCGGATTGCAACTTCAAAACAAACTGGGAAGGCTGCGGCGGTGTCGTTTCCAGAGAAAATGCCTTTGGTCATTACGACACAATCTGCGAACTCTACAAGACTGATGTGGAAAAAAGTGAAAGTTCGATACATACTAGCATTCCTCGTGAGCGACTGGTTTACTTCGCAGACCATTTCGGCCGTTCTGATAACACATTGGTCTGCGGCGAATTTATTCGTCCCATAACGTCGCTTGATCAAGAAATAGGTGCAGTACTGCAGTACTTCATAGATCAAGGCTAATTTACCCGTCTACCCTTTCGCGCCCCACCCATGAGGTAGTCGAGTGAGTGTAGAGGAAATGTAAGATGGTGAAAACTTTGGAGAAGAGCGTACTCGAAAACGCATAAAGCAGCAGCGAATCACTACAACATTCTACAGCTCGCAATTTGAAATAGTCACTGAATAGATACCGCTCTATTATGAAAAGGCAAATGCATTCAATACTATTGCTCGATGGAAAACAAGGAACTTTCTGTCAAGGGTACAGGAATAGTAAGGTTAAGTGAGGTGGAGCGCCAAAAGCCACTCTATGCATTGTTCTTACTTATTCCCCATTGAATATCATTACAATACATCTTCGCGTAATCCTCACACATGTTTTGTTTTCCCCTTTACAGTTTTATCAACTGTTAAGCCTACATGAACTCCATTACCATTTAGACTCCCATCCCCCCACATAAGCAATCCTGCTTCATCTATTAGGTGTAGGCAGAATAAATGGCCAAAACAGCCCACTTTTTTCAAAACGCCATAAATTCGCTCAGACACAACTTCATTTGTCGAAATTGAAACCATTCGAATTTACACAAATTTGTCGATGATCTGGCAATGAAAATAAGTCATCATGATAAAAATGTGGGTTACGAGAATTGATAAAGTCAGCAATGGCATTTTCAACCTGCATAGTATCGGCAAACTCCTTCTGACGCAAATTTGCATCGAGAACCCGGAAAATGTGGTGATCCGTTGGAGAAGGTCTGGGGAATAAGGGGGGTGAAGGAGAGTCTCGATGCCCGACTGCATCAGTTTTTGCAGTTATGCTTTGGCCATTTGTTCTGCCTAATATAACCATTCGCTGTATAGCTCTTCTAAGTAGAAGTCTAAAACAATGATGAAACCGACCTGAAGTGACCCATGGCGTACCACATTGGTTGCTTGTAGTATTCCTGCTTTTCGGCATTCACAATGATTGGCGAGTCGACAAAATTCTTCACCCAATTTGGACCGCCTTGCATATCCAGACAAATATTCCAATCCACCCAGCCGACAACCCAGTTCGTTATGTCCTTTAAAGATGTCTTCCAGATAAGATTTCAAGAGATAATATTGCAGCCATGCTGCGCAGTGTTAACAGAAGAATCCGCTTCGTATTATATCTACAGGGCCTGAAGGCGACTCCTATCACAATGTGCTGGACTCTTTCTGAGGCTCGTTACCTCTGCTACCATACTGAAAGTAGCCACAGACCGCACTAAGCTCATGTCCGCTACCCAAATTCAAGAGTCAATGCAGGGAACATTATCCATCCATAACATATAGCCTCAAATCCGCCATTCCCACTGCTCCAGAAATGACCGCCGCTTTTCATCTTTTTTTTTTTCTCGGACGCTCAAACCCCTTTATAGACCCTTTATAGAACCAGAAACAGCTGGCATGATTTTCTACAGCAAAGGTTCTAAGGTTCTTATGGGAGAGACGAGCTAGCAGCCATCTAGTGGGCTGATTAGCGCCAATCATAACTGTGCCTAACCTACTGAAGGGGAGAAGGGGAGTGGCTAACAAAAGAGAGATGCCCTGTCTGGCGTGTGTGTGTCGGCACTCTCAGCGGCCACTGTCTTAATTCCCTAATTTTCATCTAATAATATTTAATCTTTTCAGATCAATAGTACTAAAGAACTTTGGATCGTGCAGATTTGAATTTTACCTTTTCGTTGTTTTCATTGGTTGAACACATTCCACTGGCATGGTAACACGTGAATTCCATATTTCAAGTCGTGGTTCACAATTCTATACGATTTCTCTACTGCAATCCTTACCTCTATAATGTCGTTGGCATATGTCTCAGCACGACCCCAGTCACCAAGTACTGGCTTGCCTTGCGTGGGTAGATATCCTTCGCATGCCTAAAAACATTATTATCGAGTGATACTGACACGGATTTGTGAGCAAAAGTATAGCAGCATAGGGACGAGTGGAATCATAACGGACATTTATGGGCTATAACAGGATGGATAGGGTGGAGCTGTGAAGTGAGAGGTGGCGCACCCCACTCTGATACTGCTGGGATCGAATCCCGCATCAACGCCCGCTTAGGCTAACCAAGCCTTCCATCCCGCCGCGGACGGTAAATTAGCACCAGACTCGTCTGGGAGGACGAAAGCACTGACTGGCACATCGTCTGGCCACCTAAGTCATTGGATAGGCCGCATCACATTCAGCAGCCACCACAATTCTGAGTGGAACTAGAATATGCGACGCATCCCATGAAGGGATTAATTGAAGACAAAAAACCTCAACCTTCAATCTTCAACCAGAATGGATTCATGTATGATGCTCTAAACTTAGGTGAGGAATCGTCCACGGAAATTCAGTGGTTCTACCTTCACTCAAAATCATCATACAGCAGATGAACAGGATCACGAAATTACCAAGAGATTTCTTTTGTTCCAAAAAGGAAATCGAAAAAGTGACAGAAGGGCATCTTATTCGAAATTCCGCCGGATATCATTTGGATTACGCGCACTTCGAATTTTCCCGCCCAATGTTAAACTCTTCTTCATCTGTCTCCCTTCCCTCGTGGAGTAAAACATTCTCCAGACAGAAGGAGGGCCGTAACTGGCGAACGATCTACACCACAAATCGCAAGCGGCGAGCGCTGGGTTCATTGCAACCAACAACCGCAATGACTGCTACTGTCACTACTGTTCGTCGCTGAATACTTCTCATCGAAAAAATTCAAATCTCACTTCAGTGGCCAGTATGAAGAAGTCAGGATGTCGATTATGTGTGGTCGTCAGAACGGACGCCGGCACTTCATTATCTTCATACCAATGAACGGCGACCCCCGCCACGTATTTTGCTGCCTCGGGATCACCCAAGATCTGAATCAATATGCTATTGTAACGTGAACAAAAACTTTTACAACCCGAAAGTAAGAATCAAGGCCTTAAACGACTCACAGTGTCAGCCCATTGAGGGAGATTGAAGCGTTGATCGTCGTTGATCATCAATTTGAGGTCCTTCATGTATGGCGAAGATTTAAGAGCGGGACCAAGCAAATTCTTCACGAAGTTTCTTCAAGATTTCAAAAAATTTTCATTTTTTTCCTGAGTGGAAAGGTGGTTTTCTGACAATGTCCTATAGAAACCTAATATCACTGCAGGCTCAACCTACGCTTGCGATCGCTCATTACTATCCATTCTGCGTTTCTGTCGCTTTCATATCTACATGAATTCATTCAAGGGAATCGGGCACATTGAACGGACCGCAAGTAGCTGGGTGGAGTCGGGTGTGTGGCCTTTGGCTCGTCCGAGCTGACACGCGACAACTTGTGCGGCGAAGTGGCGGCGTCGCTGATTGGGGCGCGAACACGTAAGAACACGTAAAGGAGCGGATAAAGGCTGAGGTAATTAGAAATTTTACTGGACACAGGCTTTTCCTTACTTCCGTTAGCGGTTATAAGGTGAGCTTTTCTGGTGTAATACTTCTGTTTACTTAATACCCTCATATTAACACCCAGATCACTTACTAACCTTCAAGGTCACTTGAGTACATGAAATCTGTTTGTCACTTTAGCTACGGAAAAGAAGGAAAGCGGATTGGGAGGAAGGGAAAGCCCTTTTCTTAATAAAACGCTTAAGTATCTTGATCTAAATCAGCACGATTGCGAATTCGCGCTCCAGTAAGAGACGACGAGGTCAGACGTGGCGTCGCGCAGTTTGCCGCGCAAATTGTCGCGTGCTAGCCGGACGAGTCAAAGGCCCGTCTCCCGGGTGGAGTCAGAGCGGGTACGCCGATTGAAGAGCCTTCATGCTCCTCCCGCAGGTTGGAACTCCGCCCATCACCTTGAGGGCTTCTTCATGATAATTTAGATCCGCTTTTGCAGTTTTGCAGTCATTTCCTATCGCTTCCTATAGGGGACCGTACTAGCTTTGAAAACTGAACATATGATGATGCGACTATTGATTTGAGAAAAACCCGGGCAAGATATAACATAGAAACAGCCGTTTAGGTATAGCTAAATTACAACTATGTAGTTGCAGTAATGAGAAGATTATAGGACAGGCCTACGGGCGACGACACGGTGGATTAATGTTGGAACGTTTTAGCCACAACCCATGACGTGCTGGGAGGTACGGTCTAGTGCCTTACGCCCCTATACCGATAGGTAATAGAAGGTGAATAAGATGGGGACCTAATCAAATTCTACTTAGCGTGGAACATCCTTTTGGTGAGTTTGACCATTTTCGGAGGAGAAAAGGTGTAAGCACAACGTTCTCACCTCTCCATTGCGGCACTAAAGTACATCGTCTGCCATCGATAATCTGGATTGAGCCCGGAAGTCGGCTCGTTTTGAACTGTCACACCCCAGAAATCTACACCATTCTTGTGATATTCTTCGAAGAACCTGTAAAATATTGCATGTATAAGAATTTAATGGTCTATTATGGAGCTGACGACTATCGTTATGATAATCATTGTCAATCATCATAATAATGAAATAATTAAGTCAGCAGGTACATAATAGGGATGGCTAGGAAGCGTATCTCCAGCTAACCATAAACGCGTATGCTAGAATGGGATGAAATGCGGCGGCGTGATCTGACTGGGAAATAGTGCCCTCAACAGTTCTAGAGGTTGTAGTTAAATGTATGGCAACTACAACTTCTTTTCGTAACTATCCAGAGGCTTTGGTAATGAGCCGTCGTTCTTCTCAAAAATCCGCAACTGAAGATCCCCATGAGTAGACTGAAACCTTACCAAGGAAGGGTTCCAAGTTCCCTCGTAACTTTGAATTGAGACCCAGATATATCAATAGAGATCTGAATACTTATTATAAAAGTGAAAACCGAAACTGCAAAATGCCATTATGAAGGGAATTATGAGGGGTCAAAGTTTGCTTATGATGCCATTGGCGAGGCGCTTTGTCATCGTTGCTGAATCAGCGATGACCATTGTGAATTACTGGTACCGTTCCGGATCTGTAGACCAGGGGTCATAGTTTGCTCCTCATCGGGCCGGACTTTTTGCATTTAGTGTTTCAACGTCAATAAATGCTTCTCTTCACTTGTGAACTTTTCTTATATTGGCACCTATTCATATGCGTCATTTACACTGCCGCTTTATTTATAACCCCTAACATCGCTGAAATCCTCGCTATTTTATTGGGAATTCCATTTGCTATTCTTGACATTGGAAAATCAAATAAAAGTGACTTTAAGCCATATCAGTAGTAGCATCCATTGACACAGATGAAGCGGAGCAAAAAGTCGTGGGGACCAGAAGTGTTGCTCGCAGAATGCGCACATTAAGCACGTCCGCTTTATGATTAATTGGTAGTACTTACGAGTAGGTTTTATCTCACACTGTGGGTGCAAGTACAAGGAAACGTTCAAAAGCGAAGGAGAAGCATTCATCAACTGTGAAACACGCAATGCCAAAAAACTCGCACCTGCAGTGTGTAAACTCACGACTCCCCCCCCCCTGCCAATCTGGGACGCTACCAGTGAGGCACGATGGAGTGGAACGGAAGTGCTGATGACGAAGTGTCTCGCCAATGAGGCATCACAAGCAAGCCTTGATTCCTTCTGACTCGCTTCACAGTGATATTTTGAGCCGGCCTTATGTACAGAGATTTTGCAGTTTTGGTTTTCACTGTTATAATCAGTATTCCAATCTCTATTGATCCATCTAGATGTTGACTGTACAAAGTTACTAGGGAACTTGAAATCCCTCCCTGGTTAGATCAGGATTATATACGAGGTAGAGTCGGTTCTGCGATCCCTCGTATGATCAACGTTAGTGCTGCAATTTTGCGGTGTCGAGACTTTGCATGCGAAGTGGAAGCATTGCATAATCTCCAAAACTCAAAATGATGTAAGCTCAGAAGCACAAAAAGAAGATTCATCAGTTAAAAATGCACCTCAAGTGTGGCACCTCTGCGCACCCGTACCTCTCAGCCGACCTTATGTACAGAGACGCGTAACCGACCATCGTCTCTTCGGTGTGACACATTCACATTCAATCCACTTAGAAAATGAAGAAATGAGCAATGACCTTACGAAGTAATTTGCCCAAGTTTTATAATATTCTCCGCCTTCTTGGCCGCGTAACCGACCACCGCCCTTCATGTGACCATTGGTTTTCATCCATGCTGAAAGAATGTTTTTCATTTTTTCTATGGTAAACATCAACACAGGCAATCGTCGTGCAAACGTCTAAACTTCCATTAGAGTAAAGTTCGGAGAATCGAATAAGGCGCAAGGAGTAGGCAGACTTCAACCTCAAAGATACTTCAGAAGGAAGGTCAGGTGGATTAAGATGTATGCTGTTCGTTGGTCATTGCCGCGTCGTGATGAAGTCTTGGATACTGCACTGAGACCATCCTGGAGACTGTTCTGAGACCATTGTTGCCGCCATCACGCCTTGAGGGTCGGGGCTATTCCTAAGGGAAGATACCGAGTGAGGTCTGAGGTGAGGCGTTATCAAATGGTGTGCGATTCCCATCATAACATCATTGAGTTAGTGCTGCTGGTTGATCTTGACTGATATCTCGTCGAATTTGCGGAATTTTTCTACCGCGCCTCACCGCCTCGTAGTAATACCCCTCCAAGTACATGAACTTCTATCTGGTAGCTTATTGCGTTTCGAGCACCTTGAAGCGCAAAGCCTACGCTACTCCTCATAATTCATTCGCTGCGCTACTCCTCATAATTCATTCGTTACTTTTGAGACTACTCCTCCGAAAGCATGAGACGTGCGGCAACCACCTGCACCCACGGCTAATGCTTTTCCTCGCCTTCTTGGTCACTGTACCCAAGCCAGAGGCGATTCTATCGAATTCTAGGGGCATTATGATAGTTCTTAGGAACTGTTTGTTGATCGCCCACGCTATTGAGAGTTATGTGATACCTCCCTGTGTCTAAGACTAACTGCTAACTTAGACTGCATTTTTTGAGACAAGAAAATAGGGCTAAGGGTGCTATCGCAGTGAAGGGAGGGGGGGGCATCCTATAAAAAGTTGTTTATTTAAGCATCTTGGAGGGATCCTTAAGGGGTCATGTGCACATTCAGGCGTATAGTTTTGCCTAAGTCTTAAAGGAATCGTCCACGGAAAATGAGTTTTTGTGTTACCCATATATTTATGTTGTATTTGCCTAATGTTGGCCTCGTGCAAAATTTCACGCGAAAAAATGTGAATCTGGCCAAGATACAGCACCACAAAGTGCGGTCGTAGAAGCCTCGTATCGCGTCCGCCGTGGTCTGAGACGCCTTGTAAGAACAGAAGTTTACGTAAACAGTCCCACTCTCCTTTCCCAACGGCGGCGGAAGACGGTACGAGGCTTTCACGCAGAGGCCCCGCCCACTGGGACCGCACTTTGTGGTGCTGTATCTCAGCCAGATTCACATTTTTTCGCGTGAAATTTTGCATGAGGCCAACATTAGGCAAATACAACATAAATATATGGGTAACACAAAAACTCATTTTCCGTGGACGATTCCTTTAAAGGAGGAGTGAGGGTATTCCCCTTTCCCATTAGGGTTAGGTAAAAATAATGTCCATAGACGTCCATAGAAAAATAATGTCCAAAATACCATGTCCATAAAAATAATGTCCATAGGCACTGTTAAGATGAGTTAAAGACAGC
The DNA here is from genome assembly GCA_963978905.1 of Trichostrongylus colubriformis. NCBI lineage: Eukaryota > Metazoa > Nematoda > Chromadorea > Rhabditida > Trichostrongylidae > Trichostrongylus > Trichostrongylus colubriformis. The sequence continues at coordinate 18,549,030 of OZ022256.1, forward strand.
AATAAGGGTAATGTGGTTATTGAGAAATCCCTGGAAGAAGTTGCTTACAAGGAAAATGAGCCTAAGAAGGCTTTTCTGGCGAAGGTGAAAAAGTGCGCCCCCGAGCTTTAGAAACGGCGCAACGGATAGGAGCTAACGCCTTTGGATGAGCGACCTGGCCTCCAAGCGACGTGATACCTGGTCGGCTACGATGAGAACGGCTAAAGATATGCGGTAAGATCGAAGGTAATGCGGCGCGGTTCCGCAGTTTGAAGCTTACTCCAAAAAGTAGATGCTGTCGTATTTCCAAACATTCCCTTGTGTTTACTTGGCAGCATGCCAATGGAAACTTCGTTCGGAGTATCCGCCTCTTGAGGTTGTCCGCGTTGAGGATCAACGAGAGGAGGGGGTCCAAATACTTGGGTTTTTGACCATTTCCATCCGTTTTTTACTGTCTTATTACTAGGCATCCCGACTTTCAGATTCACTACTTCTTTTACTTTTCGTCTGAATTTCCCCTAATGCTGCCTTCAAGGGCAATGAGTGCAGCTGAGTCGTGAAGCAACTGCAGTTTACTACGCCTGTATTTAGGCGCAGGACACAGGAATCGCCTCGGACCCAAGTAGGTACGACGTTACTTGCGTGCACCCCCTTCCCAGGGCCGTTAAGCGGATCAACATAGCAGTGAACACCGGCCATTCCTTTCCTTGTCCGGCGAGTCGAAGAAAATATCACCTGGTGCACTCCAAGGTGATGAGAAGAATCGAGTGCTATTTCCAGATAGCTGCTGTGCTTGGATAATGTAAGGAATCTGCAAATTGGCGATGTATTGAGCATATATTTCAAAAACAATGAAGAACAATGAAGAGTGAGGGGGTTTCGTATGCGCAGTGGACGAATGTGCTCTTCATCTCCGAGGTCCGAAAATTTCTCCACTTCATCGCTACGGTCTCTTCAAATAATATGGCTATCTCACCATGCTGAATGTCTTGAACGCAAGTATTCGATTGTTCAGGGTGATTGAAAAGTATAGGAAGCGGGTGTACGCGACTGCTGGCACTGCGTATGGATTTTGGAGAGCTATGTAGATAAGGCAGTGACTCATAGGCTCTGTGCCTGCTCTGAAGTTGGCTCTACAAAGAGGTAGGGATGAACGTAATTGTATCTCATCTTTCAATAAACTTGACGTGTCTACTAGACCTTGAAGTCTACACATAAAAACATTGTGTCTATCATGTCCAGCTACTCTATATATAACATCCCAAGCCTGATTGGTATGCTATCTAGACATTCTAAACCTATGGCATGTTCGCGCCCCGTACACTATCTCTGATCGAAATCTCATTTGATGAATTTAAGTGAAATGTGCAAATTAGAAGTTAGCAATAACTATGGATACAAGAATATTTCTATACTCTATAACGACGACTTGTCGCGACGAACTCTGGAAAGGGAATTTTGAAGAGGAGGTACTGAGAAAATTCAATCATTTCGCAAACTAGGAAGTAGCTATGTGAATTTGTAATCAATCATACTTTGTACTCCCAGTCTTCAATCGTCAGCGAAAAGTTGGCGAGCGAAAAATCGCCGGGAGAATCCGCATAGCTATATTCATGAGTGGAGAAATCAGTGCTAGCCATTGGCACTCGTCCAATAGTGTACTGTAGGCCTAAACTGCTCCTGTACACTCAAATCACGAAAGTCCAAAGCACAAATTTCCTTACCATTGGGCCCGTAATATCCTTCAAGTATGGTGTCTTGCATCGATTTCGGTAACGACTGAAGCACGATTCCAGCCGAATCAGTGAAAGCTCCTCCAAATCCCAGCATTTTCTGATAGGTCATTCGAGAATCCAGTTTGAGGAGGATGCTGCCTTCTACAGAGATTGAAAAAGAAATCGCTGGCTGTCACTGTCACATATAGGTTGGATAAAGCATTCGCCCATAGAAAAATTAGTTTTTGTCGCCCTTATACTTATGTTGTATTTGCCTGAAAAGGACCGTTCATAAAGTTTCACGCGAAAAAGTGAGAATTCAGCTAAGATACAGCTCCCCAAATTCTTGGCCGGATGGGCGAATCTTCCGAGTAAAAGCCACATCCCGTCGTCCGCCGCGGTTGGGAACGGAGAGTGGGACCGTTTACGTAACTTTCTGTCCCTACAATGCGTCTCCGACCGCGGCGAAGGGGTGGGCATTTGCTAGGAGGCCCCGCCCTCCCGGTCAAGACTTTGTGGTGCTGTATCTAACAAGGGAAGGTATTTTACTTCCCATGGAACTTTGAAATGAGACCCGGGGGATCGATAGGGCTTCGAACGCTGATTATAACTGTAAGAACCAAAATCGCCAAGTGGCATCCCGAAGCGAGTTACGAGGGGTCAAAGTTCACCTCATTGGCGAGGCACTTTGCCATCAGACGATTTGTCGAAATGGCCATATGCAATGAGACACATATCACTGTACGCGCTTTCAAATTCTGATCTCAAATCTGTATTCAGAATCTGTCAAACAATTACCTGAATGAAGTTATGAAGGATTTTCTGAAAAATAAGAGTAATACCATCTCATGGTATGCTTGGGAGCCCATAGCGCGCAAGCCATACGTTTTCACGCAAAACCAGTGTGATTTTCGTATTCAGGGGATCAAATTACCGTATGGGACAAATTTTCAGCCAATTTGAGAATTTGACCAAATCTCGGAAAAATTGATGCGCTATTGGCTGGCAACCCATTTAAGAAAGGAGTAGTTGTTGACTCTTGCCCAACAACTGCTCTCATTTGGCGCTGTGCGTTTAGTGTGGTGGGCAAGTGTGACAGGTATGTTTAGGTTATCTTGTTCAGCTTGCAGGATTTTTTGTGGAAGGAAATTCAAAAACTCCTACTTGACTCCTGGACAGCCCTAATTTTTCGAAGTTGGGCCAAAAACTGGATCCGGCTGGAAATTTGCACAGAAGGGTAATTCGCCCCCTACGCGCGAATATCATACAAGGAAACATTTAGAAGTGAAAGAAAAGCACTTACTGACAATGAAACACAAAATGCAAAAAAAAGCCGTACCGGTGGGAAGCAAACCCACAACTTCGCGTCTGCAAAACCTGGACACTACCACTGAGCCACGGAGTTCATTCCTGACACTGGGCTAGTCATGCTGATGACGAAGCGCCTCGCCATTGAGATGTCACAGGCAAGTCGCAGACAAACTTTGACCCCTCGTAACTCGCTTCAGGATGCCATTTAGAAATTTTGGTTTTCACAGTTATAATCAGCGTTCGAAGCCCTATCGATCCTTCCGGGTCTCATTTCAAAGTTCCATGGGAAGTAAAATACCCTCCCTTGTAAGAGGGCTCATTGTTCACGTGAAGCTTTGCATGCGGCCCACATTAGGAAATACAACATAAATACTTGGATGACATAAAAACTCACTTTTCCGTGACGATTCCTTCAAGTTATGCCACCACAAAAGCCTTTGGATACCGTAATAAAAGCGTTCATAGGATACCTGCTCGGTCCGTAGTCGCCCGCAGGTTGGATTTTGCCAGTCGACTGGCATTGTGAGATGAGTAGTACAGTGCAGCTTGCCCCAGTTGAAGATCACCGACAGGCTCGACATCATCGCAGTACGTGCCATTGCACACACAAACTACGAAATTCTTGCCCACATCACGTGCAGCACAAGGATGGTGGGTATGTTGTCCTGAACTCTATTTTCAATACCTAGCAGAGCTAATATTAGGTTGGACGGGAAGTTCTGGGACACCTTGTGAGAAAAATTCAATTTATTTTAATTTTACTCACATGTAACTTCAGTCACCAAAGTATGCACCATCGTGATCTACAATGTACTGCCAACGCTCAGGAAGATAATAGATACTTTGCCCATGGAAGTCTGGGGATTTCTGGTCGAAGAAAGTCTGGAGGTCGATTTTGAGATCATCGTCATCTTTGAGCTGCCGTCCGTCTAGGAAGTGGGTTAGAGATCGGAGTAGGTGGTAGTCAGTTGGGGCCATGTCCGAAGATTACGATGGACGGGGGAGCTTCGTCCAACTAAGGTCCTGGATCTTTTGGCACGTCAACTTTGCCACATGTGGGCGAGCGTGGTCGTGGAGGAAGAAGTCTAGAGCCATTTTTTCGGTAATTTTTGCGGCTACGTTGTCCAATTGCCTGCAGTAGAGATCGCCAGGGACTGCCGTGCTGAATGGTAACAGTTTCCCTTTTTTTTGAAAATTTAGAAAAAATCACATTTTTTTCTCAGTGCAAATTTTTGGAATTTTTCCTGTTCCAATTTGAGCCGATCGAGCCATCGGGCTGCCGCCATATGAGAGACAGTACCTGGGTCCATCGACTGGTTAATTTTGTTAGTGGCCTCGCATGCTGAGGAACCGAGGCGGTGTTCGTGAATTTCGCACCTTTCGCGAAATTGCCGTAAATTCACTGCTAGTTGAAGCCGTAGAGAATATGAATGTGCTATTCAGAAGCCCTTTTCAGACGCTTCATATACCCCCCACTACCAAATGCTCCCGAAGCTTTACAGGTTTCTACAGGAAAAAACAAAAAGTGTCCCAGAACTTCCCGTCCAACCTAATAATTTCATTGCCTCACAATCAGAGGAAGCTGCCACAATGAATTCTGTCTACATCATTGCTTTAGAATCGCTCTCTTTCCTCAGTCGAAACATTTGAAAGGATCTCTATCGATGAATTACCTTTAGTTGCACCGAACATAAAGACGATCGCCAGCGCCGGAAGGATCATTGCTGAGCCTGGATATCGAAGACCTGCAAAAAATATGCTGATAAGTGCACTACAATCTGAAGATCGGAATTTCACGGTAATGCGCATTCTTCAACCCCTGAAGAAATCGAGCAATCGCGATCGCATCCACATATCAGTCTTACTACTCGGAGTGGAAGTTCGGTTCCAAAAATCTCACATGACTCTGCTGGAAAACTCTGGGTTGACACATAATTATTGCGGCTTTTCCCAACAAAATTTTGGCCGAAAACAATGTAGATTCTTAATTAATAGATTGCTTAATGGCAACTTGGAAAGTGGTGGCAATCCACATCAGCGACTGCTTTTCTGTTCTCTTGACAGACCGTTGATTTCATGGATAAGGGATGACGATTCTTGGATGCAGTCCACGCTTTGACATCGATTATCATTCATTCAGATTGGCGCAAAGTTCGTTAGCTTGCAGTTTTTAAGAGCCTTAGGATAGCATGTTAGTATTGGGGCCAGGAATATAACGGATATGGGATAGCTCTCACGTGAAGGGATTGCAATATACATCTGTCAGTCTGCTTTCAGAGCAGATCGCGACGGAACTCCGTCGCCTTTCAACTTTTGAGTGATGAGCACAATACGACGGATATGAGTATGGTTTCCACCCTGCATTTTCAATACCTCGAATAAATGGAGAAAATCGCTCTGCGAAAACTTATAAATTTCCGATTTTTTCAGTGAAAAAGTTTCAAAAAGTCGCTATAATAATGCATCGAGAGTAAAAGTACCCTCGCACATCCTATGAAATAGTGCCCCCCCCCCAGGCCGTTTATGTAAATTCCCCCAATGCACACCACATCTTGTAAAAAAAGTTGTGAGTAAACAGAACGGAAATATAAACAAAACAAAACTCGACAGGTGATTGCAAACGTTTCCATCCAAACGCCAGTCCGAAGGAAGTGACTGGAATTATTCGGAATTTTTGCAGAAATTGGTGCTGTTGCGTCGTATGTATGTAGTTGATGCAGAACGCTTTAGAAACTGTGCTCTTGGAACCATGAAATTTCAGCGTCGTTCTCTTGCAGTAAGGGAAATCATAATTCGCTGTAGTCACGAAATAAGTAGACATTATAGCACCTGTGGTTTAGAAGAAAGTCTATACCAAGAAAACATTCAACTAATTCGCGCCGCCATTTCATGCGTTATTCTCAGCGTGCCTCTTGTGAACGAAGACAACTTTTTATGCTGCAGCTCTTTCTGAGTGAAATGAAGGATATGGTATTGGGTAGCGACGGAAATATCCTGAGAAAACAAGAAAACACCTTAACTCTCTCATTAGGCACATTGAACTTCAGCAATTGCTAAGGAAAGACAATACTGACGAATGCCGCAGTGAAGTGGAGCATGCACAAGGAAAGAAAAATTAAGACGAAAGAACGTTGTTGACATATGTGACGAGCCCAGTAGACTACACGAATGATTAGATTACAACCTGAGTTCCGACAGCAAATGATAACGATACCAGTCGAGACCATGAACTAGACCAATCCTCACCACAGCATAAAGTTCAGACGTGACGATACATAGAGTGAGGCAGAGTTCATTATGAATCTTTTTTACAGAGTGACACAGGTGATACAGAGCAAGCACAGGGTGGGAATTACAGCAGCGCACTTCGATCAATTTCAGATTTCTGTTCTGTTTTGCATGAGAAGGGAATTCAGCATTGATGAATACTGGTTTTTAAAGAAAAATTTAAAAAAGGGAAGAAGCAAGTAGTTTATTCATTCTCTATTAGATTGTAAGGAAATTTCTGGCCGGTTTTTCGCGCTCACAACATAAATTCGAATCTTAGAGCGCGTCAACATCAATTAGCTTACATACTGTGCCTCTAACGAGGAAGGTCTTCCAACTCTGACGTGCTTTTTGAAAGCTCCTTTTTGCAAGTATGGGGGAGCGTACAAGAATCATGTAACTGATGTAAATTTTTGCTTAGCGCCCTACGAATACCAAAAAAGGGGTTGATGGTTCGATCCCCACTGAGGACAAATTTTTGCACAATTTAGATTTTCAGTTTTCGGGCTCGTAAACATTTGTATATGACGACTAATTGCAGTGATCACATTAAGAACTCCGGACCGCCCTCTACTGCCAGTTTTCAGCTAGTTTGACAGTCCAATTTTTTGACCTTTTAGCGCTCATAGCGCACGAACGAGGCGTTTTTGCGTGAAACGGATTTGATATTCGTCTTCAGAAGGTCGAACTACCTACAGGAGTAAGTTTCCAGCCCAATAGAAGTTTTGACCCCAATTCGAAAATTTGAGCTGGGCATTGGTATACCTTCGACTGCACGTTCAACGAAGGAGACGACGGTATCACTTGTCAAGAAATCCTGACTATTTCTCTTGCTTGATGCATGCTTGGTCAAGTTATTACGCTAGGCATCCATGCTGTGCATATTCCACTGATTTTCAGCAATTTTGTTAGTTACTCACTTCTACAAATAGAAAGGGCACCATGGATCCACGACCAAACATCTTGCTCGAAGTTAGGGTCAAAATTTGGAGTTGGCCAGAAATGCGTCGCTAAGGTTAGTTTAACCCCCCGAACACGATTATGGCACTCATTTCGTGCGAAATCGCGAATTTCGAGCGCTACGGGCCCTTTCGTATCCAAAAAGGTCACATCACCAAATTCATTGACAATTCGTAAATAGAGTCATTTTGGCATGCTGTCAACGAAAATCGTAGTCATTTGGCATAAACAGACATATTTGGCGATGAAAGAGTGAAGGCGAAAAAAATGCAAAGGTTTGACAATGCCGGAATTCGAACCATGAACCCATCACTTCATCCGGTTGAGAGCCCATCGTCGTACCACTAGGCCATCCGGTCGCCACACAAGCTGTACATCGGGGAACCGTTAAGCAACTGCTGCACACTTTTAGTACATTGTGGAGGTAAGATCTTATTTTTTCCCGTATTTGACGTTGTTTTGGATGTGAAACGGAAGAACATCTTTAGATCTGCACATGATCAAGGTTACAAGGAGTATGCGTTACAATAAGTGGGTTGAAATCGCCTTTTTGGAAAAAAATTTTTTACTCCTTTTTGGCATTCGTAGGGTTGCTCAGCAAAAATGGAAGTTATATGCTTTATGTAGGTACCCCCATATAATGGAAAACCCGTTTTCCGAAAGCGCGTCATGACCTAAAACACCTCACTTATAAGATAGAAAAAAGTTGCTCTTGCCGAATATATGTTTTTTTATTTGAAATGCACCAAGGTTTTCGAATTATTAGGGAAATGTTAAAGTACTGCAAAGATCGCACTGTTTAGATGACTTCACTTCACGAGTTCTTGTTTAGCCGACTCCCAGAATAGGTGACCACAAATGTGCGTGCTGCAAGGGGGGAGGGTGAAGCATTGGATTGAACACTTTGTTTTGGTTTCTGAGGTGCAGAAATGAGAACGAGTTGCTCGAATTTTTTTTTTGATCAAGTTAATTTAGCTTAAAAGGCAGAAAGCGATGAGCGCCCATACTGGCAGAAGATGTCCAAAATATTGGCCTTCAACACAAACTTGGTTAACACCTCAAGTAGCCTTGATCTGGAAAAACCCCAAAAAAATGGGTGCCGCAGGACCCCTTAAAGCTAAGCGCCACTCTCCCGAACATCTGGACAGCTCCTTCAGCAGCAGTGAGTTCAGAAAGAATGGCGATTTGAAGTCGACTTTTTTTGATTTCGCGCTGTATAAATCCTCAGCCCTTTACCAAAATGAAATATGCAAATGTTCATGATATTGCAGATGCAGTCTGAGCCTACTTATGATCTCCCTAAGTTGAAATTGCGAAAACCGGCCAAAACTTTCCTTACAACCTAATAGCAGGAGTGAACCTCTCAAATAAAGAGCCCCAGGGTTTTCGATTGGATTCAAGTCGGCGACCTGGTTGTCCGCAAAAAAAGGCTGAAAAGACCGTTCTAAATCACACCATTGAGGAGGCACACACATCGGCAGGAGCGCTGACTTGTTGAAATTCGAAGCGTACCAAAGGAAGTTGCTGCTTATATGGTAAACCATCATGAGAGAGCGTCTTGGTATGCACTAGCGCCCATGGGATTTATGATGTTCACTATTCAGCTGTAACCGAAGCGAGAGGAGGAGACAAAAACCATAACACTTTCAGCAGCGAATCCAAACCTTAAAAAGTAGCGTGGCTCCCTTCCCAAATACCTCCAGTAACTTCCCAAGCTGTCCGAACCATCCAAAATCAAATTATTCTTGACAGAAAAATCACCTGCAAAGTCACTACCAAGTTTCTATGAGCTACTACGTCAATACAGTAAAACTGCAATTTATCTCATCCCATTGAAGCCTCCAGCTTACATGTTCCTGAGCAAAAGAACCCGGGCCTGTTCGTGAGCACTTATAAGATATACCGTGGACACAAACTGCCTTCTCTCGATGTGAGGATTCGAGCAGATGCAGCACAATTCTCTTCGACAGGCTAGGTGTCAGTCTACCGTACAACCTTCGCACCCGCTAAGTGCCAATTCGGCGCAACATCAAAAACCAGACACTTTTGCCTCTCACAGATTGTCGCGGTCTTCCACTTTCTTTTTTATTGATCAAGTCAAGAAATCCGGCCAAGATCTTTTGAATGTTGCAGGTTCTTAGTCCTAAATCTTTGTGGGCCCCGATTTGTCCACATTCGCATTCAGAAGAGTGTGTTCCACGTGGCACGGCACTGTAGAGCAAACCAATGGAAAAAAGCAATGGAAAAAAGAATCAACACATTGACTTTACAGCGTCCCCCTGGATAGGAGCAAGGCAGAAAAGCTAGGTGAACCTTCACTCTTGGAACACCGTAATTTCTGAGAAAAAGCGAATAAAAATTTTGCGACATCTTGTTTCCAGTTTCACTCATGCGTTCGATGGCGGCTACCATAAGACGCCGTCGGTTAGAACTAGGAGGGTATCAGTGTTCTGTTCTCGAGATATCGCTAAAAATAAGGTGAACCTATACTTTTGGTACACAGTGCGCTTTACTATGTCCATTTACAAAATTGGCACAGCAGAATTGAGAATTACTTTTTTGCATCTACGTAGTAAAGTAGGAAGTGGTATGCCCTCTTAGCCTGGTTTTCCTGGAAATTGTAAAATAAATTCATCATAGTTTGCTATTAAAAGCCAGTCGAGTCAAAAGGACCTCTGGTGAAACTGTAAAATTTTTCAAAATGATCCATTTTGAACGTAGGGTATTGGTTAGAGGAGATCCATTACTACAATGTATGCTGTTCATAATCCAAACATTTCTAACCATTTCTAACAACAGTTAGGCTAATTGGTGTTTAAAACTACGTCTTCGATCATATGCAAGTTTTTGTAACTCCGGTGACTATGTTATACATGTTGCAACACCTGCATCACAACTGCGTTCGAACTACTTGCAGATTTACATAGCTGGGCAGCTCTCCCACCGATTCAATATGCATCAACATGGGATTACATATACCTCCAAAAATAAAAATTTCTGAGAAAATAAAAATTCCTGAGAAAAAGCGAAAAAAACCTAAGAAAAAGCGATCGCAATGTGCGGGCGATCATCGGTCGATGGGCTGTATCCTTACATGGAATACGCTCCTGAACAATTGGTCGAAAAATGCACCGTAGACCCATGTTCTAATCAATTGTTCTGCTTTCATCTAAAAACGATTAAAGAGGCAATCTAGGCAGTGAGAAAATATTAATGCCCATATTGCCTCTTTGAGTGATCCTAATGGAAAGTGCGGTCCAGGGAAAATTGCCAGAAAAGATCAACTTTTTCTCCTCCACTTCCAACCCTATTTTAGTCAAACTTCAGCAGATTCTGACGAGGCATTTCCATCCTCAAATTCAATACACACCTCATACTACATATCACTAAACTCCGTGAGAGCCTTGTACACGAGCAGGATCGGTAGCTCCTTCCGAGTAAACAAAATATGTCACCCCAACTCGGCAAATCTGAGATTTCGTCACTCGTTTACAATCTTGCTAATATTAAGGTCCGTTCACTCTGTGTACATGAAAGGATTCATAATGAGTGGTGTTCTTGAGCAACCCGCTTTCGTTTCCAAGAGCCGAAACGTGCCATTACCTTTAACCCCTCCGCAGCGGCATAAAAATGACACTTCGCATCACAGCAGCTTTGTCCAAACAGCTGAAGCTCTGTGACTTCCATGAAGCGAAGGGTCGGTCCTCCGGAAGCTCCCACGAGAGATCTCCCGCAGAAGGTGGCTCTCCTGTTTCAGGCGGATCTTAATGCCGTGGGTGTTCTATAGCCTGACTGTGCCGAGGGAAGGCTCCATATTTTCATGACGGTAAAGGTGGTGAGCCTAAGCTTGCTCTTGCTTTACAGGGATATTCCAGAGAGTTTTCGATGAAAACGAACGCTTCGGGACTGCAGGGGTCGTCGTCCCCAACAGCTGTTTTAACAGGGTCTGCCCTTTTCGCCAACGTGGTTCACTCCCCTTCCGAATCAAGGCTGGGAAAAGAGTCCTATTTCTCGAGCTTTTAACTATGTCATTCGGTTGTTTTTTCACTTCGTACAACTAAGCACCTTGACTTTCTTATCGAGCAATCCATTCTTAAGCGGCCCAAACTGCCCTATCACTGCCTTCACAGACACTAGGGCTTGACTCGAGTGGGCGACTAATGATGGGATTTTTGAACTGGCAACATTTTAAGTTTCAATATAAGATACACAGCTTCGCTATATCGTACTACATTGACGATTGAAAGATGACTGACAAATCAAAGAGAGGAAATGTGGAAATAGCGCCTTGCGCAGATTGGCCCACCGCGAAAGAAGCGCTTTTCAGTGCGCATGAAGTTCGTCACTTTACATTTCGTTGTTAATCTTGTAATCGAACGCATTCATTTCTTTGTAGGAAAAACCAATTCGAGCATCTGGCCAGATGTTTCGTGGTGTCGCCAAGTCATGAGATGTTCCGGTCTGAAGCAATGTTACATCAGGATCGCTCATTTTTCTGAATAGCAACTACCACGGCCGGTTTGAATATCGCTATTTTTGACGGAGAAGGTTCTGTTACTAGGGTGGGTAGTTTGGTTCATCAGATAAATTTATTGTAGGATTTCATCATCTGAGGCAGCATAACTCTTCAAGGTCGCTTTTGAACGTACCCGAACTATCTTTCCGGCTTATTAAAGGCAGTATTAGGGGGAATTTGGACGAAAAGTAAAAGAAATAGTGAGTCTGATGGTCGAGATGCCTAGTAGCAGGACAGTGGAGAAAAAACGGATGGGAATGGCAAAAACCCGCCAAATAGGACGTCTTTCTCTCGCTGATCCTCAATGCGGACGACTTTTTCGTCAAGAGACGGATACTCGGAACGAAATCCCAACTGGCATGCTGCCAAGTAAGCTTGAGGGAATGTTTGAAAATACGACAGCATCTTTTTCCTGAAGTGAGCTTCAGGCTAAAACTGCGAAAGCGCGCTGCAATACCTTTGATCTCACCGCATATCCTTGGCTGCTCCCACCGTAGCCAACCAGGAAGCACGTCGCTCGGAGGCGGGGTCGATTATCCAAAGGCGGCAGCTCCTATCGGTTGCTCCGTCTCGACAGCTCGGAGGCGCACTTTTTCACCGGGATTTGCCACAGATAGCCTTCTAAGGCTCATAGTTTCCATGTAAGTAACTTCTCTCACGGATTTCAATAACCACATTACCCTAATGCTGTCTTTAAAGGTTTCACAAGAGGGCAAGGACAAATATCCCAGTGGTTGAAACTCCATCACCCTATTTCGCGAGACTACAGAGGTAAGTACTCTCACCTTCAGCGGCTGTTGTTTTGACACAAACATTCACACAGACATGGGCAACATGAAAGAGAAACAATCGGCATCAGGGGGTATGGAGTGCATATAATAAACAAGCAAACTAACAAAGTGAATCACGGAGTTTCGGAAGAAGCACAAGAAAAAAACTTAATATACTTTACGAAGCAAAAATTCCAGAAGAAGTAAAATAGCAAGAGAACAAGCAGATGGACAAATAATACCTCACTGAATACTTTATAACCATCGCTCTGCAAAATGTAGACGTCCGGTTTCAGTTAACCAGTGGGCTCTGAATATACCAGGTATGGGTAAAGCATTAGATATTACTTCATGTTATAGAGCAAAATATTTATTTATTTATTTATTTGCACGACACGGTACACCAGAACAAATAAAAGTTGGATGAGACATATAATTAGTCCACTCAAATTAACTTAGCTAGCGAATTATCTGGGGCAACCAAAGGATCAGAAAAGAGGCTTTCTTAAGTACATAGGAGTAATAGGTCCTAGGCAGTGGAAGGTTGTTCCAGTGAATACAGCATGCTTTAGAGCACTCAAGTAGACAGTAGTAAGAAAATTGCGGGAAGGGTGACATCCGAGCCAGCCCAGTTGAATGTCTTGAAGATAACCAGGTCCGAGGCCGCAGCACGTTGGGCGGGTGCAGGTAAGCACCTCATTGACCTAAACACGGACCCGACCCGCTGGCTCGGCGGTGCTTACAAAGCAAGCAACTGGGCGCATGAGTACCGATTCCCGCTGAGTTGAGGACTGCAAGCAGCAGCACTATGAGAAGAGATAATGTGCCACAGCATGTCACAAAAACAACCAGTTACAAAAACAACCAGTTACTTATAGGATAGTAAAAACCTAAGAAACCTCTTTCCGTCTGGAGCCCGTTTATATGTACCGTCGTGCGCCGTCAATACACGGTGTTAGTATCAGTATCAATTACAAAATACAATAAACAACAAGACAGGGGTTAGCGAATAGAACATAACTATAGTAACGGAACAGCTACACTCAGAAACTGCAGAGTAAGAATCATAGTCTTCTTCAATTATTTGGCTATCCAATTCGGCACCACAAAGGAGCTAAACATCTGGAATTCCCAAAACTGAAAGTAATTCCATTTGAGCAACTTGTTGCGGAAAACTCTAGCATTAGGTGCATTAAGAACGTCTCTAGAAAGCATCCTTAGCCATCTAGCCCCACGTAAGAAAATCAGATTATTTACCGAGGCGAAATGTCTGTTGTTAACTGTAGTATGGAGTAGTGATAGCCATTCCGTACGCCCTCGAGAGGGTCGGAATGTCCAGTACTTACTAGGTCTGAGTTTTAGCTCACCTCTGAGAAGCTTGAAGCAGAAAACCAAGTCATTAATCACACGACGGTGCACAAGGCTTCTTAACTTAAAAGCTTGTAACCTTTCACTGTAACATGGCATGTTGCATCGCAGAGCAGGGCTTGAATCACTTCTAACTAGGAGAATCCTTGTGAAGATTTGCTGAACCTTCTCCAGCTTTGTTTGAAGTTTCTTCGAATGGGGACTCCAAATTTGGGAGCCATATTCCAAAACAGGCAATACATATGCTTTGTAGAGCTTCAACAAAATCCCGACATCATTACATTTTATATTTCTGCAAATCAGGAAGAGAGTAGAAAGAGCTTTGCGTACAATCAGGTTTATATGAGTTTCAAAGCTCAGACTAGTGTTCACATGTACTCCTAAATCACGTACTCCAACTACAGTTTCCAGCACAATTTCATTGACGCTGTATTCCAAAGGTGTGCCTTTACCAATGTGGAATACACGTGTTTTGGTAAGGTTAACAGGAATATCCCAAGTGGAAGCCCAATCCATCATGTTGTTGATGGATTGCGATAAAGCGCTATGGATCTCCGTCTTATTTTGATCATTATAGGCACTGTATAGTTTGATATCATCAGCATAAATTTGAACCCTTATTGATGGATGAGTTTTTAGTTTTATCAGAACATCATGGGTATAGACCAGAAAGAGCAAAGGTGATAGGACTCCGCCCTGTGGAACCCCACTAGGACAATCAAAGAAATCGGAGAAAGAGTTTTCAACTTTAACACTCATCGTCCTATCTGATAAGTAGGAGCGAATCCAGTTCAATAGAGGTCCTCTTACACCCAAATGGTCCAATTTAGCGAGAAGCTTATGGTGATTCACTCTATCAAATGCTTTTGACAGATCAAAGTAAACAACATCCACGGCGTACCCTTTGTTTATCGCCAAACCCCAGTCAAAAAGACTATCAGCAAGTTGCGTAACTGTGGAAGCACCGGCTGTGAAACCGTGCTGCTCTAACGGAATCGCATGATTTTTAGAAAGCCACTCTACAAGAACATCTCGAACCAATCTCTCCAACACTTTGGGTGGAGGTGGGGTTATGCTTATTGGTCGAAAGTTTGACAGTAAAGCCGAGTCACTGGATTTGGGTATAGCAGTGACTATAGCTTCCTTCCAGATTGCTGGAACATCACTAAACATAAGAGAAATATTGAAAAGCATAGCTAACGGCCTATAAAGTGATTGCGCACAATTTTTATAAACTACTTGGGGAATCCCATCAACTGTAGTGGAAGTAGAACTTTTCAGTGATTTGAGGACCTTCAGGACATCATATGGGCGGGCAATAATTTCTTTAAGCTCAGAGGAACATCGATCAACACTGGGAGGGATATCAACCTCACTTCCGTTGCATATGAAAACTGAGGAGAAAAATCTCCCAAGAGCCTCAGCTTTCTCGCTATCAGTCACAAATTTAATGCCTAGTTCATCGTACAATACAGGAAGTTTGGAATGCGGTCTAATTTTTGATCTGAGCATTGAAAAAACTAACTTCTTACTCGGCCTACTTAAAATATGCCTTTCTCGATTAGCCAAAAATTTTTTCAAGTGTCGGTCCAATTGTATACAGACAGTTTTGTACTGTGGATCAGGCAAGTAATTGGGTGATTTACTAAAAAGACGCAATTTTTGAGATAGCAGGTTAATTATATGTCTAGGATAACTCACCCTCTGGCACCCAGTGGGTCTAAGAGGGACGTATACTGATAGACCTGAATACACAACGTCGCAAAATTTCTTATATAGATCTTCGACAGAAGTATATCCTTGAAAGAACTGCCACCAATTTACGGACGAAAAATAGGATGACAATCCCGAGTAATCAGCCATACCAAAGTTCGGCAACGGTAAAGTTCGCGACTCATCAAAGCCGATTTTGATTGTAAAAGAGACCATGTTATGATCAGATGACCCGAAAGGAGGCCTAATGCAAATGCGGCTTATAATTGGACTCGAACTTAAAACAATATCAAGTACTGAATCACCACGAGTGGGCTGTAGAACGTGTTGTACTAAACCGCAGCAATCGAAAAAATCAATAAGTCTACTTGAAGTAGAGTTCTTTCCCTTACGAGACATCCAGTCAGCATCGATGTTGAAATCGCCCAGGATTATCAGATGTCTACTAGTCATGGAAAGATCCAAGAGAACATCAATTAGATCACCATCATCAGCTGTAATAGAATTAGGTGACCGGTAAACGAGAATTATTCTAAAAGAGGAAAGACCAAAACTATCAGCTCCGTCCATAACGAGAAGGTCAGCTTTCATAGCCAGGGGTGGGTCAACTGCATTGAGATTGAAGTAATCTTTAGCAAGACAGAGGACCCCACCACCTCTGCGTTTGCTTCGATCCACACGAAAAATTCTATAGGGGAATCCACCGGTGATTTCGGAACTCAATATGTTTGAAGTTAACCAAGTCTCAGTGATAAAAATCAAATCAGGTCTATAAATGGCAAGGATTACGTGCAAGTGGTGCAATTTATTTGAAAAGCTGCGGGAATTGAAAAGCAGACAGTTGAGGCCAGGCAAATGCCCATGCAGGCTCAGAAGTTTCCCTGAGATTTCTTCTCAGGGAGGTCTTCGGTGCGCCGCAATTCCCCTCTGTAGACAAACCAAGCGCGCGTGTTCAGCTTATTGTTGCGTTCGCGACATTCTTGTCTCATCTCATAGTCCTTCTGTCGCTCCAGGCGAGTCATACTTTTACGAACATAAACGTTAGGGTACGCTGAGTTACGCAGCTTGTAAGAGTTTGCGAGTGCAGCAGACCAATGAAATTTAGCGGGTAACACGACTTTAACTAAGCGAGGAAGTGAGGGTCGTTCTTTGCCCAAGCGATAAATTTCTAGTGGTTTGCACTCAACATTTAAAATATCAAGTATTTCACTCACCTTGCTTTCCAAATCCGTCTGCCTAACTGAGGGAACAACGTTCTCAGAAGCTTCCGGTACACCAGAGATAACGATGCTTCTGGCTCTCTTGTCGGATTGAATTTCCTCAGCTATTTCTTGAGGAATTTTCGACGCAAGCGCCAGAACCATTTTCTCTACAACTGGGTCTTTATTCCGCTCTAAAATAGCTTTGAGGATTTTAGACGTAGACAGCTTAGAGTAATCAGCCTCAGTCACACCAACATTACTGTTATCCCGAGCTTGGCTAGCATTACTAGTCAAGTTCTGGGCGGCCTCACCCATAGATTCCTTGGTTCTTTGACGTTGGCTTCGTGTGAGCATACTGATCTTTGAACTTTGTACCCTGTACCAGGAATCAATATGTGGGCAGCACGAAAATAAACTCAAGAAAATGAGGTAATCCAATTAATAGATAGATGTGATCCTCAAAAGTAAGCGACGAGAAGCCTAAGTAGATAATCAAGTAGATTACACAGATAGATAGCCTAGGTAGATATCGAAAAAAGATAATTGAAGAGGATAAAATATGTTGAATAAAATTGAATAAGATAAAATATGTTGATTATCAGCACATATAAACAAGACCACGACCTCAAGCAATTTCTGGACAATATGAGAATATGGGACATTTCAAAATAGCACGACTGATCGCAGCATGTGAAGCAAAGAAGAAATGTACGAGGATTTCGGTGACATCTTTTCTCGAAAAAGGAGTTAACTTGCTATAGATCCAGCACGTGCACATAGGCGAACTACAAAGATAAACGAAGCCAAATATCGTGAAGAGGCTAAGGGGGTTGATCCAGTTTGATATCGAGGTTTCTTGGTTATGCATGTACTTTTGGGGTTCAGATGTACAACTTAAACCGGCAAGATACTTGCAAACGTTTTCTGAGCTGCTTGTAGTGCGATTAAAGTCAAAAATGTTTCAACGCAATGACCGTGTGATTTCGCAGAATCGATGATCGATATGTAACCCCACATAACTGCATGTGGAGCGCAAAACGATAGCAGACTATTGTAGCCTACTCATTCATATGAAAAGTGCAGCCAAACAAAGCAGGTCAAACCACGTTTTTGTGGCGCATTTCAAAATCGATAAATTGTGTGAATTGCTTCAAAGCACCTGTGATTTGCTCCGAACGATCGCTTGCGATGTTCTTATTTATGCATGTCGTATTCCTTATCTTTCTTGTAGTCGCACAGAAGGCTAATTTCCAAAAGTTTCAGCTACAAGAAACGCACACTACGATTCAAAGGTATGGAGCACATAAGTGCTGGCTCTTTCACTGAACTTCAACGAGAAACTGCTAATGGATTCAAACGTGTCGCCTCAATCGCAAAGGCGAGTCGTGTTCAAACCCAGGGCGTGATGCAAAGCCAGTATCTGTCACAATCTGTCACAATCCCTATTCACCTGTCAAAGTAGTACTAATGCAACAGTTCCCCATCCACGTATAGCCAACCCTCTTTCCATCGGTATCCTCTACACCCGTAACCGTCAAATGTTAGTTGCATTCTGTACGTCGTTCTGTGAAAGTCACTCAGTTATTTTATGACATACATATTGGTGCAATGGCCAATAGACAACGCAAATGATGGTTTAAGAACACAGATATTCCTAACAGATGCTCATTAGTAATGCATGGCTTCAATGTCGATGATTCAGACCAACAAACCAGACCAACATGCTGGAGGAGGAAGTGCAAGAGGCTAAAGTAAAGAGTTTCCTCGATCCAGCGTTGGTTTTTATAAAGAAGACTTACTTCAAAAATATATTAAGGCCATCACTCTCACAACGTACCACGTATTCACACACTAGTACCATACTTCCCCACGAACTCATCGGTGAGTTCGAGTGAATTGGAAACCTAATAATCAATCAAAAGGTGAAAAGTTAGCTGGATGAATTATCGATATACAAACACACAGTAGCGCTCAAAAGTCTTCGGCCAAAACTTTTTTGTCACAACTTTTTTCCTACTTGACCAAATTTGACGAAATTTGAATATGTGGTGGCTGAACCTATTGTCAACATTTCCTTGTGCTTGAGTGCCGCTTGACACTTTTCATGGTTTTTTACAAGAATTTACTACAAGACTACTCAAAAAAGAAAAAGGTTTGGTCGAGAAAAACAGCTTTCTCTACAAAAAAAAAGAGCGAGCCCCAGAGAACATCAATATTTTGTAGGAAGACCACGATATTTGATGACAGCGGTACGGGGGGATGGCATACGGATTGCACTCCAAAAACAAAAAATTGCATTTAACCAAGTAACCTACACCGTTGAGCGCCAAAATAGTATATTTAGTATGCAGTGTCTCCAAGTGCAGCATAGTGAAAATTTCTCTTAGATCGGTCCAGTCGCAAAAAAGTTACAAGTGAAACCCAATTGAAAAACCATTTGGCCGAAGACTTTTGAGCGCTACTGTATATTGGCCTACAAAAATTAGATCAATAATAAATAAACAACAGAAAGAATTCAGAAATAAGTAAAAATAAAACAGTAGAAGATTTATGTTCATGAATACAATCATCAAATAATTAGACTGATGAGGAAAACCAAGAAGAAGTGTGATTAAATTAGCACTTGAGGCAGTGTGGGATGGTCTATACATCATAAATAGCTCTTTCGCATGGGATCTTTATACGAGGGTAACTACTATATTTCGGTAATAGGCAATACTGTTATCATGTGAGTATAACTGATGATTTCATCGTAAAGTTCGATTTTTTTACTTTATTCCCGGTCATTCATTTTGCCACACGGCGCTATTTGTTTATTTTATATTCAGCTGAATATTTCTGAAAAAATTGAAATGATCGAGAAAAATTGAAAAAACTGGAATTTGCTAATTTTCGGGTTCATGTGAATATATCCATGATCTTCATCAGTCACGATTTTATAAATGTCTTTTGAAGCACCATGATTGAATTTTTGAAGCATTTCAGTGCACCAATCGACACGAGCCTCCCTTTGTGCGCTTGTCAAATTGTGTGGGATCCAACGAGAACATAACTTTCGCACAGCCAAGTGTTCATGTAAAATTGCCTGTATGCTGGTGGGACTAATGTTTAGGGATGTCTCGATCCTAGAAAGGGTGACATGACGATTTTGTTTGATCATATTGCACACAGCATCGATGTTTTGTGGCACAACTGCCGATTTCGGAAGTACCCTAAAGTCTGATAGATAAGTCCGCCCGCACGCGGTGTCGCGCGCGGGGGTGTGGGTCGATTCTATCGTGACCCGACCGCTATGCCGCGCCAGTGGGCGGGGCATGCGACATCGCACTCTTTGCGGCCGGGATGGCAGGAAACAGGCTTTGATAATAGAGGGGGACAGGCAATGATCATTGTTCAATAAGTGATAGTGTATCCTCAGAATACTGTATTCAGTCAGCTATTGTCTTGTTATGAAGGCGAAAAGGCTCTTCAATTGAAAGCGTCTGCCTAAACAACTGTTGACAATCTGTGTTCTTTCATAGTTTTCACCCCACTTCTGTCTTGTTCATAGCTTCCGTATAAGTCTTGAAATGGCGAATGTACTACAAAGGAAGCTGACATCAACCTTCGCAAACTCACTTTCATGAGAACAACTGTGGGCAAAGTATTTGGCCTAGAAAACTGTCGTGTTACTCGTTGCGGTTATACTGAATGGTGTAGAGGAACGTCTTCGTCTCCCATTGCCTAAGCTCCCCATCGTCATCTGCTGCTCAAGTGGCCGCGCGGCGTGCGCAGCGCGACGCAGTAGGCGTGACGATAGAACCGACCGTCTCTCCGCGCGCGGAAGCGGCGAACGAAGGCGCAGTCTTCAAAGAACACAGGATCGCGATGCACCCTTCATTATTAAAAAAGACGGAATTGTAGAAAATAATAATTCAACATTATTTCTAATATCTAAAAATACCACGTATCAAAATCTTTGTTTAACCCGTGTAACAATGATCATTCATCTTGAATTTCCTATGCAAACTCCATTTCATCGTCACAAACATTCATAACATTGAAATTCTCACTCATCTCGTCTAACAATGACTCTTGGTTCAATGCCTTTAGCTATTGACAATCGTCTCCTCAGAAATTGTATGGAAACTGTCGCAAACTAAAGCAGCTACCTCTCCGTACCTCATTCTTTTCCTGATGCCGCTTTTGGTATATATGGCTTTCGTTGGGTCATAACAGGAATAAGGAAAAGTTTTTATTCAACCGTTATTTCATCGCCGAAACCATCGTGGCATTGAAACCCCCGTTGAACAACGATTCTCCTCTCGTTCGTTCACTTTCTTGTGCCAACTGTGAAGTTTCCCGGTTCACCTTTCGTACAACCCAAACTTTACTTTCTACTTTATATTAACAAATACAATATACAATACAATATAAACTCGTTACTGATACAATCCACGAATCACAGCATCTTAAATTTCCTTCATCTCTGGTTGGTTCTTTGAAGACTGCGGTCGCCTGTGCCGCTCGCGACACCGTGTGCGGGCGGACTTATCTATCAGACTTTAGGGTACTTCACGAATCTCTTCAGACAACGAGCTACGACCACGATTGAATTCGCCAAATCGGCGATACATCGTGGTTTTCGATGGAGCTTCACTACCAAAATTATTTTATTTTTTAAAAAAATTTATTTTCATCGCCTGAAAAGGCAAAATTTTCAGCTGAATATAAAATAAACAAATAGCGCCGTGCGCCAATATGAATGATCGTGTATACGGTAAAAAAAGTCGAACTTTACGATGAGACCATCAGATATACTCACATGATGACAGTTTGCCTACTCCCGAAATATTAGGTCTGTGCAGAATAAATGGCCGAAACGTAACTGGCCATAACTTCGCTCGGACACAACTTTATTTGTCGAAATAAAAACCATTCGGATCTACAGAGTTTCGCCAACGATCTGGTAAAGAAAATATGCCATCACGATCAAATTCTGGATTGCGAGAATTAATAAAGTCAAGAATGGCATTTTTACCGTGCATAGTTTTTCTGCCGCAGGTTTGCATCGAGAACCAGGAAAAAGTGGTAATCCGTCAGGGATAGGTCTGGGGAATAAGCGGGGTGAGGGAGAGGCTCGATGTCTAACTACATCATTTTCTTACTGGGTGCGCAAAACAACGCAAAACCCCACAGCTCGCAAGTCAACCGGCAGAAACTGATCGAGACTCTCCCTCACCCCCCTTATTCCCCAGACCTATCCCTGACCAATTACCACCTTTTCCCGGTTCTCGATGCAAACCTGCGTCAGAAAAAATTCGCCGAAACTATGCAGGTTGAAAATGCCATCGTTGACTTCATTAATTTTCGCAATCCAGAATTTTATCATGATTGCGTATTTTCTTCACCAGATCGTTGACAAGGTTGTGTAGATTTGAATGGTTTTTATTTCGACCAATAAAGTTGTGTCTGAGCGAAGTTATGGCGTTTTGAAAAAAGTAGTCCGTTTTGGCCATTTATTCTGCACAGACCTAATATAAACAGTGACCTACGCATTGCATGATTTCCGTTGGAGAACGTTCTATGAAGCGGTCAGAATATCCCGTTGATAAGATCCTAATAAATGTAGAGATTCCAAGCGTTTTATTCCAATAGCGTCTCTGTGCTACAATTACATATGCTGTTCACTCTGTGTGACTGCATAAAATAGTCAAGCAATTCAAGGCGTGAAAATTGTACGGTTCATAGGATGCATGATAAGTCACAGTATACCGCACATCTGAAAGCGTCATTGTTTTGTTTATTCCAAGCAGCATGGTATCGTTCTTTTTGTCCATCCTTATCATCACTTTTCTTGCTCCAGTGTTCGATTACGTACCAAAAAACGAAGAGATAAACGGCTTATGCTCCTTGCTTGCCCCGAATAAATGTGAAAGAGCTTTGATAACGCATTGTTGAACCTTTTCATGGTTAAGCGCTGCTGTTGTGTGTAGTGCTTACACAGCTTGCATTGGTTTTCGGCTTTGCTTTGCTTCTCGACGTGATACACTTTTTTCAGTATATAGAACGATGAAGATCCTTCTCCTCATCGTCTCTGCCTCACTTGGCCTAGCAAGTGTTTTGCCGAGCACTTATGGAAATTTCAAGATTTCCAAGCATAAGGTACTTTTGTTTATGGATAAGTACCCTTTTCACTCGAGTTGTCTGACGCGTCCGAGCACCTATCACCCATTCTCTTCTTTTTCTCTATTCTTTGGTTCGGAAGGATAGAGGATACCATAGCTTAATCAGAAGAAGGATAACTCAGAGCTGGGTCAACTCATAGCTTGCTGTCAACTAGACACCATCGGTAGCTTTTCGCAGCGGTTCCTTTAGCAGCAATGCGGCGGTCCACTGCGGCCATATTTAAAGCGCTGCGTCGACTAACAGCCCCAGGAAGAAGGGTGGCTTGTATGCCTGGAAATTTCCACGGATTCCATCTTGTACTTGAGTAAGCGTCAAGCGATTTTACCGTACTGCGTATGGTTAAAGGAATCGTCCGCGGAAAATGAGTTTCTGTGTGACCCACATAGTATTAGGTTGTCCCAAAAGTCTTGTGGTATTTTTTTCGACCACCATATTTTATTATTTTTTCTTCCAACAAACAACAATTAGGCAAGAACGTATTCACCATTGTTATCGGTAACACTCTTCCATCTCGTTAATCGTTGATTCCCTCCTCCCGGAACCCTGGGTTCTGGGAGTCGATGAAGCCAGCGATCGCCTTTGCAAGCATGTCATAATCAACGAATTTTCTCTTGGCCAGGAAGGATCCAAGAGGATGGGTAAGGTGATGGCCAGAAGGGGCAATGCCTGGAGAATATGGCCTGTAGGGCAGGACATCGCAGCCGAGCTAGTGTCGCTTGGCCTGGGTACTTTTCGTCGGAGGGGGCGTCGTCATGGGAGGGTGACCGCGGACCTTTTTTGGAGCTTCTCTCGAACAGCGAAGGCGAGCTGCTGGAGCTGGCGGGTGCATACGGTAGCGGTGACTGTCTCGCCTTGTACCAGCACCTCATGGAAAAGCATTCCTTCAGCGTCGCAGAAGTAGCACAGTCCTGAGCGTGGTTTGTCTTCCATGTCAATCTCGCCGTTTCTGAAGCTGATGAACCAGCGGCGCATGGTCTCGTAGGTCACACATCCCCTGCCCAATGCAGCTGATGGAGTGGCAAGCTTCCGTCGTTTTGGTGCCGCAAGACCGCTCATTTTAGATGACACCGCGAGTTGGGTGGGTATCGACAACGGGCATTGTAGCTCTCTCTACGGGATCTGGTGGGTCAATATATATTTTTCTAGAAAGCTTAGAGAACGTTCTACCATATTCTTGAAACGCCTAGACCTGCTTCGCAGTAAACGAGAGTTATTGATTTTTTTGGAAAAATCCTACAATACTTTTGGGACAACCTAATACTTATGTTGCATGTGCCTAATAAGGGCCGCATGTAAAGTTTCACGCGAAAAACCGAGAATTTGTCTAAGATACGGCTCCCAAATTCTCGGCCGGGTGGCCAAGGCCTCTGAAAGGCTCCGTCCCATCTTCCGCCGGTGTTGGGAACGTAGAGTGGGACTGTATACCTAAATTTCTGTTTCTACAGTGCTTCTCCGACCGCGACGTACGACGGGGTGGACTGCTGGAGGCCTCAATCACTCGGCCAAAACTTTGTGGTGCTCCTCGGCCGGATTTACATTTTTCCGCGTGAAACTTTGCACGCGGTCCACATTAGGCAAATACAACTTAATCATTTTTTTGTAGACGATTCCTTTGAGGTGCCTTGCCTTTAAGTACCAAGCGGAATGAGCGTTTCCCATTGTGAAGGGCCATCCGAGGAGAGCATCAGATGACTTCTTGTCTTGGATTTTTCTGAAACAAATGTAGTCAGTGTCAAGTGGTGTTGAGGTGTGGAGACAACAAAAACAAAAAATGGACAATAAGGTACCACTGCCATTTATTTGTCCATTCACTTTGTGAGTGGGAGAGATTTCTGCGGTGATTGGGTGAAATCGAGACGGAAGGGACGGACGATGAACAGGGACAAGGGCGAGAGCCGTTAGACACCTGTGCGCGTGGTCAGTTTTGTAGCGAAGTCTCCAACAGTTGGCGTTGTGATTGTTTCGTTGTGGACTTGCAGCATGGTCACTAGGACTCATTACACCACCAGTTGCAACAAGCCGATTTTTTGTGTTGCTTTCACTGTTCATGCTTGCCCTGCTCCCACAAGCAAATAACTGCACACACTGTTTTTGAAAGAAACTAGTTCCATTACTAAGGTGTGAGGTGGGGGTCGATTGGTCGAATTTTCGCGCTGCTGCCTGCGGCGAGCGGCGGGGCGAGTGCGAGTTGTATGTAGTTCTGTCTGTTGAAACAGCAACAACCACAACATATAGAAGCTTCAGAAACTTCCAACCTGCAATCTTTGAAGTCCCTCATGATACCAATCCACTGCCTACTGAGCGGAATTCCAACCGACTGCAGCAAGTCGTGATGACGGCGCCGCGAAGCGAAAATTCGACTAATGGACCCCACTCCGAAGATGTGGGTGTGCTCAGGACTGTCCAACTTGGTTATTGCACCACTCGGATTGCTTTGCCGTGCGTGCTACGTTCCATGATGGTTCCGTCGTGAACTTGTAGCTCGCATGGCATGGCAATAAAACCGAATGTCTCCCACATTCGGTTTTATTGCCATGCGCGTTCTTGCAAACAGTGTGGAAGATTTCAGGTGATGCGACAGATGAGGAAATTTGTCGCGGAACCGAAAAACTCGCAAGTATCTTGCGATGTTTGCACTATGATGGTCGATGGAATAAATCTGATGATTCAACAAAACAAAACAGACAACGAAATTGCTGACTTTTTAATGTAAGTGATTTCAAGAAATTTGAGAGGCTTTCCCGTATGAAGCCAAACAAGGCTTTCTCAGAGTCTTCGGGAGAGGGATCAATGTGGAACCGTCAAAAAGTGAACTGAGTTCTTTGTCTGAAGTATTTGTCATTCAAAGTACCTTAGCCAATGCGGCTTCAACCATTTCCAATCATCACGGCTGCACACACTTATTTAGAGGAATTGTGCACGCAAAATGAGTTTTCTATTACCAACATATTTATGCAACATTTTGCATTTGCTCAACAAGGGGCGTATGCAAAGTTTCAAGCGAAAAGGTGAGAATCCGACTTAGATACAGCTCCTCAAAGTGGCACACGACGGGGTTGTGCCTCCGAGTGGGGGTGCCGCCTTGTCGTACGCCGCAGTCGGAGACACAGAGTGGAAACAGAGTGTTAAGCAAATGGCCCCACTCCCCGTATCAAGCAAAAGCAACATAAATTTTCAGTAACAGAGAAATTTCGTGTGGGGCGTTCACCAGGGCCAAACGTAATATCGATGCTCATAGAAAAAATTCTGCTCTCATGCGACCACTACTCCTTTGGCTCCTTCTGCCTTTCCTTCGACCATGCGGGTGGCGGAGCGGATAAAGATGCTGGATGGCCAGAGTGCTGAAACTTTGCAATTCCTCAAAACGTACTGAAATAATGGATATGCAAGCAAAAACATATCAAGAATAGATTAGCAACGCGTTTTCACTTCTGGCTTCCTCGTTCCTGCGTGCTACTGTTCGACTGGACCTTTTACCCAGAATGAGTTCCTAACTGCTTATTTCTCCCCTGCTAAAACTTTTGCCAGATTTCAGACACCGACAATGTAATTCATTTCAATTTTGTAATTTCAGAAACCTTTGCGATACTATCAACCTTGAGCAGCCACACGTTTGTAAACATATCGTTCGAGCATTTACGGTAATTCACTTTTTGACATCTTGTGATATTGTGCTGAAAATTCTCACTTTTGTCCGTCATGAGTGAGCTGATCATCGAGATATTTTATATATGAACAAAAGGGGAGACAAGCGTAAGGGCCGTGGATCACCGCGCGCACCAAACCAAAAAATTATTGAGCAATAAATGAGACAGCTATCCCTGCAGCCGTAACTTCACTGCATAGAGAATTAAGTGAATCGGAGATGACTAGCGATGGCGGTCCGAACAGGAGTAAGTGTGACCAAGATCAACTTGCCAAACAGACGGACCGCACCGCTTCCAGTGAATTTGCCGAATGTGGAGGATCTCCAACCGCACTTACCTACAATTCATTTGCATTGTGTAATGCTGCTACATTGTTATGGCATTCATAAGGCAGCGTTCTTAGTTTTGGAATCAGCGAAATGCGGAATTTGCGCTTTTGTGGAAAGGAGAATAGGTGCGTATCGATTGGGAAAAACTGCGGAATTCGTATTTTTGTGGGAATACGGAATCGTGGAATTCGCGGAAAAGCATTAGGTACGTATCGATTTCCATGCTACGAAGAGACGAGAGGATTAGAGAAAGGAAAGGCATGGAAAGTGCGAGATTGTAGACTTTGCGTTTTTGTGGGAATGCAGAATTGCGGAATGTGTGGAAATGAAGACTTGTGGAAAGGGACAAGATACTTATCCATTGAAAAACTGCGGCATTAGCGTTTTTGTGGAAAGGCGGAATCGTGGAATTTGCGGAAAGGGATAAGATACGTATCGATTGGGAGAATTGCGGAATGTGTGTTATTATGAAAAGGCAGAATCATGGGAATGCGGAATCGTGGAAATTGCGGAAAGGGATAAATTCGTATCGATTGCTTCGTCAGCGAACGTGGATGATAAGACGAAGCACTTTCGACTCTGAAGGAACAGATAAATCTCATACATTGTTTCTCACCATACATATTCATACGAATCAGCATCGAAAAGGGATAAAATCGCCATCAATCACTGACTGCAAGAGAGAAGAAGTACTGAACGCAAAAACAATTGACACTGTGGCTACTCTCAAAGCAGATATCCCGATACACAGGTATAGCAGCATCCTTTCAAGAGCATCACTAGAATAAAGATGACAACATTCAAAAAGTGATTTGAAAACACATTCCAGCATGGTCGACCATACGCGAATGATGAGCTGCGTGGAATAACACGCGCCGCGCACCTCCCAATTCCTGAAGCGGCAAAAATATGCGATTGAATACAGGGGCCGCTTATACGACAGTGTCATCATGAGAACACGGAGGCTGCATGAAAATGAATGCGCTCTCATCTCAATGGCTCCTATTCCTTTCACCTTTCGTAAAATTGCTGACCTTAACACGAGAATTCAGTAAACTTCGAAAGCTCTCTGATCTCTTCTTTAAGGTGCAGGGAGAGCCGAAACAGCCTCGCGGAGCGCGATTCTTCAACTCGTCTTGCAACGTCTCATGACAGAAATGCATCGCGTGTCGCGCTCGACCATTCGTGAGATGGTAGAAGCGACCATTGCGACTCACGAATGGTCGAAGCGCGACACGCGCACCACACAGCCGAGGTTATAGAGGTTTCGAGGTTTACTGAACACTCATGTTAAGCTTACCATTTTGCTGACGACTATTTTCTGGTAATAATTTCCAGTAATTCTATGCTGCTAACTTTTGAAGGATATCCATTAGATTTAGCAAACGTCTCTTACTTTTAATTTCATATTTCTATAATTTCAACTTCTTTGATCTGCGGACAAGCTTTTGGAAGAAATTTCCTGCCCTTTACAAGGGTGACTGCCGATTTTTTTTGAAATATTTCAAGGGTGTCAACCTTGCACCACGGTGATTAGTTTTTATTTCAGTACGAGGTGGTGTTCGTTTTGGAGAAAGCTTTATTTACACCGAATGAGTTTTGTGGAGCTTTTATCAAGAACTGTGGTGTATCGGAATTTCCATTCCATGTTATGTGGAATATCTCTATTCCAGGCGGAAAACCACCTGTGAAGCCATGGCCTAAAATACCAGTAAGAATTTACACGCCGATATATGCACTGATCACACCAAATCTATGAATTCAGGAGAATAAGCCTACTTACAAGTTCCTGCATCTGTCCGACATTCATATTGATCGACAGTACGCTGTCGGTTCGGAGGCGTACTGTCAGTTGGACGATTCGTTAGGCACGTACGCTATGTGTTGCAGAAACTATGTTGATGACGTTTCAGTTTCGCGAACGAAGACAAGTATGTTAATTATTCGTTTATGCCTTATGAGGTAATAATGATATAGAATGCCAGCCCTGAGGAACAGAGGCACATTCCACATTCGTTGATGTTGCAAGGATGACATTTTGAAGATCATCATTCATAGAGGGTGTGTACCCTTATGTCAGGATTCCGCACCGCGGCATGGCAAGCGAAACAATGCGGACGAGCTAAAGGCGCCATGTTGTTGGGTCTCGGAGAGATTACAGGTCAACTGCGTATCGCGCCCCTAGCATCAGCGTGTAATCGTTCTAAGACCCAACTACCGCGACACGCATAGCGCACACACTGCGTCGCACGCCGCTCGTCGTCGTGCGAAATCCTGACATAGGGTACACACCCATTCATAAAAGAAGGGGTTATCTTCCTGCCTCTCTCCCCGGGGAGGGCATCCTTATAGTCACCACCATCAATGCCGAGTCAGGGTAAAGCCCTTTTCCGACAAAAAATAATACGTTTAGGTGCGATAGCCTGGCCTAATGAGTGTCATGAAAAAGTGGCTGTGCTGTGCAAGCCCAATAGCAGCCCTCACATGTGGCATTCTTCATTTAACCTAACCGCAGGAACATGCTTCAATTGCTGCAGTGAATCTGTTTTTCTAGAGCCGATCGTTGTGCCGTCTGGACCATGGGGAATGCCGTACGCATGTGATATACCGTTCCAAACGTTTGAAGCGTCTCTCAGCCACATAAGCAAAGCGCACAAAGACGTGAGAAAAATCAATGCTTTTTAGATTGTGGTTTTGGAAAAAATCAGCCGAAATAAGAAACAAATTACATGAGAATACCCACATGATTAGTGCTATTCATGGCGTGGTCGTTGTTATTCATACACTGATATCTCCTTCATTACGAAAGGAGTGAAACTTCACCATCATCTATGAGAGTGGGCAACAGCAAGAGCACTCAAGAATGGGGAAATCGGCACTGTGAAGGAGATTCAGTTGAGCAAGATAAGTAGTTGAAGCTCAACGTCGCTGTGCTTGGCTTGTGAGGGGTAAGGGCTCTATTTCGCATTTGTGTTCCAACCAATCCCAAACGATGCAGAATGGCGAAAGCATCGAAACGGGTGATCGGGAGAAGGGGTTTCTTTTCTGGATTCTCGACTACTCCATTCCGTTTGTTCGACATTGTTACGCCGGAGGAATCCTGGTACCAGCTAAAAACGAACCTCCTCGATACCTTTGAGTGAACGCACGCTCTCCCTTTTTGAATGTAGCGAATATATTTTTACAGCAATGGACAGTGGGCTTCAACGCCTCTATCTTGCTCGAGAGTGCCTTGCACTTATGCCAAAATTGCAATGGAGCAGGATGCGTTTGCGTTAGGATATTCTACCTGGTTGGAATGTGCAGGTGTCGAGATGTCGACAGACAAGCCAGACGAGATGAGCAGGGTAATGGAATGGAGGATTTTCTCTCACCTCCATACATATCCAGTGACGGTATGAAAGAAACGCGCGACTAAAGACAAGGTCAAAATGGGACGGCAAAGTTCGGCTCAGTCAAATGGCATGCGTAGGCTAACCTGTTGAAGGTACATACCGCGTTTGCCATCAAGCGGAGCTCACCTGCACGTCACTGGTAGTCGAATGGTGGAATAGTATTGCCCCGCCTCTTGGCAAGCAATGGGGTGTGGCGAACTCTCCTGCGTATTACCAGTGATACCTACGTCTCGATGAGCTTCTTTTTACGGCGATCGCGTATGTTGCTATAGCCGTGTTCGTGAACCGTTCACACGCATGGCGGCCAGGCCACATGGTCCACCACCTCCGAGAGTATCGACTCATTCAAAGGAGTGCACATTGCCTCCAGAAACTCAATGAGCGGAACTTATCAACAGAAGTTTACGGTAAAGATGAAAGATCAAAGCCCACTTCAAATTTTTTCTCAGCTGGATTACATCATCATAACTGGAGACTTCGAAGCTCACGATTCATGGGATTACTCAGAGGATTTGACGCGCGACAACATCCACAATGTGACTGCTCTTTTACTCGAGTACTTCCCGAAAACTCCTGTCTACGTCTCTATTGGAAATCACGAAGGAGTACCTCAAGATGCGTAAGTTTTGAAACCTTCCAAAGCACACTAAGATCACTTCGTTCTCTCGGCTTGTGTAGATGAAGCCTGATGGAAAATTTTATAAGGAATTTGCTCCATATTTATCCATGGTTCTCTAACACAAGGTTTCTCGATTCACCCTTCATAGCGCTTTCTTAATTTCAGCTGTCACGCTACGCCTCTGCTCACTCACTAGAGCCACTACAGCGCGCTCGAGCTTCCCACAAGTCCACATCCGCAGAAGAGCGGGTCGCGATACCTACACTTCAGAGAAGTGCAAGGCTCCACTCGATGCTAGGTGGTAGGGAAAGCACGTCTGTCCGCTCAAATCAACGGCTAGCATAGCAGCCTTCTTCGCGGTTTTCATTTGCTTCACTGTGTTTTTGCTCTGCTATGAGTCGCACTACCCTAACTTTTGACCGAACTATCACACTCACAGTTTTGG
Source organism: Trichostrongylus colubriformis (assembly GCA_963978905.1). Taxonomy (NCBI): domain Eukaryota; kingdom Metazoa; phylum Nematoda; class Chromadorea; order Rhabditida; family Trichostrongylidae; genus Trichostrongylus; species Trichostrongylus colubriformis. The sequence continues at coordinate 18,580,434 of OZ022256.1, forward strand.
GGGTGACGGTTGGGACACACGAATCTAGGTCGTGACCCTGTGACAGCCTGTATCCTTTGCCCTGTGACATGAAGAATTCAGACAATTTGACTATACAACAGAACAGACTTGCAAGGAGGACACGATTTACATGAACAAATTGTCTGACTCGGTTAAGGCTTAGGTCAAAGACCACAGGCTGTTACAGGGTCACGGCCTAGATTCGTGTGTCCTAACCTACACCCCAGTTTTGGACCTCACTAACCACTTTGCTGCTTTCCTGTACAGCTAATTTGTTAAGAGTTGACGCGGTGTGCTACTGCAAACTGCGCGTAGTGTATTCCTCCACCACAACGGTTTGGCTTCCGACCGGTATGTGCTGAAATAATCAGTATCGAGTATATCTTCATGATACGCCGTGCTCTTGACATCCATTCCGAATCACAGATCCCATCAATTGTGTTTTTAGTATGGCGCCACACACAATGCCAGAATACGATCAAAGAGGACCTCAATGGTTATACACCCTCATGAAAGAAATGTGGTCTCACTGGTTACCTCAATCTTCGTTGGCAGATGTGCAATAGTGAGTGTTAACAGCCTTCCAAGTTATGCTATTTTTTACGTAGAACGGTCTCATGCATTAGTGTTTGGGATTTAGCCGAGCCAGCTACGTTGTATATCCCAAGCCAGGACTGAAGCTCATATCCATCAACACAATCTACTGCTCAGAAATGAACTTGCAAGTTTTTGTTTTGTGTTTGAGTCGTGAACGAAGCATTTATCGACTATTGTAGTTACCTGTATATCAATCAAGTGGATCCTGATGCTACGCTTCAGTGGCTGATTGATGAGCTTGTGGATTCCGAAGCCAGAGGAGATAGGGTAAGACGAACTTTAGTTAAGATTTCTTTTAGAAGAAGAAGTCATTCGATTGAAATTATCCATTTGAAACAAAAATTCCAGGTGCACATTATTTCTCATATTCCTCCTGGAGATAACTATTGCCTCAAAGGGTGGTCGCACAACTTCTTTGAGATTGTGAAAAGGTAGGTCTTGCTCTCACAAGTAGCTCCACCTTGAAAGCAATGAATGCACTGTATGCAATATTTTGAGCAGCTGAAGATGGGAGGAGAGATGCCAATTAGTGGAACAGTGAAAAAAAAAAAACAAAAGTGAAAGACTAAAAACCTGAAAAGTGGACCTCTTCTACTCATGCTAAGGCAAAGTACCTCCAATGACTGGACGAACTCATTGTCGTACCGTATCACTGCTGTACTGAGCAGAATGATTTATACAGTGGTGACGTGTAGGGAAAGAATATAAGGAATCAATAAACTTTTATCCAGGGACGCTGCCACGACTAGGGAGAGAGTCTGTCTGGCGCCACATACTTGCCTTTGTTTGTCCTTGATTGTGATCGAATATATGTAGTACCAATATGGTGAATAGTAGTATCTGGGAGGTGACGAGATTTCAGATAGTCAATGCTACATTGTTGAATTAACAAAGCAGAACAGCAAGCTCTTTGGCTTTCTGGACCAATTGCAGCTGAACATCTACTAGTACTGTTGCGAAGCAACCTGCAAAAAGTCACGGGTGAGGTGGTACAGCTGTGTTATGTTCCAATCCTTGCCGGCCACGTAAGGTAGCCTTCATACTTTGCGATGTTGGCGGCAGGGCATGGCTGCGCTGTGTCTGCGCCTCAACATGTGTCACATCTGTCTCTGTGTGCATCGTCTCTGTGCATCTTCCCGTGTCACCCTGTCTGTTGCCTCAGTCAAGCCCTGCCACCACCGAGTATGAAGGCGACCGGATGCATGGCCATTAGAACAGAAAATTCGCATGATCGCGTCGGGTGTGCGACGTGATGGAGCGACTACGGACCCGCATTGGTTGAGCCCGAAGCCATTACACCTAGAATGGGGCGTCACCGTTTCAGCACCCGTCCAATACGGCCTGCACAGCTCGCACCATCGCGTCGCACGCCGGACGCCGCAACGCGAATTCACTGTTATTATATGCATACATCCAAGACGACCTAATGCGCTGTAGGAATGCCGGGGAACTCACCGTCCAGGAATCCTCGATTCAATTACGGTGCCTCCGATATGTGAAGAAGTAGTGGATCTAACAGGTTTCAAATTAACGTGAATCAGAAATGTGGGGTGCGTCAAAAGTATTGACCGCCTAACAAAGCTCACCATACTAGGAGGAAAAGAGTATCAAGATGAATTTCTCTGGTACATGTGATCATCTAACAGTCCCAACTGATAAATCATAATATACTACCTGAAATAGGAACTTCTTCGGCTTGGGCACGATGGCGAAGCGGGCGAGGAAAAGTGTTTGCCGTGAGCCGCAGTTGAGCGCTGCCTAAATCGTCCCATGATCTTGTAAGGGTCGCCTCAAAAGCAACGACTGCATCGTAAGGAGTAGCTTCACGATTCTCGTTGCCAGGCTCTGAGCTTCAGGATGCTCGAAACGGAATAGTCGAGTGGCTGAACATTCGAGAATTCTGGAGGGGGGGGGGGGGGGGGTTGCGAGGCGATGAGGCGTAGTAACAAAATTTCGCAAAGCGGAAAATATTCGGCTTATAATCACCAACATAAGAATGTTATCAGTGACACGCACATCCCTGAAACCTAACCTTGGACTCGATAACATGCAGCAGGAAGCCGTGCCAACTTACAAGGCGATGCTGCAACAATGGTCTCAGAACAGCCTCCACGATTTCACCACTGCGGAGCAGTGACCACCAAACAGCAAGCTGGAGTATTTCTGAGGGTAGAACCTGCACTACGCCTGACAGTTTACTCGATGCTCCGAAGTTTACGATTCCGAAAATTCGAAATGGATTTGCGCGACGGTCACTTGGGTCCAACTACTTTCCTTCACCATCCATACAGGGAAGCGTGTATGGTTCAAGGGATCATCTTTTCAAATTCTAGGGACAAACAATGGAAAGATTGTTGATCATCTATAATTCAAGCAAAATTCATGTTGATACTTATTTTGTTTGAAATGGTAATGGTATGGTAAGATATTACGATGGGAATGGTTAGACCTTGTCGAAGGGTTAATGGGTTTGGCGCACCCTGTATAAGCGGTGCTCATGAAAATAAAAACATTCCTGTCAGACTGTGGCTTAATCAGGTCAAAAAGCAATATTCCGCCGTGTACCGTATCATTTTTGCTACTTGATTGTCTTACAGCCTTTACTTTTTTTCAGATTTGAAGGCACCATCGCTCAACAATTTTACGGGCATACACACAATGATCACTTCCAGGTGAGCGTTCCTTTTCATTTCATATTAGGTTGTCCCAAAACTCTTGTAGAATTTTGTCGATCATCACTTTTTATTATTTTTCTTCCAACAAACAACAATCAGGCAACAACGTATTCACCATTGTTATCGACAACATCTGTCCCCTCATAGGTAAATCGTTGATTCCCTCCTCCCAGAACTCCAGGTTCTGCGAGTCGAAGAAGTAGGCGATCGCCTTTGCAAGCATGTCATAATCAGCGAATCTTCTCTTAGCCAGGAAGGATTCAAGAGGATGGGTAAGGTGTCAGAAGGGGCAATGTCTGGAGAGTATGGCTGGTTGGGCAGCACATCCCAGCCGGGCTCCTGTTGCTTGGCCTGGGTACACTTCGTGATGTATGGGTGAGCGTTGTCATGGAGGAGGGTGACCACAGACCATCTCGGGCGCTTTTCTCGAATAGCGACGGCGATGTGCTGGAGCTAGTGGCTATATACGGAAGCGGAAGTCGCGCCTTGTGCCAGCACCTCTTGGAAAAGCATTCCTTCCGCGTCCGGAAGCAGCAGAGTAGAAACTCCATCGGATGCGGGTCGTACATGGGCTGCGTTGGCGGCTCGGCGTCATGTAGCAGCCGAAAGGCGCGGGGTGCGTTGGTATCATACATGTTCTAGCTTTCATCTCCCATAGCCATATAGACGAAAAAGTCGTTGCAATGCGGGCGGAGCAGCAGCGATTGACAGATGCTCACACGGGCACTTTCGTTAGCATCCGTCAGGGCATGAAGTCCATCGCGACAGCACCTTCCGGTAATCGGGCTCGTGGAGGCGACGATTTACGGTTATGGGTGCTTGTCCATTCCTCTCGGCCAGCTTGCGCATGGTGGTTTCAGGATGGGCACGAACGGCGGAGAGCAGCGTCTCGTCGTCGATTACGTGTGTTCGTCCCGTGCGTGGCTCGTCTTCCATGTCGATCTCGCCGTTGCTGAAGGTGATGAGCCAGCGGCGCACGGTCTCGTAGCTCACGCATCCCCACCCAATGCAGCGTTGATAGAGTCGCAAGCTTCCGTCGTTTTGCCGTCCCAAGACCACTCATGGTAGATGACACCGCGTGTTGGGTGGGTATCGACTACGGGCACTGTAGCTCTCTCCGTGGAATCTGGTGGGTCAATATATATTTTGCTAGAAAGCCTAGAGTACGTTCTATCATATTCCTGAACCGCCTAGACCTGCCTCGAAGTAAACAAGAATTATTGATTTTTTTGAGAAAATCCTACAAGTCTTTTGGGACAACCTGATATTATTCATTTTTCCGTGTTAGTGGAGACCCATACAGTATAAAGCCCTCGATATTTCCTAGCACGACGCTGATGACAGCTGGTGACAGCCAATATGCATGTTTTTTATGAGCCCGCAGCTCTCTAGTTTTTGAATTTTTTTTAATTCAAATTCTATGAAAATCTATCCTGCCATTAAGCCCTCAAGATCTAGCCTTCTTTATCATAGGATGAAGTGTATTGTTGGGAAAGATAGAAAATTGTTAATTGCTGTCTCATCTTATAGGTTTACTACGACCCAGACGATAATATGCGGCCTTTTCACTTCAACTGGATATCTCCGTCTATCACAACGTATGACTTCAATCACCCGTCGTACAGAATCTATACTGTCGATGGAGGGTATTCAGGAGCCACCTATGTGAGTGACACTAGTGATGAGAGATCGGCGTCCGTTTAGTTTCAACAACATCTGTCAGTGTTTATCAAAATAAATTTACTGCTTACAATTATTTAATTGACAATAATTTTATTTTGTCAATAGGGTTCAGGGAAAGGAAACCTTCTACTGATTCGAACTATAATTTTATCAATATCAGCTTGCAAACAGTATTTGCGAATTCAGTTTTTCGTTTATTCACCTCTTCTGTGAGATAATACCTTCCGCGTGACATAGTGACCCACCTATTTAGATCCATTTTTTTGAACCTTCATATGCACTTTTTCTTAACTTTCATTCTTTTTAATGTAAACTTCAACTTGCACGCAGCATAATGGTCAGCAAGCGCACCATAACGCTATATATTTGTCGCGTACCTTGGTATCAGATGTACGATTTCCTCACGTTGAATTTCAGCCACTCCCTCTTCCCCCTTCTTTTTACATGGTATTCTCCTATTTTTATGTTATTCCCCCTTTTTTGATAGTGATGGGTTCATATTCACCTCTTTTCTCCGCTTCTTTTCGCGGTACTAGTTTCATATTCTTATATATGTTCTATTGCTCATAAAGGATAAAAGGATAAAGTTTTTGGCGTTAATCAATCCCTTCTGTGGGATGCGCCGCACATTCTAGTTCCATTCAGAATCGTGATGGCTGGTGAATGTGATGTGGCCTATACAATGACTTGCGGTGGCCAGCCGATATACAAGTCAGTGCTTTTATCCTCCCAGACGAGTTTGGTACCAATTTACCGACCCCGGAGGGATGGAAGGCTTGGTTGGCCTGGGCGGGCGTTGATGCGGGATTTGATCCCCGCACCATGAGAGTAGAGTGCGCGCCATCTGTCACTACACCACCTCCGCCCTCTATTGCCCATATATTAGGTTGATTCATAATAAATCGGACAAATTGACAAATTTTAATCATTGTCGTACAACTTTTTAACGACAGCTGGGATTCACTTGAAATATGCTCCATCTTTATCGCTGACCTTCTGCCACGGGTAAGGCAGATCATGGATTCCCTTGCTCCAGAAGGCCGGAGGCTGGAGCTCGAAGAAGTTGCCGAGTGCCGTCTTGACGTCGTCGCGAGTTTTGAAGTCTTGGCCGTCCAGGTGGCGTTGGCTGTGGGAGAAAAGGTGGAGATCTGAAGGGGCCAGGTCTGGGGAGTACGGTGGGTATAGAAGTACGGTGCAACTGTACGACAGCAGCTCGGCCTTGGTCGATCTTGCAATGTGCGGTCTCGCGTTGTCGTGCTGGAAGTAGGCATGTGACCGCCGCCGTAGCGAACTTTGGATATTTGCCTTCAATTCTCGTAAACTCCCAGTACTCTACGCCGTGTACGCTCCACGAACCGCGGTTTTCGTCTTCGATGGAATAGTCGCCTGACGCAAACTTCGAATGCCACAAGTACACTGTACTTCTGGCGGGGGCATGCTCCTTGTGAACTTCTTTCGGACGTCTGCCGATATCCGCGGGTTCCTGGCCAGATAGCGATAGAAATAGTATGACGTTGCGGATGTGGTCTCTGGACGGCTTGAAATCGTGCGGCATGGTGGCGGAATGAAACTACTTTGGAGTGATTATTTTGCGGTACTTTGAAGAGCTTTTCATACTCATTCCAACGGTACCTCGTGCGCCCATTTTCGTTAACCCGTTGCTGAGTTATGATCTCCAGAAATCATCACTACCATTTGTCCGATTTATTATGAATCAACCTAATATCTCCTATACTCTCACTATTCACAAATTTCTATTCCATTTATCTTCCTACTTCCTTTCACATTTCTGCTCACATTTTTCTCAAATGCAATGTGATTTTTGTACTTTCTCATAATTTTTTATTTTCTTTAGTCCTTTGAATTAACCGTATAGAACTCCTTTATCTTTAAATTTAGCCTTTTTGTTGTTCATGTCGTTCATGGCTTCCTTCCTACTTTACCATTTTTTCACTTCTTACGCTGTTCAGTTACACTTTTTTAAATCGACGTTTCACCAAATTTTTCACTTCTTACCTTTTTTTTGTTTTTCATCATCATATCTCACCGATGAGCTCGAAGGGTCCATGGAAAATACCGTGATTCGTATGACCAAATGTGAAACGAATCAATTCCTGATATACTAATGTTTTTTATAAAGGTTTCCAAAAAGTTTTTCTTTTTCTCCGGCTATTTTCGACAAACACCATCTTCAGAACATCTTTGGATGTTAGAACCACTAATCTGGAGTCCATTATGATATTTAAAAATCTCCCTGCAAATGATTTTTCAACGCGGAAGCACATTTCCACGGTTCTAGAGAATTCAGGGAAGTCTGCTCCAAAATGGTAAAATAGGAAGGAAGCCATGAACGACATGAACAACAAAAGACTAAATTTGAAGACAAAGTTCTCAACGGTTAATTCAAACGACTAAAGAGCAGACTTCCCTGCTCCAGCATAAGCTATTAATATGTTTTAAGGCTAAACAGCATAAATTATAAATTCATGTGAAACACTTTTGAAATAGTTCCACGTTCCGCTCTTTTGCTTTTCGCCTGGGGTCTACATACAGTAGATGTTGGTGTATTTGTTTTTTTGAGTGTGGCCTGACGGTTTTGCAGTGAAAAGTTTACTGCAAAACCGTTAGGCTATACTTGCGAAAAACTCACTAAAGAAAATTGGCTACCGTAAGCACTCTCTTCACAATTTTTTTTTCACTCGCTATGATCAATAGTTTTACAAAGTTTTACATGAGAACACTCAATTTACGAAATTATATTGTTAACGGCACTGCTATCGGCTGCTATTTGCTGCCATTGATTCACTAGTCTCTCAAAAATTCGACCGTGACGTTCTCCTTTCAGACAGTGAAAGATGCAGAGACTTACTATGGCAATGTAACAGAAGCAAACATCAATAACAAACCACCAGTATGGAGATTGGAATACACCACAAAAGTTCTTGCTTAAATAACTTCCTCAACCATTTTCATTATCATTGACTGATTCATTTTGACAGGACTTTTACAACATGACCGATTTATCGCCACAATCTTGGTCAAAGCTTAGCGATCAACTTTGGACTGATAAAAACCTCTTCCGGAAATTCATGAAGTGAGTCATGGGAATATGAACGCGAAGAGTGTATATTACCGAGACCATACTTTTTTTTTTGGATACTTTTGACACTGACTTTCGCTAACACTAACAATGGCCGTAAAGAACAGAAGCATGAGAAGCCTGGGCATTCTACCCTGGACAGTGATTTTTGGGATGAGCTACGAATTCCATTTCAGCGGCTTATACACATACGACTAGTGGCACCATTTCATATGCGTTAATAGTTTCGTTCTCCCAGAGAAGTAATGCAGCCACCGTCTCCGGAAAGCGATAGCGCTTGGTTGACTCAAGCAGTACTGTATTGTATAATATGTAGTATGTAGCAGGGTAATGCACTGAGTTGTTTTTCTGACAAATGGAACTCCCCCTTCTTATGATTGATGCTATTGGTGCGGGTCCTCAATCTGTGATCATAGTCCTACCACTTAATACAGAGTGTGATTATCTGCTGACGACTTTTTATATGATCGCCTCAAAAAACAATGAAAACAAATGGGTCACTGAGGAGAAACTGCAAATTTCCCCCTGAATACGGTGCACCCTTTTTTCTCCTTGTTCCCATCCAGGATTCGACTGCCTTGATGGAATCCCTAGCCCTCCTTGACTCCGGTACGTAGTTCGACCTCCGAACAAAGAGGACGGTATGCCATACATAAAGCAACAAATTGCCACTGCCATTGCGTAACGAAAGAGTAAAAAGTACAACAAGCGGTAGTAATTGTTCACTGAATGGTAGTTTTCTATTCTTTCATGATGGTTTTGGCACTGGTAGCATCTGAGAAGCTGTAAGCAGCTGCAGCTGAAGCCAGAACATGTCGCTTAAATTTTAGATGAATATCTTTAGAATCAATCTGAACTTTCAGGTTGTACTATCGAAATGACTGGAACAAGGAGTGCTATAAGGATGACAGCTGCAGGAAAAAGTTTGTTTGCGCCATGAGGGAAGCAAGAAGCTATGATGATAGTTTCTGTAAAGGACTGAAGTAATAAAAAATATCGTGACAACAAGTTTAATGCTAGTGACTAATTGTTTCACGCTACGAAATATAAGCTTTATGCAACATTAGCGAAAGGCATGCAGGTGCAGGGGTCCCAATCAGAATCGTTGATGCTTTTGTCTGCGTTAACGCATCCCATACAACAAAACGGCGGATGAATTTTTAGTTCAAGCAACCACATTCAGAATAGTTTCCTACCACGAGCAAGTCTATAAATTTCACTTCGGTGAAATTATGGTTGTGTATTTCGGGGTGTGTGCCATTAGGACAGAAAGTTCGCGTTGTGTCGTCTATCATGCGAAGCCTCAGTGCGAGCTGTGCGCTCCCCATTGGACGGGTCCTCAAAAATGGTGGCCTACGCCTTATCCTGTGCGTAATCGCTTCAGGAAAGTAAGAGGCAGCCCCCATCTCGCACCATTTCTTCGCGCGTCTGGCCAGAGAATTTCCTGTCCTGGTGGCACACACCCGTATTTTTCTGGTGAATTCCTGTAGTATTAGAATTCGTTCCTGGAGCACTTTCACTAAAAATGGGTTCATATTTGCTACCAGTGGCAACGGTGTAGTGCCGTGTGCTTCACAAAAACTCAAATGACGGTTGTGACACCTGCGCGCGGTCGCGTCGCGGCTTTTGTGCTGGAGAATGTATCTACCACAAGTGCGCTGGTCCCCATGCCGTGTAGCTCGTCATTAAAGTTTTTCTACCACAAATTGATTGGAATTTGCTGTGTCGCATTAAGGGTCAACGATCTAACAAATGAAACACTGACAAAGAGGCATGCCAAAAATGACACATTTTTACATTCTCTAATATTTCAAAAGAATATGGAATCCAGACTTATCGTATATATCATATCTGTAAGAATGGGAGTAAATTGAGCTCTGACTGCATTCACAGTGTTCTTGACTGCACCAAACAGAGGAGAAGCGTGCCATAATGTATACTAATGGGTGTGGGCAGATATGACAGCGAATCGCTTCGCGGCGTTTCACTCGCGGCGCCACCAGTACGACTCGCCGTATCGATCGCCCTTGGGAGGCGGCCGAGCGTGACTGCGTCACGTCTGCGCTTCCACTCATGCCGCACTACCTCGCTTGAAGGCTGTCATGCCCTGCCACTAGCACTCGCACCCGCCGCGCGCTCGCCGCGGGCGGCCACGCGATTCGCTGTCATATCTGCCCACACCCTATACTAATAGTGGAAGGGCGGCAACTTGGAATATCGAACAGTAACGTACCTCTACCAGAATCCTGAAGCGGTAACATTAGCTTAGCAGGGTCAGTCATGTTCAGCATTTGACAAGTTGCCTTCCTTTAATTAGCACTATCAAACATTTAACAAGTTGCCCTCCCCCCCCCCCCCCCCCCACCCATAATTAGTTAACACCTAAAAGCTCCTGTAACCGAATATAATCGACCACAATCTGGTGAAGAAGAATAAAGTAATCATTTGAAACTTCTTATTCGAAAGACAGTTTCCGAAAGTTGCGCGAGAATCGTGGTTATTGTATTAGGTTGATTCATAATAAATCGGACAAATGGTAGTGATGATTTCTAGAGATCATAACTCAGTAACGAATTAACGAAAATGGACGCGCGAGGTACCGTTGGAATGAGTATGAAAAGCTCTTCAAAGTACCGCAAAACAATCACTCCAAAGTAAATTCATTCCGCCACAATGCCGCACGATTTCAAGCGGTCCAGAGACCACATCCGCAACGTCATACTATTTATATCGCTATCTGGCCAGGAACCCGCGGATATCGGCAGACGTCTGATAGAAGTTCACAAGGAGCATGCCCCCGGCAGAAGTACACTGTAGTTGTAGCATTCGAAGTTTGCGTCAGGCGACTATTCCATCGAAGACGAAAACCGCGGTTGGTGGAGCGTACACGGCGTAGAGTACTGGGAGCTGCTCGATGAAGGTACCACAGTATCCGCCGACGTCTACGTCGTCAATTACGAGAATTGAAAGCCAATGTCCAAAGTTCGCTACGGCGGCGGTCACATGTCTACTTCCAGCACGACAACGTGTCTACTTCCACAGACCGCACTTCGCAAGATCGACCAAGGCCGAGCTGCTGTCGTACAGTTGGACCGTACTTCTATACCCACCGTACTCCCCAGACCTGGCCCCTTCAGATTTCCACCTTTTCTCCCACAGCCAACGCCACCTGGACGGCCAAGACTTCAAAACTCGCGACGAGGTCAAGGCGGCACTCAGCAACTTCTTCGAGCTCCAGCTTCCGGCCTTCTGGAGCAAGGGCATCCATGATCTGCCTATACCGTGGCAGAAGGTCATCGATAAAGATGGAGTATATTTCAAGTGAATCCCTGTTGTCGTAAAAAAGTTGTACGACAATGATTAAAATTGGTCAATTTGTCCGATTTATTATGAATCAACCTAATAGCTTGAGTAGCTAGCAAAAATATAAATAAAATCGTTGCTTGGTTGAGCAAAACTTTCATAAATCCGATGAAGCGATTCCCGCAGTACATTTCCTGATGATGAATGTATCAAAGGCTAATTTCTTCATCAAAAAAAAAATTTTACCATTCATGGTAATTTGATCATTACGAATGAAACATTTTTTGAATATCGTAATCATGCTAAAATCAAGTCTTACACAGGAGTCGTTTCAATATGGAGCATTCTATTCCAATGCATCTCAATCCAAATTCCAGCACAATCTTAACCAGCAGCAGGCGACATCGCGTGTTCATCACTCAGTGGCTTTTCTGGGATGTACGCATAGACGCCTCCGACACAACAGCACTTGGCGCTATGCGGAAGTTTTCCTCGTCAAATCTCGTCAAAGGATTGGTCAGAGAAAAAACAATCCCCCTTCTCCTGCCTTCTGTTCATAATTTGATGAACGGCACCTATTCGAAGTTCCGCAATATAATTTAAAAGCTTCCAATAACTTAGTGTCTCACTACCCTTCCTGTTCTATCCTAACGGTGTTGTTCCCCTAACCACCTTCCTATCTAAGCCTGATCCTATTGTGCTGACATCACTTCGGATGTACAGACATGCATATCGACAAACGGACAAGCAAGCCGACACACAAGGTGGTGTATATAAACAGAGGAATACAAGGATGCTGCTACTGGCTATAGCTCGAAGATCATTTGTTATTCTTGTTATTTACCGTTGGATACAGTGTAAATTATCACATACAATACCGTATCATTTACGTCTAATGCCGGCTAAATGCTCTGGTAAGGTTATTTCATCGTCCGTGGCGATATCAGAACGGTTTGTTGCAGTGAATAAGGTCTTGAAAATCGTATTCAGATCCATTTCAGCTGACCTAGGAATGTCAGATAGGGTGAGGAAGTCTCGGTCGAAATCCTCTGTACGTAACACATTCAAAGACAGTAGTTTAATCAGTCCCGTAGAATAAAAAGATGAACAACGACTTCAGAAAGGAAGGAGCAGACGGTCGACGGAATCGCGGACGACTAAATCGAGCAGGAACCTCTCCAAGACTTCCAAAACGGGGAAGAGCTCAGAATACAGCAGGAGCACATCGAAGTCGACAGGCACGCAAATGAGGACTAGTACAAGTACTCGAGGTACTGCTGGTCCAGACAAACAGTCAAGTGGCATCAGTGCAACTGCGAAAAGAAAAAAGAGCAAGACTGCATCTGCAAAACGTGGGCCACAAAGTGGGAAAAGCGCCAAGAACCAAAAGATTAAAAGACAAAGACAGCAAAGAGGCAAAAAATCAGGGAAATCAGCAGGAAAAAGAAAAAGCAGGGGTGGGATGAAAAAAGAAACTAAAAGTGAAAGTAAAGAAGGTAAGTCAAAGTCAAAGGCTTCAAATCAGTCAAGAAGGAGACGGAGTAAATCGAGGTCTACAAAACGGAGATTGTTAGCATCTCGGCGTCGTCATAAAGATGAGGTAAGACTGACTAGTAGTCTAGCTGACTATGCTCCGTGACATGCTTGCACTCCAGAAACTTCCAATGATATGCTCATACTGGCGGCGAGCGGCATCGAAGAGAAATGCCCATCAGCTTATTATTATAATTCGATCTGCAGAACGAGTTGATCGGGTATTCGGTGCCGAATGGCTCAAAACCGAAGCACCTCACGGACACGTACGTTTTTCATCTCTGTCCTTTCGTGACCGAAAGCGCGTACTCATGTACAGTGAAGTGTGATAGAAAACTATGGAAGAGCCAAGCTTCAAGCTGGCTTTCACGTAGTCAGCAGACTTTTTTATTCCTGCATGTGCATGCATCTTCGCAGCGCTCTCTCATTTCAGTTGTGGAAAGGACGCTTAGGAGTGACCATACGGTGACGTAACCTGATATGGTAACGATCTCCATCAGAGGAAAGTGTTAAATCGTACATGTGGAAAGAATGTTTATGGCATCAACCAGTTTCAGATGAGGATTCGATGCCTCAGTGACCTTTGCTTGTGGGCCCACCCACAACCCCATAGATAAGCCGTAGATGTAAGCATGTTGGTCCACTGACCTTTTCGGCGCACTAGATACTTACTGTATATCCAGGCTGCACCCTCGGTGCGCTGTACAATGCAGCATCACAGGGGTGAGGTGCAAGTGTTCCGACCAGTGTTCCGTGAAGTCAGGTTACAGCGTAACAATGCAGTTATGGAGGATCGCAGAATCGCAAGGTATAAACACAGTCTTACCACATAATTTGCAATCTTGTCAGCCCCGAAAACCCGTTGAATTGCAAAAATTTCCTTTCGTGAAAAGCAAAATTGTCAAAGCAACGCCTTCTTCACAGGTGTTTTACATAGCATCATACAACACGCGTGTTCATCATAGCAGACGATCGAGGTGCTCCTATCATTCAGACAAAGTGAATTTCATTTAGATAGTTCCAACAGACCTCAATATATCAAATAATTCGATTTTCAAAAAACTACTTAATGAAGGACTTCTCGACGAAAATCCGCCAGTTACGGCGTTCGGTACGTGAGAATTTCAGGTGCGCCTCAGTACATCAGCAAACTTATATTCCCGCGATTCACTACTCAGGCAAATACAATACGCAGTTGACGGGACGTGCGTTGTTCAACCGTGGAGTGTCTTCGAAATTGCTGATCTGTTCCCCTACTCTTCGTTCCATTCAAACCGGGGAATCATTGGCGAAGTTCCTGGATGCGAAGTTGGCTGTGAGTTGACTTGATGAGCCTCAAGCTATCCGTCAAGTAGCTGCCCATAACGCATAGAATGTCTGACTTGCAGATCGAGCCTGGTCTCTTCGAGCCGTTAGCGTGGTATCGTAATACCCATAAAGTGCTGCCAAATTTTCACATTGAGGAACTGGCCAAAATATATCCTATCGACACCAGTTAGTGAGTCGTTACGAACTCAACTTTTCAAGACTAATGGTAGTCGGTGTCTTTAGCGGAAAGTATCAGATCGCGGATCAGGTGTCGCTCAACTGTTTAGGTCAAGCAAGCCGCTTTTTCATCCCTGCGCTTACTTGCTGGATTAAAAACTGCAATAGGTGTGTGGATCGAATAGTTGAATACAGCAGATTTATTAGTGTGGCGGTACCGAGGGTGCAGTGGCGAAATCCTCAGTCCAATTCAGGCCGGTTCTGCGATCTGTGTCATGCCGCCGCTACCTCCTCACTCTTCGAGTCGCGCTCGCTGGAGCCAATGCACTACACCGGGGTGTGTTGCAAGTGTTCCGATGTTTAGTGTGGGGTCAGGTCACCCATGAGTGAAGTCATCCCGTGGTCATCCTGTAAGATAGTGTCATTACATGGGCTCGCCTAAATAATGTCGTTGTCACTGGTGGAGGTCTTGGCACTGTAGTGGGGCACTCGTTTTTACCATTAAATTAAAAGTCAAGACTCATCCGCACGAAGAAGTAGTGACCAGGCTGAGCATTACGACCCTTCAGAAATTTTTTGTTTTTTGAAAAAAGGAGGATGTAAGCCTCAGGGGCTGCATGTGAAGAGCTCATTGTCAAGAGGTTTGCTGCTTTCAAATGTTCGGTTTTCAGTTCTCCTCTCGTTACAATGGAAGCGCTGGCGAAGGCCTTCGCAAAGGAAACAGAAATACAAGGAGTGAATCGAGCCGACTTCGTGCTGAGAAGTTTGGCCGAAGATCAATGGAAAGAACCGCTGATCATCGTTGGACATGCAATCACCCTTGCGGTAGCTATGGCATTAGGTAGGTTGACAGCACATTTTGTATAGTCGAGAGCAATGTGAATAGCATTTATCGTGTTAGGGAAACAGTTATGTAGGGGTGAGTAATCCCTACCACATATAAACGCTTCGTCTGTCTGTCCGTCCCTCTCTCCGTTTGTCCGTCCCTCTGTTGTCACGAAATTAGGCATAACATGAAAACAGCCTGTGCAGATGGGGACAAGTTCGGGGCAGGCAGAGCCTGAGAAAAAAGGTGAGAGGGTAGATGTACCGAAAAGATTAAACCGTTGGTGGGCGGAGTGTGCAGTGGAATATTCCGTTTTCAGACTGAAAATTCTTAATTTGGTTCCAATATGACCCAAACGTGGAGGAAAGATGGATTGAGGCCAGCGAAGTGCTTCTGAAAGTCATGAAAAAGGCCTGGGCATAGTGGGCGGACCGCACCCCGAGTAGGCGGTCCTTGCAACAAAAACTCATAACTAGGTCACGAAGCAGCCGTGTACCAGGGCTCGCTAAAAATGACCAATGTCCAAGCTCCAAGCTATCTTGAACACACCCGGAAAAATCTGATGTCTAAATGGATACTGAGAAAATTCCATGGAGGAGCAGTTTCGATCGACCTACTAACGCCATGATGTTACGCACGCAGTATTGTGCGCTAGCTAGACTGGTATCTTAAATGATGCAAAATCAGTTTCCTACGACTCTACTCCATCCCTCTACGCGTCACCTTAAAACATATTCTAAAACTACGTAGAGTGGGTCAAAGCGCTAGTTTATGATATAAGATCTGTCGAGGAATGCGTCAACGCGAAAAAAAAAAACCAAAAAAGCCCCCCAAAAAGGTAAAAATAAGGCCCCTGGCACCTGGCGTTGTTCGAGATACCGCAGGAGCAACAGCCTTTGTGATATCACCTGTTTTCCGTGTTAACGCTTCCTTCACTATTGAGATTGCAGGTTTCATTTGCCAGGGTGTTACCACGTTGCTACATTACCACACTTTGGAGAGCGTGGGCCAACGCTGCGTGGTGGACTCGCGATGGCTTCAACACTACAGGCTCCAGGAACTCACACTCGCGCTTTGCTGAAGACACATCATACATGGCTGTGCATCGAACAATTTGATCACGGAACGAGCTACAATTATCCAGTAATCCTGGAAAGTGACTTTAAGGGAATCATGCACAGAAATCCTATGGCTTCAATTCTCCTCAAAACTGTCCTCATCCTCTTCTCTCAAGAGAGAGGGTAGGCGATTTCCGACCTCATTCTGGAATCTCCATGCACGAGAATTTTGTCCACGATCCGAGTGTACACTAGCGCTTTTCCTCTCTTTCCTGTGGCTCGCTAGGACCTCTCCAAATGCTTACAGTCGTGGTCGCATTTGAAAGTTTAGACTGAAAAGTGCCCCAAAGCTGAGCAATGAATGGCGGTGGCCTCTGTGTAAGTGTATCCCGTACAAAAGATTAGCTTCGAAGACGATTGGGCTAGGCCGATCTTGTTTGGGATGTGTTCATGCCTGCGGTTTCCATTAACAGTACTCCGATCCCTTAGTACTTCTTCGAATGGTGGACTTCGTATGAAGTATCAAGATCTGTATCCAATGGCTCGAAGTTCAACGAACACTCCGTCGAGCAGTCCTCGTCCCAAGCTTGAGGAGCTGTATCTTACTCAGCCAGGTTCTTGTTTTTTTGTGCAAAACTTTACATTTGGCCCATAGTAAGGAAATACATCATAAATAGTATATTGTAAAGGCCCCGATAGACTCGTGATCGATAAGGTGCGGAGACGACCGCTATGAGGCAAAACGAAAGCGAGTTAACAAACGATTTATTACGAGCAATAG
Organism: Trichostrongylus colubriformis; assembly: GCA_963978905.1. Classification (NCBI taxonomy): domain Eukaryota; kingdom Metazoa; phylum Nematoda; class Chromadorea; order Rhabditida; family Trichostrongylidae; genus Trichostrongylus; species Trichostrongylus colubriformis. Next base: position 18,597,475 of record OZ022256.1, read on the forward strand.
AAGGCAACAAAACACAATAAATAAACGGATCAAATAAGGATCAATATACTGCGATACAGATGTGGCGTATGAGGGGAGAAGAGCTGCGCTGATGACGGCGACCCACGAGCAGAAGGTGATCTCAGCCAAGTTCACGCTGTCCGCCTTCCACGCACTTCCCTCTTCACACTCTACGGGTACTTTTCTACTCTAGCTACCTTGAGCCCTCCTCCTCGAGCTCCCTTTGGTCACTTACTATGGAAGGTATTTTACTTCCCATGGAACTTTGAAGTGAGACCCGGGGGGATCGATAGAGCTTCGAACGCTGATTATAACTGTGGAAACCAAAATTGCTACCTGGCATTCTGAAGCGAGTTACGATGACTCAAAGTTTGCCTGTGACTTGCTTGTGACATCTCAATGGCGAGGCGCTTCGTCATCAGCATGACTAGCGTAGGGCCCGTAGTAGCTTCCGTGGCTCAATGGTAGTGTCCCGGTTCTGCAGGCATGAGGTCGTGTGTTTGCTTCCCGCCGGTGCGGCTTCTTTTGCATTTTGTGTTTCATTGTCAGCAAGTGCTTTTCTTTCACTTCTAAACGTTTCCTTGTATGATATTCGCGCCCAGTGGGTCGAATTACCCCTCTGTGCAAATTTCCAGCCGGATCTAGTTTTTGGCCAAACTTCGGAAAATTGGGGGTGGTCAGGGGTTAAGTAGGAGTTTTTTGAACTTCCTTCCACAAAAAATCCTGCAAGCTGAACAAGATAACCTAAACATACCTATCCCACTTGCCCATCACACTAAACGCACGTAACAAGCGCCAAATGAGAGCATTTGCTGGGCAAGGGTCAACGACTTCTCCTTTGTTAAATGGGTTGCCAGCCGATAGATAACACATCAATTTTTCCGAGATTTGGTCAAATTCTCGAATTGGCCGAAAACTTGTCCCGTAGGGTAATTTGATCCCCTGAACACGAAAATCACACTGGTTTTGCATGAAAACGTATGGCTCGCGCGCTATGGGCTCCCAACATTTCTTTTTTTCAGAAGAACCTTCATAACTTCATTCAGGTGATTGTTTGACAGATTCTGAAAACAGATTTGAGATCAGCATTTATAACCGCGTACAGTGATATGTGTCTCATTGCAAATGGCCATTTCGACAAATCGTCTGATGGCAAAGTGCCTCGCCAATGAGGTGTCACAGGCAAACTTTGACACATCGTAACTTGCTTCAGAATGCCAGGTAGCAATTTTGGTTTTCACAGTTATAATCAGCGTTCGAAGCTCTATCGATCCCCCTGGGTGTCATCTCAAAGTTCCATGGGAAGTAAAATACCTTCCCTAGTTAGACCACATTACGACACGGCCACTAAGGCCCTACAAGGATTGGCCACTAAGGCCCAGACTGATAATTGGCCACGAAGGCCCAAGTAGATGGCACGACACTAAGGCCTCTCGCAAAACACGGACCGCTAAGGTCCCAGACTAATACACAGGAGGGAAACACAACCACCTCCTCTGGTGCCGACGAGCAGTTGAACCCCTCCCAGACCCTTTGCTCTCTATTTATACCTTCACTCCCCGCGCGATCGTCACTTGTGAACTAGGTCAATTAAAAGCCCTTATCTTCATGGGTCGCCTTTCTAGGGCTGGCTCTTCGCTCCTGCCTGGCAATATGGGTAACAGTACAACTCATATTTCCGGAGACGATTCCTATAATGAGAATGCATGGACACCGCCGACGGGGCAGGGCCTTCTTATAAGCGCAAAATTCCCAAGCACATACATGCCTCTGATTACCACGTGCATCGACGGATTCATTTTCAGCATCTCCGCAGAAGTGCAAGAAAGAGTCGGGCGATGGGCTGTGGTCCATCACCTCCTTCATAGATATGGTGGAGGAAGATTTCATCGATCGAGTGAATTTAGGAATAAGGTATATACCCAGTAAAAACAGTTTTGAAAAACCATATTCCACACCTACTAGAAGACGAGGGCGTTGGTTTCCAATTCCTCCTATTAACACGCCGAATACTGTGGCTTTAAGCTCTCGACGAGTTCTAATTCCAGTTGGCTCCATAATTTGCAATAAACGACCTCGTGCTTATCTGTTGCATTATCATACAATGGCTACCACTATTCCTACAAGCTACGTGCTCACATACAAAAACACATCGTTACCAAAAAGGAAATATCCATCCGATCCAGTGGGTCAGCAAGAAAGTGGTAACTGAACTGCGCGACTTGGAATCGTTCGTTACCATCATTGACGACCAAGGAAGCTGACAAATGGGAACCTGATAGCGCTCCCATCCGATTCTCAGGAACAATGAGGTCTTTCATATTTTGTGACGCTGCCGACGGCACAGTGAGCGGCACGCTTTGTTTATACTCGGACCCGATCTGACATCCTTGAGTGGTGATGCAGTCTGACCAGTCTGACATTCAGTTTACTTCTCTTCGTACTCTTTCTCTTTCTTTTGCTTTTCATCATCATGTCTTTGGCTTGACATATTCGAGTCATATTTTAAACAGGGTGCGCCGCAACAGTGTGCAATTTCATCGTCAGTGCCATAGGGCATAAAAATGATCTGAGCATTTTCCGTATAGAAAGCTATTAAAGGTACAACTTAATCACAGTTGGTATTTTCTGCCATTCCTTCTTCCTAGAAACACCGTTCAATTGTTTGACCAGAAAATGTTGTAGAACAGTATAAAAGTTTGGATAGCGATTCATAAGCTGACAAACTCTTGTCGACATTCCTTCGATTAGAATTACAATCCTATTACTTCCTTATATTGCATGAGGTTAATCCTTTTGTTTGCAGGTTCCCACCAGGTAGCGTTGTCGCGCTGCACCGAGCAGGCAAAAGACCGCCGTTTTTGTACCAGTTCTGCCCTAACGTCGTACCACCACTTTCTTACGGAGATGTGTACTCAAGCAGGCCGATAGTAGAGCCAATAGCTTCTTGAGCTTATAGTTAAACATTATCAGGTCAACTGTTGAAACTCATTTATATTCCGAATAAAAGTTTGTGAAACGTGCTCTCTGGACACATGTCCTTATTCATCTCGCTTCAACTCAGCCGTGAGCATCATTAACTTGCAATGATGGTGATGATTACCGTAGTGCAGATGCGTCATATGTGTGTATCGCCATATATTGTTTAGCCTTATGACAACATGTCCCCTCACTTCCAACGTTGTTTGAGGAGCAGCAGATATCCATGGACGTCCATGATCTTGCGCGGTTTTCCATCCTGCACCTCGATTTATGGTGAATATTATCAGAGCGATGTTGGAACTCTTTTAAATATCATTATTAGACATAAAATACTTTACTCTAGTGCTGTAGTTGCACCATCACTTTCACAATCAGTGGTTCCTAGCGCGGGCCCTATCATAAGTCAGCTCTCCTGAACGCTGTGGAGGAGGCCCTTCGGAATAATTCTTCAAAAAATGATATGGCGCATGTGCGTCGTCGTAATAGAAAAGCAGACGAAATCCCGCAATATCTCGAGGATCGTTCCATTTTCAATCGAGAGACATATGTATAGCCAGGAGCTTATACTATGTTCAGGAGTGTGCAGAGAGTGCATACAAAATAGATGTCGTAGATGTCGAGCATCACCGTAGCAGCGGACAGCAGCACTGCACCGTGCATGGTCTTACGAAAAATAAACCATACTGTTTTCTTCGCAGTAGAGGACATAAATTATATGTGATTGCAGTTGTGCTTGGAGTGAAACTCGTGAAATTCCTCGAACTTATAAATGCCTTCGGTGAGGTCAAAAACACCTCACCGAAGCAACGACGCCTAAAACTTTTGGGTGGTTCACGCTAGTAACGAAACTGGATACCAACTTCTGCTTGCAGTTTCTTTGTAATCTACTTATCTGAGAGCATCACACCTACGACCCCACAACAATGGTAGACAAGCTCCACTGTTGGCTCTGTTTGCTTGATGCATTTCGTACAAAAAGGTACAGTTCACAATAAATTTGATGCTTTGTCGCGCTTCACACTCTATTGGTACTGAAGAACACATAATTGGAGGAAACTTAGAAAAAGCCTGGCTCCGACGAGCTTTCGGCCCAAACAAGTACATGCTTGGATAAGTTTTTACGCAATAATATCATTCGATAAATTTGTTGTTACTATGGGAATTTCCCCTATTCTTTCTTATCGCAGACGCATGCCTCTTATGCACGCAGATGCCACCACTGCCCTCCTAGCTTAATCGTAGATTGGGTGTAGGCCACTTGATACGGGGGTCGCCATCTCATTAACGGTTCTTAGCACTCACCCTGGCGTCGCGGTGATAGCACACGTTTTGCCGTTGTGGAAGGGCCTATCTATTCGCGGATGGAATCAATACAATGTACTCATATAATCGTTAACTGTGCCTTTAAAGACAGTGGTAGGGGCGTTGAGGGGCTCATGGATTGGATTATCCAAAAGAAAATTTGGGGTCTGAGGCAACTTCATGTGGGCCTTATGTCAATGTACAACTTTTTCCGGTGCTCCCACAAATTTCGAAAGCATCTTTTTTGAGGGGCATCGTCTCCCTTTGTGCACTCCGGCTCCCAGGGTCGACTGTGCCGAACAGTAGCTGAGGTGTAGAGTATTAAGTACCAGCTGGCGGGCGCACACTACTGCGCGCGATTCATGACGTTGTTGTGTAACATGGGTTCGATCGGCACGATCACAGCTGTGTATGGAGTTGAATGGAAATTTCCTTTTCCCTGCTTGCAGCTGAGCTATTTATTTGGATAAAAGCAGAGAAGATGGCGTGGTAAGAAAGCATTTCGGTATTACCCAATATGCTTTAGTCGCTTTGCATCGAACCCATTTTGCAAGTCATCGACATGTAACGCGCGCAGTAGTGTGTCAACTGGTTTAGGTCATCATTGGGAGTTTGGATAGTTTAGACATCGATAGTTTTGTATTCGACTGCAACGACTGGTAACAAATTGTTCACTTGCTGAGCGTCTAATCCCTACACTGATGGTAGATCCGCACCCCGATCATCGATGTTATCGTTTTCGTGTATGTGTTTCACTATTTGGAATTTTACATAGTCTAGCGGTCGATACCCACTGTTGCTGCCAGTACCGCATTAGAAAATGATTCCGAGTGAAACGTTCGCTTTGCTATCACAAATATAGGTTGTATCATGGTTATCAGTGTAGATCGCAGTATCAAGAGAAATGCACCATTATATGGAACGCTAGGCAATTCAGCGGTCGATACATCTGCCAGTGATATCAGAACTTAACAAAATATGTTCACCTAATGGCACGGTGCATCAGACGATCTTGCTAAAGCGGTCGTGTAGTAGTAGCAGGCGATGTAAAGGATCATCCAACCCGATCCCTAACGGTTGTTATCAGCCACCGTAAGCCGTTGTCACTTAGGTTCCCGTACCCTACAATACCTGCGAATGTAAACGTTCCACCGTTAGGCGTACTGGCCTAGGTGACATTTTCCATCTCACGCTCCTAATCGAATCTTATCAACCATTATCAGTCTGGATCACCCACTACTGATGTCCCTGTCCCGCTCCACAAAACACCTGTAAGTATGAACGCTCCGGGACCAATGCGAAAAGCGAAACGGATTCAACGACTCTAGCCTTTTTACGCTCCTTATCGTATCTTATCAACCGTTATCAATTTGGATCACCCACCATTAATGTCCCTGGCCAACCCTGTTAAACACCAATGAGTGTCAGCGCTCTGGGATCAACCCGAAAGGCGAAACAGATTCGACGACTCTGGCCATTCCACGCTCCTTATCGTATCTTATCAACCTTTCTCAAATTGGATCACCCATTAATAATGTCCCTGTCCCACCCCGTACAACACCTATGAGTGTCGGCGCTCTGGGATCAACCCGAAAGGCGAAACGGATTTGGCGGCATTTGCCTTCCGAGGCTCCTTATCAGCCCCTATCAGCTGCTATCACTTTCGGTCCACCACCGCTGAGGTTCCCTTGGCACCCCCCATATCACTTGTAAAATTCAGCTTCCCAGCTTTGCTGCGACGCGAGATATGAATTTCGTGACACACAGACGGACACACACACACAAACACACACACACACACAGACATACTAAGCGAATTATATATAGTAGGATGGTAGCGGAATGATACTTATTATTATATAGTAACAGTTGGGCTGGCGCACACTACTGCGCGTCACATATGGAAGCATGCAAAATGAGCGCGTGTATCGAACCCTCTCACCCCGCCACACACTCTCACCCTCGCCACGCACCCAAGTCCGTAGGCCATGCCCTTATACCTCAAACTTGGGTAATTAAACCAAAGGGTGGACAGACACACAAACATCCGTACGAACACACCAAACTCCTGGTTTATTATATAGGTATGGTTGCCGTATTTATAGAAATTACCTGGTGCCTGACGTAAGGTTCGTGGTGGAAATGCCCACAGATCAGCAATATTCGAATGGATGAAAAACCAGATTATCCCTACCATTTCCTTCAATGGCAGTGTTAGGGGAAAACTGATTGTTTCATTCTTTCCAATTTTCGATGCTGACCAGCGGACGTGTTCACCGCGAAAGTTGACTCGTCAAGCACCACGTCATTTCGATCGGTTGCTATCATGCTCATTACTCTGCACCTCAGGCTTTCTTCGGCAAAGTCGCCCTTAGGAGGCGGGGTCGGTTATCTAAGGCGTCAGGTGTTATCCGTTTCGCCGTTTCTACTGCTCGGAGGCGCACTTTTTCACCGGAATTTCGGCACAGATAGCCATCTTAGACCTATATTCCCCAAATGAGTGACTTCTTTCAGAGATTTCTCGATTACCACTTTATCCCCAATGCTGTCATTGAGCTTAGCTGATACGGTGGAGCATGAATATACAGTAGAGGTTCATGGGTTCTTTGAGATTTCCTCTATGTGTAAATTGAGTACGAGTAGCAATAGATATATTTCATTTCATATAATCATAGGAAAGAGTATAAAATATGATCGTGACAAGCTATGAAGAGATCACTTTAAAGCGCGAAGTATTGAAACAGGAGCATCGAAGCAATAGTACCGAACATTACTAAAAACGGTGAGGAGTTGCACAAATCCGTATCACAGCAGCAAACGGTGACGCCATCTGTGGTCACGCAACCATTTCCCTGAAATCTCAGTGAAGTCGATGAATTCGCTACTTTCTGGTATTGTAATGGTTAAGATAGCACTCACACAATTTTGCAAATCATCCAGGTAAACTGGTAACATGCCTTCAAAGTTGAATAGTTAAAGAATTTTTTTCAGAAGCAAAGGATACACGGAACAAATTGAAATGATGGCAATGAATTGAGCTAATGCAGCAAGCCACAGTTAAGGAGACATATCTTTTGTACTCGAAATGACAAGTTTTGAAGAGACGAAAGGCGCGTCTTCGCATGAGTTGCTGCTTCGCGTCGATGCACTTCGTTCTGATGGGTGTCCATGGTACCGCAGCTGGAGGATGGGCTGAGGATATCTTGACTTCTGCATAATGCTTCCAGTGATATAGAGGGCAGAAAGCACATAATAATCAGTGGAAAAAAATTGTCGTATTTCTTAGTTTTTTTATCGGTCCATTATATCTCTTCTGTACTGTAGGCTGCGTAACATTTCTACTTTCACATCCTGCAATCGCACATTATTCTTCCACTGGCCTTCTTGAGCTGAGTTGCTTAGGTACTTCGATGTAGTACATACTCGAGGAACTGAGGTTGTTTTTCGCCGCGTGATTTTCTACTCCGATTTTTCATCTTCCCCATTGCAAGGACCCCGCGCTTACCCCGTTCGGCCTGCTTGCCGCACCTATGTCGTTGTGCACACCAGATACATCGTAAAGGTGTGCTACATTTTGAAATAAAATCGGGCACGTCGTGATTGGAGCGATCAAAGAACTTTTATCTCCACTATGCAATATTTCTACTTTTAGAAGTCATACGAAAGCAAGGCTCGGGTGCAACGATATTAACACGGCCACATCTGAAATCCTACTCGAAGACAGTGATAGGAGTGATGTGTCTAATTTGGGGTTTCCGAAGTGGCATTCATCCAGACAGGAACTAAGGCTCTAGTGGAACGATCTGTGGCGCAATTTTCGTTGAAGAGCTATGGAGAATTCTTACCTCTTTGTAGCCTTTATATTTCGCCATCCTCTTGAGATAAACCTTACCGAACTATAATGGAGGTAATAATGAAGGTGATGATGCATCTTATTTATGGTATAACAGCAGAAGCGATTGGAATTACGTGGTGCCTGACGTGCCCTCTTTCGTGATGAAATAGTCCTCTCGCTACTATCAATATTTGAATGGCTGATACAGCACAATTAAATTACGGTTATCCTTACTTCTAGTTTCAATTATTTTTCTTCGCAGAAACTCAAACCTACTTGCTGCAAAACTGATCAGGCATCAAGCAAAAATTCTTGTTCACCAAAACAAACTTTATCTTCTTCACGCTAATAGGTATGAGCCCTGTGATTAGCCTTATCGCACGTGCACATGGTGGGCCTATGAAGATAATAACGCGACAGCAAATATCGTCAAGTAAACAAAAGACCCTCAGATCAAAACGCTTGAACGGTAATTTGGGGGTCATATCCATATAATGGGACCTCACACAGATCCCTAATCGTCACGTAATGCTAACAAAAGCAACTGATGATCAGATGGAAAGCATCAAAGGGCCCGCCATCGAATAGTCTGTGAAGCATGTTCGGTTCAAATTCAACAGGAGGAGTTGGAAAGCTATGTGCGAACCAGCAGTTATCTTCAGAAAACATTCTTTGACCTACAGTAGACCCTCCATTGGTTAGGTAACCACTGATATGAGAAAGATGCATATTTATGATATTTTGAACGATTTCTTACTCAGATGTGTGACCACTAATATAAGGGAGATGCACATTTATGATATTTTGAACGATTATTTAGTCAAATGTGTGATGGTGTGCGTATCATTCTTTCCGCCACTGTTAAGCAAAAAATTTGTCCTGAGCAATGCACATAATGATGAAAATGAAAGCGTAAGGGCATATTGAACAGCATCAGGAATTCGACACAATGGTTAAGGGTAGTAAGTATGAGTGCAAATCAGTTATCTTGGAGACGTGAATACGGCTAGTAATGGAAACAAGAGGTTCAAGGAGACGGCAGCAATTTTCACTAGAAAGCTCGCTTGAGCTGTTCAAGAAAACGCCGACCTTTAGATCTAAGTCATGCGTAATGTGTATTATTGCCACACATCCACAAGGCTACGATTAATTCTCGGCGAAGTAGCTCTCGCAAATGGAAGTTCGCTCGAAAAAAAATTATGAAAAAACAGGGCTCTCTCGAGTTTTGCCGCACTTCAGGTCGTTTTTTCCTACTCTTTACTCAACTATTATAATTTCTGTTGCTACACTCGACTAACTTGTCCCTCGCGGGTCTTCTGATATCGCCTCTGACGATTCTTGAGCACATAAGTGCGCTTTAAAGGCAGGTGTAGCATAATTTGAGACTGGTTATCGCGCGCGCTTAAGAACGAAAGCAAGGATACTGAATTGCTAGCCCAGGAATAAAAAGTATAAGGAAGAGATGATGCAGCTTAGAATGGCGCTACGTGAGCTTTTCTGGACAGTATCGCTGGGTATGGATTTCATCCGCCTGGTACGCTATTAAAGTGTTTCAATGAGCCTTTACGAAGATGAAAAATTCGACATTTGAAGCTCACAACACAACACTGAATTTTCTGGAAGGTCCAAACGTACCAAGCATAGATTACCGCTGCATCCATATGTTCTCACAAGCAGATCGTTGCTTTGAGCTACAGACCTATAATTATAACTTCGCAGTGATTAGCGAAAGGCTATCATCATCCCATTAGAAAAATATTAGATAGTCATGATTATGGAATAAATGAATACTTTCGGCTCACTTTGTGCAGTAATTAGTGGTTAAACAGAAGAGGGTCTTCGTGGGCTTGCTATTGTCGGTCAGCGCTTCTATAAACACTCACTTTCATCATGTGATATTGGTAGAGCACTTCTCAACAGTCCCTATGCACTCGATTAAAGCAATGAATCGGGAATAAGATGTGATACTCACGAGCGTAGCACTGTATTGCTGTAGCAGAAGCGATCAATGATATCAAATATACGATCAGTCTTAATGATGCCATCTGAAACATGAATACGATTGATTGCATTACCATTTGCTGTGCGAGCGGGCCGATAAGAGATCATACAAAAGTTGACCGCAATGTGGTCACGTTGTTGTTGAAAAACATCAACCCGAAGTAATCCGAAAATTAGTAAAATGTAATGAAACAACATTCACTGGCAAACATTATCACGCTAAAAGAATTTCCGGTAAAAGCGACTATTTATGTGCGTTGTGACGACAAGGTTTCATTATGCGGCACGGCAAGTGATATGAGCGAGCCAAAAGTGTCGCATGTAGCAAAGTTTTCAAGCGACTGCTGTATCTTGCTTGATATTTCGAGTGTGATCAATCTAGGGCGAAGTATCAGGTAGGTGCATAAGCCCTGCGTCACACGAGACTTTTTTTCGAGACGTTCTTACCTCAATGTTTTCAAATAAATTCAGAAAATATAATCATCGTGACCTTCCACCATCATCCCCAGTGAGTGTAACTGCTCGATGCCCTTTGCCAGAAACTTCACTAGTTACGATCGAGAAACCCTTGAATACAAGATTTGAGTGTGAATAGATGATAAAACTTCTTAATGTTTACGCAAAGCCGAAGGCCCTGATCAGTTAGTATTCGAAACCCTTTAGAATAAAAGATTAAGCAGCATGAAGCGGAAACTTAGAGCTCAACTTCATCCACTCTCTCGCCTTATCTTTACGATATACTGATATAGGTGGCCATATTGGAAGACAAGTAAGCTGTCGGAGATGTTCAGTGCGATAGTAGTCGTTACAGTAGTACCGGCTATGACAGTTCGATTGCGGCATACCTGACAAAATCGGGAGCAGATAGAACTGGGCCGTAATGCATGCAATGCCACCGGTGGAAACGATTTCCCACTACTGTGCCAGAAATAGCCCTTCTTATGATTAACGTGGAGTCTCAGCTTCCATCTCCAATAATATTATCTCGCAGGCCTTTGCCAATCAAGCACAGCACCACAAAGATTCTGAGCCACTCATACTGTTGCCACGCCTTTCTCACCGAGTACATAAGGCCCTCATACTGCTCACTTCTTCTAGAATCATGATAGTTTGGGGGTCTGCCAACTGTCGTATGGGAAGAGTATTTGTTGCTGATAGA